>JAMAGW010000021.1:271472-542890 GCA_023626355.1 Penicillium sp. S1602 | reverse complement strand
GTCACATGGCGGATTGCCTCTTCGGCAATTTTCTGTACTCTTCCAGTTGGGCATTGAACCTATCTCGTCAGTTTTTGGTCGAAAAAACCTGCTTCAAAGTCAGCAGAGCCGTATTGCAGGGCCTCGGAGCACACTCTCACCACTTCACAGGGATGCCAGACGTTTCCCTTCAACATTTTTGTCCTGCCGATTGGTCGTGATTAAATGAAACACTGGCATTGTCGTTGTCTTTATCGTCGTTTGAATCATCGCTACACGTTGGACCTGGCCCCGAAACTTGCTTGGGGCTACAAGGCGCGTGCGAAATCATGTGAGAGATGTCCGCGAGCGTCGAGATGTGAAGGTTTCATTAAGGCGATTCTGATCGAAGATGTTGGTATTTGACCCTTCACAGTCGTCGGTGCCAGGACGGAAAGACATACTGAAATCATCCCCATCAGAATCTGAAAATTTCTTCATGCATCCTGATTGTGCAGCCCATCTGCAGGCACTTTGCCATTGACAATGAAAGAATCAAGTCTGTGGCACAGGGAAACGGCGATGCAAGTGGACTATTAGAAACGGCGATCCATCTGCAGAAGAAAAATGTCGAGCTTGATGAGAGCAGAATGGCGGAAATATCAGCTTCCTTTATAGCACTCTCCAAACCGGAAGGCCTCTCCCCCGACACGTGCCTGGCTTGGTCATGGAATCTCGGCTGGTGCCTGGTGTGGCCCGACTCGTCTGACTGAAGGTTGAGCGGAAGGTAACCCACCACCACGAGGCAACCGGCCAGGCAATCCCTTGGTGGGTCCTTTGTTCTCTAGAACATCGTAGCAAAGGGATGAGAGGATGCCCGTGGTGGCAATGAGCAGGTGCGCGGACACGCTGACCAATGTCAGAAAGGCTACTCAAGGCCGCCCAAGCTTGCGGCATTTTCGCTATTGGTTTATATCACCGAGTTGTGCTTTGATTTATCCACTGGCTGGGTAAAGAGGTATCGGAGACCGACGATGACGACAACCGGGCCATGCTATTCGCGGGCCACGCGGTGACGTTGGGGCTGTGCAATGTAACCTCAGGGGTGGTGGAGAAATCACCTGCGCATACGGCATTGAGGGACAGCTAGTACTCTGCATTTGTCGAGGAGGCCGCTAGTATCAGAGCCGGGCGAGGTGCACACGCAGGAGTAATTCTAGACAGCTTCGTAGCAAGCTAAGCTTCAATGGCTTGGGTGAAGCGTGGCAAAATTGCTTGCACATCACACCATGCTGCTGCAGAGGGAGGTATTATCTCAGAGGTCCTGCTCCTGCGTAGCTGCCAGCGTAGAATGGGGCGTCGGATCGAGCGACTTCTCGTAACCTCAAGGGGGGCAGTGCATGGAGCGGAAAACCGACGTAAATGGGGGGTGGGGCCGAGGCGAAGAGAAAGGGGGTGGCGATAAGTGCAGGATAGAGGAGTTGAAGGAAATGTCAGAAAGAAAAATAAAGGTCCAAAGGGCATGGCGAGCTTTTTATGCCGGCGCAACTGAAGGCGGAGCTTACAGAACGAGGTATTGGGGCGCTAAACTAAAAAAGGCAAAACTAACCACATAGCGTAATTCACAGGTCCCGGATTTACATTCCAAAATCTATCAATAACCGTAACCTATAAATGCATCAAATGCTATGAACATCTGGAACCAAATAGCCGCCGCAATGCGATATGTACTGTCATGTCAAATCCACAACCAAGCGGAATGCAACAAAGGGAAAATGAGGATTACAAGAAGGGTAAAGGGGCGTAAAATCAAAAAAGAAAAACCTAGCGAACGATGTGACGTTCACTTGGCGATTGCCCAATAAGTCAAGCCAAATATTGGCAAGCAAATATCAGACAATATTAAGCAAGGTATCATGGCATAGCCATAGACCTACCAGATTAAACAATAACCGAGATATCATCGCAGATCTCGATCTAATTGACCAGGCAATTAAATGCCATTCTCAGCATCAGGTTCGTGCTCAACACAGAACGGAATAAGCGGCAAAGGCCCATAAACCCGACCATGTTTCTCTTCCAACCGCTTCCGCAAAATGGCTTCTTCCAAATTCCATCTCTGCCGCAAGTCCGTCTGCTTCACCTGCAGCCCATCAATAAGAGAACTCTCTTCGCGGCGGTGTTCAGCCTGAAGCGCAACAATTTGTTTGCTATGTTGGTCACACAAATCATCTAGCTCGCGTTCCATCCGCGCAATCGCTTCGGCAAGTCTCTTCTCCTGACGTTCTCGAAGGACTTTAATGCGGGATTCTTGGAGCGCGTCCATGGATTCGTGGGCATGGTACTGTTGCTCCAGTTGTTCGAGTTGTTGTCGCGTGACTCGGCGCGCAGGGGCCGAGCCTTCGGATCCAGACATGATTGAATCGGATGAGCGGTCTGCTGGAGATGGCGGGGGGCTTGCATTTCGGAAATATCCTTCCATGTGCTTGATGCGCGTGCGGGAGTTTTGCTTTGCGCGTTCGAATTCTCTTTGTTGTTCCATTTCTACGGCGCATTGGCGTTCTTCTATGCGGATGGCGTCAAGATCGTTCTATATCAGGTTAGTAAGAGTGCAAAGGATCGGATTGTGAGCGTTGTCTCACCTGTTCACGTTTCTCGTTCTCTCGGCGCTGGTTCTCAGACTGTGCCTCGGAAACAGCAGTTTGGTGCCGGCGCCGGAGGGTCTCGAGGGCGGCATCCTGGAATGCCATGTGTCGACTCTTTTCTATCTTGTGTCGTTCCATCATTTCGCTTAGTTCGGGATCATCCAGACTTCTTTGGAGGGATGCTGCATCGAATGTTGGGATCTCCACTTCCACCTTTGGAGGTGAATCTGTCGTGCTTGTGCTGTTGATTGAGACCGCATTGCTGGTGGGTGGGTTGCTGGATCTCTCAACAAAGACACGGTCCACGCCCTCGTCGCCTTTGGATATTGTTATCTGTGCATTCGGCGGTGACATCGTAGCCGACGGGGCCCGCTTCCTCCGGAAATGAATGCGCCCAATAGCGGACTTTAAGCTGCTCCGCCGTCTTTCCTTCTCTTTTTCCTTCTTCTCACCCGGCGCCACAACGAACATGGAACTCCGATTTCCCTTGATCGCAAGTCCATCTTGAATTCCTAGCCCGGCATTAATCGTACGGCTTTCGCTGGAACAAAATGACGTCGGGCGGGTCGATAACGACGCTAGCGATCGCGTACTGCTCGGTTTCACGCGCTCGGAAGAAAAGGTAAGTTGCGATAACGATGTAGCGACCTGGTCCAGCGGGGACGGTAACAGCGACGGCGACGACGGTTCGACGGACAGGGAAGGAGTAACAGAGCCATCGCAGGCGGAGTTTCGATCGGTAGACGATCCAGACGACAAAGCGGGCGACGAAAGATCGGCCATTCCAGAGGCGATCGAGGCAGCCAGCGGTGCCGCATCGATCTCCGGGACCTTCAGACCAAGCTGCTGTGCCTCGTCGGAAAGCTGTTGCGCCCGCGCTTGTTCCGCTTCCTGTGACGCAATTTGGAGTACCTCTGTTCGGTATTTGTCCTCGTCTAGGACGGAACTGGGCGGTGTTGTTGATCCCATTCTATATACAGGCGATGGCGCCTAACCAGCGGGCGCGCATTGACCGGAGGGGAAGAATGTGAGCTTCACAAAAGGACTAGGCTCGCCCACGCGTTGGCGGTGGACGAGATGGTGGCGCAAAATGACAGCATTCGCCGTATGTAGGCGCTTATGTATAGAGTCGACTGGATTGGGTAAGGATGTGTAGGAAACAAAAAAGCAACCGTAAGGACTGGAGGGGAAACTAGTGTAGAGAAGAAAAAAAAGGGAACAAGAAAAAACGGTAAGAAAACAGGATACAATTTCAAGGACGATCACCCTTTTTTTTCTCCTATATTTTTATTATTCTTTTATCTTTGAAATGAAATGAAACCCGACCCACGGGGGGCGAACCCTGACACAGTCCGCCCACTTGGCACATGTGGCGGGGTCTTCAAAACTCCTTTTTAAAACATGCTTTCCATATTTACAGCTATGGCCTTATCTCCGACACATCTCCATCGCTAGTTATATCTCGTTACAACATGTAGGGTTTAGGGTTGGTTGCGATAGCCGCGGTCCCCGGGGTGTTGAGCCATGGATTCGGCGCTGGGTCAGGTCAGGCACACGCGGCAAGCGGAGACAGTGGAGGGGGCAATAATAGGGGCTTTCGGCATGAAATGAAACATGAAGAAAATCAAGCTATCCGTTAAGCATTTCCACCGCTAAGTGGTAAGCCCGTTTCTTGGCTTCGAGTAGGTGCGGCGCGGAGTTCGGCCGCGTGGTCTTGTCCCACCCATGCGAACAGCCCACCATGCGTTGGGTGACCACATGCCTGCCCTCCAACTTTGACAGTCGCCCAGCAACTTCCTCGGCCTCGTGCGCGAGATTATCACCATCAGCGGTGATCATGAGAAGACGGCGCGGGAAGCGGTCTATCTGCGCAAAAGTGGGGGAAATGCGCGGATCCCGCGGATCCATGCTGGCGGGCACATAACACCGGTTGAAGAGACGGGCTAAAGGCGCCGGAATCTTTGCCTTCTCCTTGGGGTTAGGAGCGACCTTAGTACCTGTTCCGGCACTCAGATCAGTCACCGGATAGAAGGCGACCAGGGAGCGGAAAGTATCTGGCGCAAAGAGATTGGACGATGCCGCAAGAACGAGGTTGGCACCTGCGCTGAATCCCGAGAGGGACAGGCGCGAGCGGTCGAATTCATGCGGGCGGCCCAGGACGTAGTTGATGGTGTCTTCCACGTCGTTCAATGCGGCAGGGAATGGATACTCCGGTCCTAAGCGATAGCGAACATCCAGGACCGTGCACTTGGTTTGTTGACTTATTTGGCGACAAAATGCATCATCGGAGCCGTGGTGGGGGAGCACAAACCCACTGCCATGGAAGTTGATCAGGACTGGTGATGGGCTTGGGGCAGATGATGTATACACATGAACCTTGATGGTTCGTCTAGTGTCGCGAGATGGAATCTGGCGTACTTCATCTGGGTATGATTTAATGCCGCCGCGCGCGAAATAAGACACTATGGCAATGAGAGTCCGTAGAATGACCACCAAGCATTTGTCGATACAATATTGGATAGACATGGTGAAGTGGAGTTGAAGAGAAAATTTAAGCCGAGGCAGGCGGGTTGGGAATGGGACCGGTAGATCTTGTCTAAACCCACCAAGTGCTAGCTCGCCCAGCATGTCGTATTTACCCGCTCAGGGCAGGAGGCGTTCGTCGCAGATAGCAACATGATCCAGTGGCTTGCAAATTCTTCCATGATCTACCGAAGATTGTAACCAAGCCTATGGATATGCGCTATGATGATCAGGGGGGTACAGGAGATCAGTTAGTGAACTAACCTGGTGAAGACTATAATGATCGCCTACAGGGAAGTCAGAGCTCTGTAGATCGGAATAATGTACGAGCGTTTGTATGCGGCATGCATGTCAAAATAAGCGTCCGTGGCAATAATACTATCCAGGCTTCAAGGGCGGCACCTACCACATTGTAGATTAATGCCACGCGGCTGCTATGTTCCTTCCACGAAGCTTTCCAACCAATAGAATCACAATCCTGCCGTCCTCACTCTCCTCATCACCATCTCTCTCTATCTTTATCTGCGCCACGGCTCCCGTTAAATACACGACGAGAAGGTCTTAAAGCCTGTTCAGTTCAAAGTTACCACCACTTTTCTTCGATCTGTGCAAAATAACTCCCTGGCCCGTCTATATCGTCAAAGAAGCGACTAAAAGTTTCAAGCTGTCCGCGGTCTAGCTCCGCTCCACCCGAGCCGCATCGACTTGCTCCGAAATGGCGACTAAACCGGAACACAATGACACCAACTTCACGGTCTTTATTCGTTTGCCATTTCCGAGAGGAGATTTTGTAGATCCACCACCGGTACGCTCACCGTTTCATTTGAACGCTATCTTATGTACTGACCGATCAGGTGGAATGGAATGCTGCTAAAGACCAGACGTTATGGGGTATTCTTTCTCGGCCGTCCAAGGGCGATGACATAGATTGTATGTCTCAAATCCACGTGTAGTATTGTCGACCAAAGAGCTAACTCAGTGACAGGGAAAGCATTGTATACCTCACTCCTGCCCTGACATAGATGGTTATGCTGACGTGGCTCTGAAGGGCCGATAACTTCGACGTTACTTTACAATTTTTACTCCAGCAAGCAGCATGGCTCTATGATCGCCAGCTGTCACAGGTTCGGGCCCAGATGCGGAAGTTTGACCCGACCGCTCAGTCAAGCTCCCCATCACCAGTTCCGGGCTCTGTTTCAGGGAGTACAGCACTACCGGGGGCACCATTGAAGGATGTTCCTGTGGTTGGTACGCTTATTGCAGTATGATGAAATCGAAGTACCATTAATGACTAACCGAAACAAGGACCACGAGGGCCTGTCCGACAGGTGACTCAGCAGAAAGAACCACTTCCGCGAGGCAAGTTCCTTTCTGCGTGTATAGACGCCCTTCTGTGGCATTGCACTCATGGATATTTACGATTCTAACACTCTCTATAGCAGCCAGTGGTCATGGTCGGAGCACAAGCTCTACCTCGACCACAACCATTAACCAAATCCGCGGTTCTCGAGACCCTTCTCGCACCGATACCCCAACAGCAGAAGGTAATGAGCAACGGCGGGATCCTTATGGCCGTCGTCTATCTATCAACAGACCGCAACCCCCAGTGGCCCCATTCTTACAGTCTCCTCCATTAGAGGAAGAAGATTTATCATCAAGCTCCCCAGATTCCGACTCAGAAGATGAAGCACTCCCAGCTCAGCGCTTCCGGCGGTTTGGACAATACTCTATACACCGTGCCGGCCTAAGAGACGACGAAGACGACGAAGATGATGCACCTGCCTTCCTACCACTACATCGGGAACCCGAGCAAGGTCCACGAGATCGACCAGCCCAGGAACTCAGTGCCACATTACGCTTAGACGCGGAACGTGCAGCTCTAGCACGGCGGCGTATCGCCGAGCGATCTGGGCAAAGGATGCCCGTTGCTTCGGAGTCGTCCGCAAGCTCGATGAGCTCCGGTGCTCCTGTGGTTGTGCAGGGAGGACAAGCGGGTGCTACATTAAGTCACCAGCGTTCTGGGGAACCGTCTCGGCTGAGTCCCCAAAAGTCCCATACCTCTGGCACACAGGCGAGTGATGGGACTCCAAGCATGGGGAGCAGCTTCAGTGATCTGGATGGTGAGTTGGGTTTCGATTGTGGTGTGATGTGACACCGTATTGATTCTATTACAGATGCGAGCGTTACACAGTCAGCGTTGGAGGAGGCTCTTATGAGCAATATGCAGCATGGCGGGATGGCTAGCAGGATGAGCACTATCAGTCAAGCTTTGCGTAGTCGTTATTTACAGTGATGTTTCTGGGTTCAAATCGAATACTTGATTTAATTGTGGAAACGTGGATAAGCATGATGCATGTTGGTTTGGGGTTTCTACTTCCGCCACATGCACGCCTGTCGATAAATCGGATTCCTTACATACCACATGTGCACTGGCTGACATGGTTCTATGGAATCAACTGCACAGTTTCTCAATGAGATCTAGTTTGCTTACCATTAGGCAATTACATATTCTCTGTTCAAGTCCCCACACTAGGTGCAGCTCTCCTGCAGATCGGCCTAAATAGGAAATATCGGGGCTCAACATCTGTAGTATAACATATACTCTGTAGCGCTTGTTCTATCTGCGTGCATAGAATGCAAGGCATGGAATCCGAATATCGGCCAAAAGGAGCGAAGTCGCTAATAACCTCGCATCAAAGGCAAGTATAGAAAATACTCGGTATTTCTAATCATCCACCAGAAACATGACATAATCGGCGATATGTACCAGTCAGAGCTCATGTGGATTTCCTGCGGATCCATTTCTGCTATCGGGCCAGCGGCTGCACTAATCCCCTATCAGATGTGTCAACTGGGGGGATCTCAACATTTCTATGCACTGTTCACCGGGCATTGCGACACTTTTTGATTAAGAAATTCCTCTCATAAATTCAGGAAAAACGCCGACTCTCATCCTACAGCTCTGGAAACGACCATCTTCGACAGATCGTTTTCAATCGCGTCACGGTGATCTTCTATCCCGCATTCCTTACCGGTCGCATCCCACCTTCACCCCACTTGCGATTGGCGGCATCCTCGGCTTCTTTTCTCTTGGACCCTCTGCATATCCGAACAAAACCTTGTCAATTGGAAACTTCCACGGTCATCTCATTCATCCGACGAGCATTTAACAAAATTGTCCATCGCGACCATGTCAGCACTCCTCGGTGATATGGAGCCCGCGGAGGCAGAATCCGTTTATTTCAATGAATACCCACCACCGAAGGCCCTCCCCAAACACGAAGCACTGGCCCGAGCCTTCATCGATCTCCATGTCGCAGACAACCGGCGCGTCGTCCTCGTCACCTCCGGCGGAACAACAGTTCCTCTCGAGGCACAAACAGTGCGCTTCATCGACAACTTCTCCGCCGGAACCCGTGGCGCTACGTCTGCGGAGTACTTCCTTCAGGAGGGGTATGCAGTGATCTTCTTACATCGGCAGTACAGTCTTCTACCATACTCGCGACACTACAGCCACTCTACAAACTGTTTCCTAGACTTCATGGACGAAGCAGCCCCGGCTGCTGATTCGCCGAATTCGCACGGGTCAATTCAGGTCCGCAGCGAATATCAAGATGAGATGCGCGACGTCTTGCGCAAGTACCGCTCCGCAAAGCAGAACAACCGTTTGCTTTTGTTACCCTTTACCACCGTCGTGGAATACATGTTTGAGCTGCGCTCTCTGGCTAAATTGATGCGACCGCTTGGTCCCAATGCTTTGTTCTATCTTGCTGCAGCTGTTAGCGATTTCTTTATTCCGCGCCATCGGATGGCCGAGCATAAGATTCAGTCTTCGGAGATTCCTGCGGATATGGAAAATAATAATGCACTCGATTCTGAGGAGATTTACACGGGCGAGAACGAGACCCAGCCGCCGAAGAACTCGAAGAAGCTTGTCGTGAACCTCGATCCGGTTCCGAAGTTCCTGCACCGCCTTGTCGATGGATGGGCACCCGAGGGAAGTATGGTTGTTTCTTTCAAGCTGGAGACAGACCCCTCGCTGTTGGTTTATAAGGCGCGGACGGCGCTGCAGCGTTATTCCCACCACCTGGTTATTGGTAACCTCCTCTCCACGCGCAAATGGGAGGTTGTCTTTATCACACCAGATCCGCCTTATGAGCGATGGCTGCGTGTGCCCAAGGCTCGACGCAGTAAGAGTATCTCTGGTATGGAGGATCAGGTTGGCCTTGCGGAAATCATGAAGGGTAAGGCTGCGGAACATCCATCACAGATGGAGGAGAACCCGCCACCAGGTGAGCTGGATCATGATGGAATTGAGATTGAAAGCCTGATTATTCCGGAGCTGATTAAGCTGCATGAAAAGATGATTCAAAAGAACACCCCTGATCAACAGTGATAGATTCAAATATTGATGGGTTAGATGCACCTGGGAATGAATGTACATAAGAAGTAAATGGTAGTCAACTTTTTGCATGGGCCCGACCCTATTAAGACTCTACACAAACATTAATTGCCTATTTTATGTATCCACCTGGGCATGTACTTCGGTCATATGTGTAGGGATGTTCGACATTCTGATGCTCCAGAAGGTGGACCATGACGTGTATATATATTTTAACGAAGTTCGGAACGTGTGGTTCAAAAAGCTTATTTTTTTTCCGAGTCTTCAGTACATTAGATGTATGCTTCTTGCTGCATCAAATCCAAAATAAATTGCCATCACAACCTAGATCTATTAATATCAATGTTGCCGCCACAAAATATACTCTGTGCTAGTGAACCGTTCATTCCACAGCCGGGGTGATCGACGACAAGGATCACCGCAATGATCAAGGGGGAAGGGAAACCAGGAACTTGGAACAGCATAATCAATTGAAAACGAATACGTTATATTCTAAACCTGGCATTGAAGCCAGAACTATGTTTCAAACCCTTCAAGCCCCTATAAAGGAAACAAACCCTTCCCCGCCAAAAAGTACCTGCATAGACGCAAGATCCACCGCTAACGCGTCCCGCTGTGTCAGCCACAGAAAGGAGACGCGGCCTGGCTGATCGTCATAACCAGAGCTCGGGTACTCGAACCCTGGAATTATTTCCAGGAATTCTTTCCAGGCCCGCAGGAGACCTGTCTTCTCATGATGATCTCAAGGCAGCCACGGGCCACTGACAACAATCCAAAATGGTCCCCCGGCGACGAGTAAGCCGCCGATTCCTCGCAATCGCCGCCATCGCCGCCCTCTTCTTCCTCTACCACTTCACCTCCCTACAATCCAACCTCACGCCACACAAGACCAAATTTCGCTACTCAGGTGGCCGAACAGACAGATACAGCCACAATGCCGACTACAAAGAGCAGAACACCGGCGAACCCGAGCCCGTTTGTCCTCCACTCCCAGGCATTGAAGATGTCCTAGTCGTCATGAAAACCGGCGTCACAGAAGCCCGCGATAAAGTCCCCATCCACTTCTCCACAACTCTCCGCTGCATCCCGCACTACGTGATCTACTCCGACTTCGAAGAGGAGATCGAAGGCGTCACGATCCACGATGCGCTCCGTACTATGGACCGGGGTGTCACAGCACAAGTCGAGGACTTCAACCTCTACAACAGACTTAAGCAATACGGGCGCGAGGGTCTAGAACAAGGCGATTTCGCAGATGAAGCCAACTCAGCAATTGGGAAGCCGAACAACCCAGGGTGGAAATTGGATAAATGGAAGTTCCTCCCAATGGCACAGGAAGCTTACGCATACAAGCCCGATGCGAAGTGGTTTATCTTCATGGAGGCTGATACCTATATCTCCTGGCCGACTTTGCTAGCCTGGCTTGAACATTTTGATCCGAAGCAACCTGTCTACCTGGGCACTGAGACGCAGATCGCGGAGACGATCTTCGCACACGGAGGCTCGGGCTTTATGCTTTCGAACCCGGCGCTGAAGGCTGCATCGGATGAGTATGAGCGCAGACGCGCGGATCTGGATGAATATACAAATGGGCACTGGGCGGGTGATTGTGTGTTAGGACGGGTTCTTGCAGATCTAGGGATCAATCTACACTTCTCCTGGCCGATCTTGCAGAACTCGAATCTGGGGGAGTTGGATGAATTTACGACGGATTTATATCGGTTGCCTTGGTGTTATATTGCTGTTGCGTTTCATCATCTTTCTTCAAGTGAGATTGAAAAGTTGTGGAAATTTGAGCAGAACCGTTGGCATGATGTGAGTTTGCTTCTCTTTCCTAGGGGTTTGAGACCGTTATACTAACCGTCTTCCAGAAAAATAAGCACATCCTTCTTCATAGCGATGTCTTCCGTGAATGGCTATACCCCGAAATGGCTACCCAGCCTACAAGATTAAAATGGGATAACTTTTCGGATGAAGAGCAGCCTTTTGCTACGACCTTTGAAGACTGTCGTGAGGTCTGCGAAGTCCAGAAGGGATGTGTACAGTTCTCTTTCCGGGACGGTACCTGTTTCACGGGCCATAGACCCCGTCTTGGTGTCTCGCAGACTAGCGGTAGTGTTGCTTCCGGATGGCTGACAAGTCGCATCCGGGAGATGATGGATGCCAGTGGGATCTGTCGAGCTCCCGACTACGGTGAATAATCGGACTCCATTTTATCTTGAAAGCGTTGTGTTTGTTATTCTTGAGCCGACTGTCCGCTTGACATTTGTCGACGCTTGTTTTATTATGGCTTGTCATGATTTGGTTGCACTTGCTTGGGATTGAATTGGGATTGGCATCATATGCGTGGCATGTTGGTTAGATTTAATCTCTTTTGTCTTGGCCCAGTGTGTTATTATACCTTGGTTTATCATGATTCTGGCTTGGTGTTTGGATAGCTTGTCTGAATGGATGTCAGATTGACAGAAAGAACTTCTCAACTTGACGGGAGCTAAAGCTACACAGACCTACACTAAAAATATATGCCCAGCATGGGATCGCTCCTCAGCTTGTCCAAATTCCCTAACTTCACAGAGGCGGGCTATCGGGGTCCTCCAAGCACTGATCTATACGCATGATCTTCAGCCCCACAGCCTTGACGTGCCGGATGAATTGCGGAAGATATTCCACAGTTGTCGGATTCAAAAAGTGCAGGACAGCGAGGTTTCCGCCTCGTGCGACATCGCGGTAGAATGCCTCCAGTTGCTTTTCAGGTGTGGATGTATTAGCCCACAGCCAATCTTCGACGTCGACGCTCCAGTTAACGATGAATGGATTGGGAATGCGCTTGGCAAGTTGCTCTCGCATGCGGGCACCAATGGTTCCGAACGGGGGACGGAAGTATTGTGCTGTTCAAAATTGTTAGTTCGGTATTTGACAGTGATCAAGTAGTGCCTTACATTGAAGATCTAGTTCATCATGGAAGACCTGTATAGTTCGAACGATCTCTTCATCGATCAGGTCAATCGTTGGCAGAGCCTCCATTCTGTCACCGTTAGCCTAAGACAAAACATCTAAGAGAGGGAAGCACACTTAGGATGAGTATTCGAATGCAAAGCAACCTGATGTCCCTTCCCCATCATCTCCCGATAGAAATTGGTAAAGTTGGTACTTTGATCAGTTAACCCAGCCCCAACAACGAAGAAGGTCGCCCGGACACCCTCCTCATCAAGAATCCGCATGACATCCTGCGCAAACCTCGGCTGCCCATCATCAATCCCAAATGCAAACGAATTCGGTCGAGAGCAGCGCAGAACCAGGGTGCCACTGGGTAACTTCTCGGGTATGAGGAAGCCGTTATTCTCCGCCGAAGGTGGAGGAACAGTCGAGACGAATTCGATTCGACGCAGAGTCAGGGACACATTAGTATAGAAACCAGTGAAAGAAACCGACACAACACGGTTATGGTTGATACGGAAATGAGAAAGCGGAATGAAGAGCTCTGTCTTCTCCGTCGAAGCAGGGCCTTGGTTGTCGTCGTCGTCGTCGCCATTTCCATTGTCATTTCCATTGTCATTTCCATTGTCATTTCCATTGTCATTTCCATTGTCATTTCCATCGTTATCATCACCGTCTTCCACGCAGCTCTCATTGTTCGCTCCGTAAGCTTTGCGCCACAGTTTACGTTCCCGAGTCGTCCACGGGCTCGGGGTACCACTGTTCGCATTCCTGTTCGCATCATAATTGCCAGATCCAGATCCAACCTGTGTCCTCATAACGTACCGCGAAGCTTGCACGCCATCCGGTACACCTGGAAACGGGGCCCGCAGTGGCTCACAGTCAATGTTGTGTTCATTCAGCGACACAGTAAACTCCTCGGTTCCCTCGAAGACCACGTGCAGGAACTGGTTCTGCCAAGGGATCAGGCTGAAGCACCCGTAAATGTTGAACTGTGTGTGAAAGTTCTGATCAGGGTCCGTGGGCTCGAGGCGTACGAAACCCGGTTCATGGTACATGGGTAAATCCTCGCCAGCACCGTGCCAGAATCCCAGGTCGTTGTGAATGGCGTTTTGGAAGGTATCGATTACCAGCGATGGCATTGGAATTTGATTCTTCGGAGTGAGGAGTTTGTAGCCATCTGTGTCAATCAAGTTTGGGGGGTCGATGTATGCGTGGAAGCGACTTGTTGTTTCTTGGAGCAAGGCGAGGGTAAGGAGGCATGAGAGGTGAAATAGCCGAGGGAATAACATGATGAGATTGTGGTTACTTGGTATTGGCGAGGAATAATGTGGCTTCGGAAAGATTCTACAAAGATGGAAGTCCGCATTGATTACTCTACGCTGAGTGTTTTTGCATTTGAAGAAGGCGCGACGGTCGAGATTGGCGAAACCGTGAATTATGGAAGATTTGAGAAAATCATAAGCAATGCACAGTATTTTTGTTCCTGGGCCAGCTAGAAAAAGTGCGGAAATGGAAAATAGATACAGTGGAAATCAATAAAGTCCTCCGAGCAATATTTCCCCGAAACAAAGACAAGCGTCTGAGTCCCAACCGAATTTCATAGAAATAATGACGCGCTGGTAACCTGAACCCTCGTAAAGATAGAAGCAAGAAAAGTGGAAACTCGATAGAGCTTCGGAATTCAATGAATTTTCAGAACTCGACAAAGCTTTCGAAATTCAACGGTTTTCCCACGGGCGATGTGCCCCGAAAAACAAATATGGAAGGTGTGATATGGATGCAAGATGAGTGGTCCAATAAAGAACCTGGATATGAGCGGTAAAGGGAACAACAATTCGTCCATGTAGACAAGGGCGAAAATATCCCACCGCGCAAAGCGAAACGAAAAATCTGCCGCTGAAACGAGACACAAACCGGAATGCGTAAGAACGCAGTCATTATGAAGCGAAGAAAGAAAGGACTGTTTGATGAAGGGCGATGTTGAGCGGGACAAGATGCGCAGAGAAGAGGCGGCATCGAGTAAACCAACAATTACCATTCGGGTTCAACTTCTTCCTTCTTGGTATCCTCGCGAGTCCAACGAGACTGGCGATTGTCATCAGAGTCCACGGTTTTGAAGTCGTCCCCCGAAAAGACCGCTTTGTCGCCATCACCATTCTTCTTATCGTCGTCATCATCCTCCTGATCAGTGTCGTCGTCAAAGGTGACCGCATCCTCCTCGGGACGGAATTGCTGAAGACGCTCAGGGATATCTTGCTTGGTTTCCAGGAGAATCTTAACAAGAGCAGGAGCTATATCCTCGTCGCGATCGTTGTAGAAGGAAGTTGCGATTCCTTCATTGCCGATGCGCGCAGTACGGCCTATACAACTGGAAGTCAGCGGGCTATATTAACAAGAGAAATTAAATTGAGACATACCGATACGATGGATATACTCGGTGATACCACCATGGTGAGCTTTGGGCAGGTCATAATTTATGACATGCATCACGTTCACAATATCCAGGCCTCTGGCGGAAATGCCAGTGGCGACCAGGATGGGGCACTCTGCAGTACGGAAGGCGCGGCTAAATGATTCATGAGCACAGAACAGGAAGAAAAGAAGAGATTGTAGATACTTACATAGCATCTTCACGTTCGCGCTGAGTACGGTCTGAGTGGATTGAGGTACACGGCAGACCCTGGTTGTAGAGGTAGTCGTCGACAAAGTCGACCTGAGTCTTGCTGTTGACGAAAACCAAAGTGCGAGTCGGCATGTGGCTCATAATGGTCTCGTAAAGTCTCGTCTTCTTCCCAGAGTCAGGAACCTCGTACACCTTTTAGAACCAGCTCAGTTAACAGGTGTTATCGTCTAGTGAGCATCTATACTTACCCGCTGGGATACCATCAGGTGCGAGCTGCCGGGACGGCCAACACGAACGCGGATGTAATCTTTCATCATGTAAGTGCGAGCAAGCCGGCGACATTCCTTGTCAAAAGTGGCGGAGAACATCATGTAACGATGATCCTCGTCTTCATTCATGTCTAGATGCAAGTTAGATTAGGGTTTGGAAGCATATATATTTCAAAATAGCATACCTCCACCAGACATAATCTTCCTGAAATCCTCCTCCCAGTCAAAGTGGAGCAGCTCGTCTGCCTCATCGATAACCGTGTATCTATTCAAATATCAGTGGCCTATACTGTATAGGCAAGGTTAAAGCGAAAACATACCTCACACGGCGGAGGGACAAAACATTGGGTTGACCCATGAAGTCGATAATACGACCGGGGCTTCCAATGAGGATGTCACACCCCTTCATAAGTTCCTCCCGTTGAAGACGAACAGGGGCTCCTCCATACGCGACGCATGGGCGGAGCATAGAACGATAACACAGGCGACGTGTCTCGTCAAAGATCTGAGTAGCCAGCTCCCGAGTGGGGCAGACAATCAGAACAAGTGGTTCGGCTGTAACACCGTGAATTGAAGGAATGAATTCCTCAGCAAGATTAGGTCTTGCCGCAGCCAACTTCTTGGCCTTGCCCATCAGATCCGACAAGATGGGAATCAGAAAAGCACCGGTTTTACCGGATCCTTGAAAAAGTCAGAGAATAGACATGAGATGCAGATCAAGTAAGTACTCACCTGTGTGTGCAATACCGATCAGATCTTTGCCATGGCTAACGGCAGGCAAAGCGAAAGACTGGATAGCAGTTGGCTTGTCATAAAGACAGAGCCGCACATTCTCTCGCATAATAGGGTGCAGGCCCGCATCGTCCCACTGAGTAAGGTTAGATAGACCGATCAGAGCCAATCCACAAGAAACATACCTCTTTGACCGCGGCGATGGGAGTCTGACTGTCACAGACGACAGCTAAGCTGTCAGTCAACCTATCAGAAATTTATGTGAGATATGACCTTTGATAAATCAAAATAGCACAGAAAACACTCACTCGCTGACGCGATTGCCAGCACGAGGAATCAAATCGCTGTCGAAAAGCATCTTCTCCAGCTCTTCATTACGGGGTCCTATGGCGCTCTCATCATACTCGCCCTGCCACTCGTAGCGAGCGGCATTAGAAGCCCAATCGTGGCTATCCTTGGCGCCATCCTCATCATAGTTGAATGCAGTACGCTCACCCCATCCGTGCTTGAGAGCGTTTTGGTGAGCCGGATTGGCGTCAGTAGGAGCTGGAGTGACGTAGGAAAAAGCTGGATCGGCTTCAGGAGTAGCTGGAGCGGCATTGGAAGCGGCCATGGAAGCCCACTTGTGGGCGTCCTTGGCCGAGTACTCCTTGTAGTTCAATGGAGAAGGCTTACCGGCAGGAGTCTCAATGACTGTAACCTCCTCGGAGTTGTTCTCCACACACGCCTCGGTGAAATCCATGGCGAGTGGTGAGAATTGAGAAAGTGGGCCGTGACAGGAAAGAAGGGCAGGAAGTTGCCTGGAGAGGCAGGAGGGAAACTCAACGATGGAGTCGTTAAGTCGGTCTGAAGGTATCAGAGTGAGGAAGGAAGAAGGGGAACCGGTCGATCGTGAGATAGAAAGCACGAGGAGCGGGGTGGTTGGGAAAGGAGAAGAGAGCGAGAAGAAAGAGAGCGAAGATAAACAAACCAAAGGAGGCGAGGCGTGACAAAATGCGTTTGTACTCCTCGTTGAAATAAGGTATCGCGTGCAGGCGGACGTGACTCTCCCCTCATTTTCCTCTCTCTATTTTCCGTTTCAACTCGTAATAATACGCATCATCTTGGTTCATGCGATTTTGTTGTCTCACAGGGTTTATGTCATTCCACTTTTTCATCATGCTGATCTGTACAGCATGATCATGACCTACATGAAGCTATCCAAAAGCCTCTCATTTTTACACCAGAAGATAAACACAAATTGAACAGCTGTAAAAGAGCCATTTTACATTCCATTTTTTAATTAGGGATATTGAACACATGGTACCTGGTATGTAAGCTCTTAGGGCAACGATGAAAGATAGATCTATGGATAGCTGCATCAGGTTTAGTGCAAAGCGATTGGTTTCTTAACCAACCGGAATCATGCCATAACCTACTATGGCACGCCATTTTTAAATATCAGAAGTTAGTTTTGAGGTCCCTGCATATCATGATCCACTTTTATACCCGGACCACCAGGACTTCTGTTCCTACTCCGTAGAGTCCGTACAGCTCGGCGGTTGCGTTCGGCATAAGTGGGTCCCGAGGTCCGGGTAGAAAATGTACGCCGTAAGCGTGGGCACGCTTCTCCCTTAACTTGATCAGCTTCCCCGAGCTCTCTTCTACATCGCCACTGTCATGACTCCTTCCGATCGAATTGAGCCAGATGGCCGTCGGAGCCGCCTAGAGGAGGCTATCACCAACCCCGGTACTGTCAAAATCAATGTTACGGGCGCGTTCATTGTCGACGATGAACCTCGGGCCAGAAGTCCCGTTGAGACCGACGGTGTTCACTATGAGAACAAAGACATACGACTACCTCATCACACTGGTGTGGTCAGCCATGTTGCTGTCGATGTGAGTTGTTGACCCTTCTATGTGCCCCGCACCGCGATGCCCCGCAATTCACAAGAAAAAAAGGGAGAGCATGCGACCACGGCCACAAGGGCCACAGAACCATAGCTGATCAGAATTCCCAAACCTACAGATCGGTGGATCGTTGGCAAAACTAGTCTACTATACTCGAGAATTGGACGGGGCCGACAATGGTGGACGCTTGAATTTCATCAACTTTGAGACCCACCGGATCGACATCTGCATCAATTTTATCCGACAATTAAAGGAGGAACATGAGAAGCGCAATACCTCGGTCCGGGATGAGCTATGCGTGGTGGCTACTGGAGGGGGCGCTTTCAAGTTCTATGACAAGTTGAAGGCGGCGCTGGACGTGAACATTCTGCGGGAAGAGGAGATGGAATGTTTAATCATTGGTAGGTCCCCCCAAAGTGAGCCGGATCCCTCGGTACATATCTGACAGTTTACTAGGTCTGGATTTCTTTATCACCGAGATCCCCAACGAAGTATTCACCTATAATGACTCGGACACGGAGCCGATGCAGTTTGCCGAGGCCCGACCGGACGTATACCCCTACCTCCTCGTCAATATCGGATCCGGCGTTTCCATGATTAAGGTATCTGGCCCAAGGCAGTTTGAACGAGTTGGGGGAACACACTTGGGTGGTGGCACATTCTGGGGGATTATGTCTTTGCTTACGGGCGCTCGGACCTTCGACGACATGCTGGCCATGGCGGATGTTGGGGACAACAGCGGAGTGGACATGCTGGTCGGGGATATATATGGTATGGACTACAGCAAAATCGGACTGAAGAGCACGGCGATCGCCAGCACCTTTGGAAAGGTCTTCCGTTTGAAGAATGCTGCCGAGCGGGGAGCCGAAGACGGCGAGGGCTTGATCCACGACGATGAGGAACACACAAACGGCGGAGTCAATTTCCGCCATGAAGATATGAGCCGGAGCCTTCTTTATGCTATCAGGTATGTACTTGGTCTTGTCCACTTATGCTCCATCCAAAGCTAACACATTGCAGTAACAACATTGGCCAAATTGCTTATCTGCAATCGGAAAAGCATGGAGTCAAGCATATATATTTTGGAGGCTCCTTTATCCGCGGGCACCGCCAGACGATGAACACACTTTCCTACGCCATTAAATTCTGGTCCAAGGGTGAAAAGCAGGCATATTTCCTCCGGCACGAGGGCTACCTGGGCGCTGTCGGCGCCTTCATTCGCCGACAACCGCAAAACTGGGGTCGCCGGAACAGCATCGACGATTTGGGAGCACCGCAGGCGGTCAAGAACGTCGTCAACAGCGTGTTGAATCAACAAAATGACGCCTGCTCATAGGGCTAAGTTCTCTTTCTCTTTTATATTTGAAGAATCAAGATACCCCTTGAACGTCCAATTCGTCAACCCCTCAGACAAATTCCCCTTGGAGAGAGTGAGCCAGTGTCGGGATTCTGCAACTGTTAGTCTGTTACTACTGCTGCATTCTCTATGCTTTTGGTGCTCATCACTTTTCCACAGCTAAAATATCTATATACCCGCATCCTCCTCAATAGACATATTAGAAGAATTGTCTGCCAGGTAGAATCATGATATGCGCTTTCAGCATTCTTGTAACAATTACATCTCATGAAAATCTTCAAACTGTCTTCCAAGTCCTGAGACCGTCTCTTGTTTTGATTTAGCGTAACGCGTGAGTCTCTAGGCCTTTTCAAGAGGTTGCTTACTGCAGTTGCTCTCACTCACAAATCTCTACACTTCGCTCTCCTCCGTTCCCCGTCAATCCCATCCTGCCACAACCACTTATGATTCATAACCATCTACGTGCTCTTCCAACCACACATCACGATCTCGATCAAGATTGCTCCTTCAGACTTGGCCAAGATGGCGGACTCGCAGAACCGCCTGCCAGATCTCTGGCTAACTCTTGCAACGGCAGACGATGGCTGCGCAGAACTGCGTCCTATGAATCGGCATCAAAATGATAACGAAAGCCTGTCGGTTACGAAAACATCATCAGGCAGCGTGTCTCCCCTGTCTGAACTCAACGACGAGATTTTGGTAACCGAGATGAGATCGCCGCTCCGCTTGCCAGCTCTGAAACCCGAGCAAGCAGCTGATGTGACAATGAGAGATGTCATTGATGATACATCCATGCTGGCACAAGATGAGTTGGAGAAAAAGCGTGCCGACCGAGCCTCAACCCATGACTCCGATGCCCTCACCGAGATCGACGACGCCATCAAGCACTACAAAGTGGGCGCTCCCTCCACCCAACTGGTGACTACACCAGAGCACTTTCTGGATCCACATGCTCCACGAGTTAGTTACGAACTCTTTGAGAAAACCGGACACTTCGAGATTAAAGAGACTCCCAGCAAGGCCTCTCGATCCCTGCAGACTTTTAGGTTTTCCCCAACACGTTCGCCTGGCAATTGGAAGATTCAGAAATACCGGGGACCTGCCAAGTGTCTTCCACTCCATCTTCTTGAGGTACTTGACGAATGGCACCAGAATAATCCCTTTGAAGCGCCCCCCTGTCAATGGAAGGGGCGAACCGAGGGAACCCAGAAATGGAAGAATTTCAAGATCTTCGATCAAGAAGGTGACGAACACGAGGTATCAATCTTCAAGATATCAGTCACGCGCCCGAAGTTCCGCACGACGTACAACCTTATGATCTTACATTCAGAGAACGCGCCAGAGGTTTTTGTGGATTGCGCTACGAATTGCCGTCCCCCAAACATGAGAGGGACCGGCTTTCAGGGCCTGTATGTCGTTGCCTGGCTTGGACTTACACAAGGATTTGAGAATGACAATTGTGCTATTTGGGTTTGGGACCCAGAAGGAACTGATATTCCTTTTCGCCCCGGATGGTTTACCCTTGAGAAGCGAAACAAGCAGCCGAGATCAATTAAGATTGAGAAAAGCTCGACCCCAGTCACCCCAAGAAAAATCACCCCAAGCCGCCCTGTAACCCTTTACAGTCCAGACTCCGATACTATGCCTGCCCCGTACTCCGGGAAGCCAGGCATCAAGTATGAGTCGGATGAAGAGGGTGTTGTTGCTTCTACTCGTGTTTGCCGAAATCTGTTCTCACCTCCGTCGATCCGTTTCAAACTACGTTCTGATACTTCGCCCAATGTTCGTATTTTTGCTTTCAACGACCAGACCGACAGTCGTGCTGTTTTCAACAAAGCTCGTGAATTCTACCAGGATAAGGATTTCTTTCGCGAGATGGCACTTTTGTGCGAAGTCCCTGGACAGGAGGAGCTTCGATACATTGGAGAAGGATGTGAAGACGAGTTTGATCTTCTTTGTGATGATATCAAGAAGCTTTCTTTGTACCAAGATAAAGTCAGTATTACGGAGATGAAACCTGCTGGTCCCTTATCTGTCGAAGCTACACTGGTCTCAAGATGATGATACAAAGCGATGTATGATATTGAAATGGCCCAATTATTTGCTTGTACTCTAGTCTGATCTGAATATGAAAATCGAATACATTTCATCCATACCACTCGAACTATAGAACCGTCCCAAATCGGAAATCCGGCCGTCGCATCACACGTGACTCCGTATCGACCAACACGTGGATTGCGCGTTCCCAAGCCAGGTAACCATCAGCTTTGAACCCCGTCGCTCGTTCTGCACCATGCTCCGATGCTAGCCATACCATCTCGATGGCTCCCCCACCTTCATCGCTCTCGATCCCTCCTCCAATCCCCGTCGACACCCACCCGAACCGCGGCAATCCTTTTGAGCAGGACCGAATCCCTGATCCTAATCGCCTGGCACCAGAAGATGCATACTTTGCGCCATCACACTCCAAAGCTCGCTCTGCGCCTGGGAATTATAATGAGACTCTCCCTATAAGCAGTGGTGGCACCTTGCGACCCCCGCGTGGGGTGCTGGATTCCGGGCGGAAGGACCCGCGGAAATTGGGCAGTACGGGAGGACGGCGGAGGAGGAAAGGAGCTTGGAAGAAGTTGCTTTGGGTAAAACAATCTTGTACGATGTCTTCCTGAGATGGTTTACTGTCATATTGATCCCATATCGTGAGATACTAACGGGACTTGATTGGTAGATCCGGACAATTACACCGATACGGAAACGTTTTTGGATCATCTTCAACGCAATCCCCGAGTGCGGCCTTACGATTTCTGGCCGCTGGTCTCTGATTCGACCGTCATCGTCCAACATGTTTGTTCGGTTGTGATATTCGTTTGCTGTTTCGTCGGGATCGTTCAGGACCGCGTGAGCCCCGTCTCTATTGTTTGCTGGGGCAGCGTTGGGACGGCCATGGGTTGGATCCTCTGGGACAATTGGATCTGGAAAGAGCAGACGGAGCTTTCTCAACTGGCTAATGCAAACATCGGTGATGATGGGTCTAGCTCAACTTCTGGGACAAGCGCTGTTAACCCAGCTCCCCATGATCCGCATCCTAGTGACCCGAAGACCAGCGCCATCCATGGGCTTGGGTTGACAATGTCTGGCAATGAGTCGAAGGAGAACTCGCCAAATCGGAATAACGATACCAATGGCAACTTGGATGCGACATCTGCATCAAGACGCGAATCCACGTCTACTTCTGCCATGCGCAATGCGGATGACCCGGACATCGACCGACCTTCATTATTCTCCTCACGCAACCAACAACGCCTTTCAACTGTCAAATCCGCCTTTTTGATTTATTTTTCGCTGCTGGGACTGAGTCCCATTCTGAAATCCCTTACCAAATCAACCGCGAGTGACTCCATCTGGGCCATGAGCTGCTGGCTTTTAATCATGAATATCTTCTCTTTCGACTACGGAAGCGGCGAGGGCGCAGGCGCCACAACCAAGTTTCCTGCTTCTTTGTCTACCAACGCAGCTGTGATGGCGTCTACTGTACTTGCGTCTCGCCTGCCGTCTACCACGCATGTATTCAGCTTGATGCTGTTTTCCATGGAAGTATTCGGACTGTTTCCTATTTTCCGTCGCCAACTCAGACAGAAGTCCTGGACTGGTCATGCGATGCTGACGCTCGCCCTGGTCATCATTGCTGGAGGCGCTGTCGGCATGACCCTGAGTGGTGGATGGGCATCAGCCATCATTGGGTCTGTCCTCGGTGGCATCCTCACAGCACTCGTAATGGGTGGCTGTAGTTGGTGGCTTATCGGTCTCCAGAAGTACAAAAATGTGGTCATTGGTCCATGGGACCCAGCGCGACCAATCATTCGGAGACACTGGAACTGAATTATTTCCAGTTGTTACTTTTCTTTTTCATTACCCAATATTGTCACATAGGTGCGGCGTCCTGGATTTTCTCCCTATACCCCTAGATTACTGCATTAGACAAAGTATTGTCTCTGGCTTCAATAATTGCACCTCGGGTCAATATCCCACATCTTCCAAACATCCATTCCGTGGCAGAACCTTAGCGAGACGAAATAGGTCTGGCCAATTTAATAAAATGCGGACCAAACTCCCGGGATGTTAGATCGGTTCCAAGAAACTAATATTCCATGATGTCAAAGGAATGTGTGCGGGAGGGATATGAATGTGCAACAGGCTGGTATGCGGGCAAACGATGTCCAAGCGCCGGTAACCATTGCCGCGGTTCAATCTCACCATCACATTTTACACTTTCTGAGATCGGATCGCCCTTGAAACTGCGGAGAAAGAAACACTAAATAACTCTCGCAGCTAGTGGTTTTAGGGCAATTGGCCTGCCCGACATTCCATCGGCTGTGGCGCTTATTTATCGAGCATATTACTGGGAGATGGTCCCCACTTTTATTGCAGGGATAATATACATACTCCACACTTGGACCCATAGTCTACATGCTCTACACTGCAGGTCATGAGCTACGGAACTCCCCATGGGGCATGATCGACGTGGACATGTTTTGACCAACTCTGTTGAAAGTGCTTTAATCTCGCATCTTTCGAGTGTTGATTCTTCTTTCTCTTTCATCCTTTTGTACTCCCTCATATTTTGGAGCGGGCATCTTGCATTGGCAACTGGGTTTGTCTATAGCACATTTTTACATTCATTCATTTCATACTTCTTCTTATTTAATTTCTACGACCATCGCGTGATCAGCCATGTTGAAGAACCTCGCCCTCGGCCTCTTGGCCGCTCACGGTGCTGCCGCTATGCGGTTTGCTATGTACATTGACGAGTAGGTTATGATCAGAAACATACTAAGGACTTAGTCTAACAAGCTATTGCAGATACCATGTCACAGACCTGCCGGGCAAAAACGAAACGGCACACATTGACCATGCTATCATGGCCTTTGCCCCATCCAAGATGTTCAACTCCGACTCGCCTCCATCTTTCACCCCCTTCGAGTCCCCGGATAGCTTCCGCAAGCGTTTCAGCGATGACACCAAGCTCATGATCGCTATCGGTGGATGGGGTGATGAAGCGGGTTTCTCAGATGGAGCAAAGGATGCCACCACTCGTCAGCGCTATGCAAAGAATATCGCTGCGATGCTAGATGCCAACGGATTTGACGGTGTTGGTAAGTCAAAATCCTTCATAACAAAACAGCCAGACATCCACTGACATAAACAGACATCGACTGGGAATACCCCGGTGGTAACGGCCAAACCTACAAACAAGTCCCCAACAAAGACAAGGTCTCCGAAATCGAAACCTACCCCGAGTTCCTCGCCGAAGTCCGCAAAGCGATTGGCAACAAGACCCTATCCATCGCCGTCCCAGGACGCAAGCAAGACATGATCGCTTTCACCAAGGAGACCGGCCCCAAGATCTGGAAATCCGTCGATATGGTCAACGTCATGAGCTACGATCTTATGAACCGTCGTGACAACGTCACTGCCCACCAGACAAGCGTCCAGGGTTCCCTGGATTGTATCAACGAGTACATGGACATGGGACTTGACGCCGAGAAGATCAACCTCGGGTTCGCTTACTACGCTAAGTGGTTCACCACCGACCCCAACTCGGACTGTGATACCCATCCCATCGGATGTGCTGTTGTCAAGCTCGAGAATGACGACGGAAGTGACAATGGAAAGTCTGGCGCTATCACCTTCGAGGCTAGCACCGAGGCCCCTGCGCCCAAGAACCTCACCACTTCCACCAATGGCAAGTGTGGATTCGACGAGAAGACTAAGTGTCCTGAGGGATCATGCTGCAGCGCCTACGGAAACTGGTAAGACAACACAGCCTCACTCAAATCCCTATCCAATCGGTACAGCTCACTAATATGCTTTCTTTCCAGTGGAACCGGCGATGACTTCTGCCAAGCTGGCTGCCTCTCCGACTACGGAACCTGCAAGGGCATCTCCATCATCGACTCCTGGCGCCGCGCCCAGAAGGACGGAAAGACCGATGACAAGCTCGGTGGCCAGTACTACTGGGATAGCAAGGTCAACCTCTTCTGGACTTGGGATACTCCTGAACTCATTGCCCGCAAATTCAGCGATATTGTTAACGCTAAGAACCTTGGTGGTGTTATGGCCTGGAGTCTTGGTGAGGATACCTACAAGTTTGAGCACGTCAATGCTATGCAGCAAGGCATTGAGGCTGCTACGCAGTCGACCGATAACCAAGATGATGTCGAGTTGGACTTCTAAGTCTGCTGTCTTGTGTGAAGTTTGGCGTTGAGGTTGTGTGAGGTCGTTGTCGAGGCCGAGTTGTGTTTTGGGGTGCGTTCTTTATTCTGGCATCTTCAAAAATCAATTTCTTAATGGTTACTTAATTTCATCTTCACTTTTTGGGTAAACTTCTTCATGTATTCTAAGCCTTGGAATTAGGTACACAGTTGAGATAGTCTCAAGGGGCACGGAAGGCCAGTGCCACAGGGTAGCCCGAGCGCAGCCTGCAACAAGAACGTACACCAGTACAAAGATGGGAACCAGATAAACAGGCGGGCACATGCCTCAGACAGCACAGAACTGACACAATAAAAGAGAGCCACGATGAACTTCCGAGATAGTCACCCAGATCCAACAAAAGACAGAACAGCTTGAACTTCTCATACAGGTTTGTACAACAGGGTATTGTTTTGGTATAGAACGCGTGGCAGGTAGCACCTACGCTTACCAAATCCGCCTTGTTGTTGAGGAACCCAAGGACAATCGAAAACACCTCCATAGGAATATCAACCAGCATGGCTTCCTTGCCAGTCTTTTCCATAGTGAGAAATGTAGAGGCACAGGCTTAGAGCAAGCAGAGACTGAACGATAGAGTCAGGATACCAAGAAAAGAGGCGAGGGTCAACAGTAGAGTCAGGATATGAGGGACAGAGGCGAGGCTCGTCGGTAGAGTCAAGATGTGAAGATTAGAGGCGAGAGTCAACGGTAGAGTCAGGATGTGAAGATCAAAGGCGAGACTCAACGATAGAGTCAGGATACGAAGGAAAGAACGGTAGAGTCAGGATGCGAAGGGAAGAACAGTAGAGTCAGGATGTGAAGATCAAAGTTGATGCTCAACGGTAGAGTAAGGATGTGAATGAAGAAACGGTAAACTCAAGATTGGAAGGAAAGACGAAAAGGGAAGCAGAGCTCGACGAAAAGTGAAGAAAAGTTTAGAGGAACAAGTATCATAATGAGAGAAGTAAGTCAAGCAAAGTATGGTAGTAAGGACTGTGCCCAGGTGGGGGTTCGAACTTCCTTTTGTTTCCGTCAGTACCTCTTGACTGACAACGCCGTCCACGGGTATATGGAGGTGTTTGGATATTTATATATTTAATTAGATAGTGATGAAAGTTGAACGCGCTTCCCTGCCAGCAAGTCAGCGTTACCTACTCTACCGAGGGGTATCTTTAAGCTGCAGCCGGAGAGTATATACCAATGACTCGCGGGTTCCACGAGAGACTTCAACTGTATTTATTGGCTTGTACAGCTTTTTGGATTGGAATTGGCTGAAAACCCAACCCCGTGAATTTTGTAGCGTTTATCTACAGATGTTTCAAAGTGGTGAAGCCGGCGAGAGGCCCATACCAGTTGACATCCATATCGGAGGGTTCAAAGAACCCGTACGTCGGGTTCTTAAAATGGTCCAAAGTAAGTGACTCGATCTGGCCCTCTTTATCCTTGAGCGCTGGTAGAAAAACCGCGGGATCGAATTCAGCATCGAAAGAGCCTCGATAGGTCGGACCGCTCCATCCGTTCTTCCAATGCTCAAACCTCGAAGACTTTAAGTTTGGGCAGGCTGTGACGAGAGAGTTACAGGCCTCCTTTCCATTGCATTGGCAAAGGTCCAAGTGCTCGATTCTCAGCTGGGCTGGGAATACGTTAGCACGGTCCTCATGATTGCGTATGGTCATGTATTGTAAGGGAGAGGAAAGGTCGGAGTTGCATAACGGTAAATTGATCGCTCTCCAGGTCCAGGACTTTGGTTGTGACAGTATGTAGCTTTTTAACCCTGGAACAGCGGCGAACTGCCCGACCTCGCTTGTTGCTCTTTCGAGGAACAACCTAGTCCACGTCATATCCCCTCCACCCCAGAACAATTCCAGAGTCTCCAGATTAGGGAGCAAGTGTAAAAGGATTGTAAGCCATGGACCTCGCTGGCTTCCAGTCCAATTTTCCCCAGGCCGATCATTGCTTTCACTTGTCAGAGCTTTCTCCCAAAGCCTTGCCTCGGCCGTACTAGAACTAACG
Organism: Penicillium sp. S1602; assembly: GCA_023626355.1. Taxonomy (NCBI): domain Eukaryota; kingdom Fungi; phylum Ascomycota; class Eurotiomycetes; order Eurotiales; family Aspergillaceae; genus Penicillium; species Penicillium sp. S1602. Next base: position 515,289 of record JAMAGW010000021.1, on the reverse strand, counting down.
CCTCGGACAACACATTCAAGTCTTAGCTTGACTTCCTCACTCTCGTAGTGATGATGGTCGTGACTTTCCAGAGTGGCAAGCACATCTGTGCGCAGACGGGTACGGCCAAGCTTGAGGCTTCTCACCAATTCCGCTACTTCCGGGCGTGACAGTAGCGTGTGCATAAGCGACTTGTGAATTCCACGGCAAAAGTCAATCGTCTGGATATCCTTGTACAATAAGGGAATAATTCTATCGTGGAATGTATGGCAGGTCGCGCCCACGCTAACCAAATCCCCTTTATTATTGAGAAACGCGAGGAAGGCTCGGAATACCTCCAAGGGAAGGCTGGCTGATGTCGGTCTCTTAAGTATCTGATCCATTGTGAACTCTCAAAGAAGTAGACGTAAGCAAAAGATCGAGATATGGAGAGATTGAAACGAGCAGATTGACTTGTGTGGAAGCGGTCTTCGAAGGAGCTTTACAGTGGACAGGGCGTTGAAGCGACCTTGTGTGGAAATAGTTGTGGAAAAAGTGCGTTGGAAAGATTCGTGAAAACAGGTCAACAGACCTCCAAAGAAGGAAGGTCAGAGAGGAGATTGTCAAGAGGAGATTGGGTAGGTCTTGTATGAGAACGCAGAGAGATAACGAGAGAATACCAAAGGTGGCTTTTTGGAGTACTTATATCGTTAATGGAGGGGAATATAGCAAAACAGTCGATAACTAAAGTGTGGAAAGAGAGGCTCTTGGCATAATAGTGAATATATCCTAACATTGGAGTCAGATAAGTAGACATCCCACAATAGTTCATACTTAGCCTTCTTACCATATAATCAGCGATAAATATGTGGCAATATATAAAGTATGAGTCCGCTCGACTTAGCAAACTCGGCCAGAGGGAAGGAAGAAAGAGGGAAAACAGTCAAACCACCTCTTTTATCCTTCCTGCCCAGATGATGCCTTAGGAATGCTTGCATCCTTCGGAGCCTTCCACCACTCCATTGTACTTCACCATGTGTTTAAAGGATTTGACACCACAGAGTCTCCCTGCTCTCTGATCATAAGATTATCCCAAATGTCTGGGAAGAGGCTATTTGACACACAATCTGCTCTTCCATATAACGAATTTGATCTCATCTAAGGTCTGCCACTTGGGCAGGTGTGCACATGCACATGTAAAAGCTCTAAAGCTTAGCACGTCTATGTACACCTCGGGGATTCTCCAGGGACATAGAAGAGTGACGTAAATATTCACTTTCTGCTAGAGTACTTAGATGCTTGCTCGTGTGATCTATCTTATGAAAGTATCATACGTATGGGCTTTAATGGTGTTTGACCTTGAAGATCATGTTAGTCATAGGTACCTATAAATATCGCTTGTTATACCTAGTGGCTTCCTCTTCCTACCACATCGCACCTATCACTCTCTCTCTCTCTCTCTGACCTTCACTTCCGTACAGAGTGCCTTGGTCCAGAAAATAGAAAAATACTTTCATTCACTGACGTGTTACGGCGTTGTACTTCGGATATATATTTAACTTGAATTTTTCCTTCACCCCACCATGCTTGACTATATACTCTGTGAACCTCCTGCTGCTAAATATTTGCACCCCAATCATGGACCCCCACTTGGTAAGAATATCTGACACCCTAGAAGCAAGTATTTGCAGCTAACCTGGGTCTTCAATAGGACAGGAAAATATTGATAACGAGATCCGCGACTTGGTACCAAGTGAGGAGATATTTTCCACCTACACTGAGATGAAGAAACTAATAGGTTTTCTCAATAGCTCTGATTACAGGTCTCCGCACCTTCAACGGTCAGCATATGACAATCGGTGACAATGAGGGCATCCCTGGCCTATTTCCAGAGCATATTGGCATCCAGAGCCAGAATGCTGAACAATGAAACACTAAAGAAGAACAAGAGACTCTCATAAAGCCTGTCGAAGCCTGAAAAGCTTCAAGCTTCCTCATTGGAATATTATATTTGAGGGTCAAAACCACAGAGTCGCATTTAACGCAAACTTTGAACAGGGATGTTCCTTCCAACGCTGAAGCCCAAAGGGGACCAGATCGAGTCTCTTGCACTAGGTTCCTTGGAAAAATACGCCGGTGCTCATTCTGATCTTGATACAACGTGGTATGAGTCCTTGACAAGTTTCTCTTCATTAAGACATCCGCACTTTAACACGATAACCTTATGAGCTTGGCAACCCTCCCTCTTTCCCTAGGGTCCCTTTCCCTTTTCCTTTCCGACATGAGGGACTGGACACAGACCGATTACCCGCGCATTATCTTCGAGCTGGAAAACCTTGCTGGCTCGTCTCGCTTCCGCCATTTGAAGAAGATAGAGATAAAGGATGATTGGGACGGTAGACTCAATGGCGTCAAGCTACAGTCTACCGTTGATAAATATGACAGACTTCACGAGGTCTGTCAAATCTTCGATATCGCGCTTCGAGTATCCAATGGGTGCATTCGGCAGGAGTTGCCGGATGATCCATTCCTGAGCGATATTGTTGTCGATGAGCACGGACCAATGCCCCTCTCGACCTTACGAGCTTTTAAGGGGCAGTAATGGGAAGCCAGCATGGCACCCTCTTATCGCTGCCTGTGAGAACCTGAAAACCTTCAAATTTACGCACTGGGAAAGCGAGGGCAGCGGTCCGAGCTTCAGAGGGTCTTTCAACGATCACTTTGACCCCTCGGAGTTTCTGTCGGTCCTGGAGGCTAAAAGCGGAGAGGTCAAGTCCCTTGAACTCGACCACTTCCGAAATTCCAGACTCCGATGTACTGAACCAACTACTCCCGATTCTCAATGGTTTGAGTCCTTGGCCGGGCTCACCTCGATAAGTCACCTGCATATTAACGAGGGGTTTTATGGGATTCAACTTTGCACTGCTAGACAATATCTGGGCAGCAAGGGGTAGTGTAGCGTCTACCTCTTGGCCAAGCTTAAGGCTCTTGAATTACACATGCGTTCAATTTGTATCTCTAGTGTTCCATGATAAAGAGATTACTTGCGATCCCTCACAAGGAAATGAAGGTTGTCTTCCTCAGCCGAGAAGTCTTTTTGTCTAAGTGTGGTGATGAATAAGACTCCAAGATTCATAGAAAAGGTCGTAGCTTTAGGACTTAGTGCAGCACATAACGCTGTTCACAAGATACATAAAATGGCAGCTGAATGCCCAGTATCTGTCCATGAAAATTGTGATGGGCTAGGAAAAGGAAGATGAAAGATTACAAACCCTGAGTAGTAACTACCGCATATCTCGTCGATCTACCTAGATGAGTACTCGGCTATATAGGAATAAAAAGGCATGGTCGGATCACATTTGATTGGATAGCATGAAGGAGAAAACTTCAAAAAAGGTTCGAAAACCATTGGAATAAATGAAAAATTTAGAGATGGGTATCATGTAAAGCTAAAAATAAACAAAAACCAGCCAAGCCGGGCGCAAGACCCCGACAAACATCAATACCTCGCCCGCCGAGCCTGCCACCAGCGCTTCTCCTTCTCAATGATTTTCTCCCGCTGCAAAGCATTCACAGCACGAATCTGCCTCTCCGGACCTAACAATTGCAGCCGATCCCGACCTCGCTGCGGAAACCGTTCCCGAACAAAGTATTGTAGTGTAATCTCCAACAACTCAAGCACAAAGTAGGCGATTGGCACGAGGACGAAGATCGCCAGCGCAACACAGACCGGGCCGTAGTTTTCCATGATATCAAGTAGATCGAGTGGTTGAAAATAGGACACCGTGTGTGCTGATTGTGTGTGATTGCATTGATGTGGTTGATCGTGTCTGAATGGACGCCATTTCCCCAAGAAGGTTCCGTACGACGATGCACTCTTCGGTTGATCATATGTGGAGAACGGTCCGGACTGTGACGGTGTAGGCCTAAGCTCTGCGGGTATATTGAATTCCTTCTCATTGGACCGAATGAAACCCAGCTCCTCTTGTCGATGACGATCAGTGTATTGTTGGAAAGTCGGTGGTTCCGATTGGGAGGGCTGATTTGAATCTGGACCGTCCGCGACAACCTTCTGCGGCGAGTGAAAGAACCCCCGCGTCCCAGACAGAGCTGTGTCAACTGCTGCGGAGATAGTATCTTGTATGGGCAACGCCAGTCCGAGCGAAGCAGAAGCACCCAATACCACGTAGACAGTCGACAACTTCATGGTTGCGGTGTTGGGGGTATGATTGCCCCAAAGGTCAGCAACTTGTGGAGTGAGGACATGAGGAAAGGAGCTGAAAGCAAGGTTATAAGGCAAAAGTAACGAGCAAGGTTACCTAAAGACCGTCGGTCCATTTCGCAGTTACTCAAGACCAGCAGCCTAGACATGTGGACCGTGTGGGCCTTTGATTGGTGGATCGCGACCGTGTGCGTCGATAGGACGGAACCGGAAGGCTTGGCGGGATCAACTTCCTTTGCGGAGTTGCTCTACGTAAACACGTTTTTGCCTTCCTTTTTCGTGTTCAACGTCTCCATTTTACTTGTAGCTTTGCTAGTCTGTGATCCTCAGGGTCTCAGGGCTCTTTCTTGTCTTATTGGTCCAGGCTGGAACCCTAAGTCAACTCGGAATGCGGAGGTGGTGCTACCGTGGCCACGAGGGTATGAACCACATGTAGTGCATGGAGATAATTCTTGGCATTTATTTCGATAAGGTAAAAATAAGCATTGATTTATTCCATTTCATTGGTTCTAAAAGAGCTTGGCTAGGAGCATATGGATCAAAAATGTGTTCCGAGATTCCTTACTGTATTGACAGAAACTGGGCTGCCGCTGCCGCGTCATTGTGATGTGCAAGGCAGCAGAATTCCATCAAGCCGCACTACCCTTCAACACAATATCCTGCATTAGCCCTGTAAATCCTTTGCCGATACGCGTCAGCGGTGCCTCCACTGCTATAGGCGCCCACACAAATGAGTCCCCATTGACGCCAATTTTAGTCAGGAACTCCATTGTTTTAGACTTAGTGCCCTTGCCTGAAACGGTAAGGAAGGTCGAATTACCCTTCCCGATCAAACTTACTTCTGTCCAGGTATTGAGAGGCAGGGTAAAGTTTAAGGAGTAGGGGTTACCGCCGCTGATGAGAGTTGCGTTGGTAATTGTGCCATTGCCATTCACGAATGTAGAGTCGGGTCCAGCGAAGAGTGTACCCGGTGTGTGGGAGGTGGGCTTGACTCGGAAAGAAAGTGTGTAGTCGCGTCCCTTGCTGCCTAGAGGTGTTTCAACATAGCAGCCATCGGCTAGATATAGACTTTTGTCGGCTATCTTGCATCCATAGATTGTACCGTGGTATCCATTGCCAGACTGATCAGCGAGTGTTTTGGAGCTGGAATCATCAAAGGTATAGTGAAGGATGGTATCGGAGGTGCTAGGGATCGCACGATCGAGGTTCTGGTCTGGTACGGCTGCGTGAAGGGAATCAAACACGGACAGGTACTCGTCTTCTGTGATGTCGCCACCCCACTGCTTGTCGGCGAGAGCGGGAAGAGCATCACGCCAGGAATAGTACGCCTCCAAGACGGTGGTGGAGTTTGGCCCATAGTCATTCCACAGTGCCGCCACCTCACCCAGAACACGGGGGTTATTGCGGGAAGGGTTATCGGTCTGGTTGGAGCTGTCAAACACCACGGGTGAGTATGGCGCGTCGTATGGACCGTTAAATATCTTGTCCAGGCTGAGCTTCTGTGCGAATGAGCCGCTCCAGCCACCCACAAGGTACATATAGTCATCGGAGTTGAGCACATTGTATCCGTTCTCGATATAATCATAGTACGGTTGGTCCGCGCTGATATCCCAGTGCTGGTACGAGACGGACTTGGAGACATTGGCACCCTCCTCCGGGGTGAACGTACCCCAGATGCGCATCGACTTGGTCCCAGATGTCTCTTGTTGGATGAACGTGTTCATCTGGTTCACAAAGCTTGTATAATCACTGATCAGGCTGCTATCGTACTCATCGGCGCCAATGTGGACGACCTTGCTGTGGAACCATGGCAAGAAACTTTTCCAGATGGTTTTCATTGTCGGGATGGTTTCTGGGTGGCTGATGTTGAGCATGCTCAAATCATCTAGACCCAACTCTGGCTTCCATTGTACAATCACCAGTGCGTGACCGGGAGCCTCGATCTCGGGGATGATGGTGACTCCGCGCTTTGCGCATTGTGTCTGAATATTATCGAATTGCTCACGGGTGTATGACTCGTTGGCCCGGCGGTTCAATCCTGCAACAGACTCGTCGTCGGACCACAGTCGGAATGCAGCGTAAAGATCCAGACTCCTTTCTCGGGAGTACAGGTCGACATTGTTGTAGAGGTTGTCGCTAAGGTGAACATGGAACGTGTTTTGCTTGAAGAACGAGAGGTACGAGCACATCTCAATCAAGAAATCTGCGGGGTAGAAGTGCCGACCAGCGTCGAGCTAGTGACTGTTAGAAATGACACAATGGCATGAGAGCCAAGACTTACCATGACTCCTCGAGTTCCCCATCCCGGAGCATCCACGCCGGATCCCTTAGGTAAGGTGGAGCCTCCAGTAGAAGCAACTTGGATGATCGACCGGGTGGCCCACCACGCACCAAAGGGACTTGCTCCAGTGACGACGACCCCGTTATCGTCAACTTTCAATTCGTATGCCTCCGAGGTAAATCTACCAGCAGCATCCTTAAACCCTGTATCATTCCCAATTGTCACGAAAATAGTATTTTTCGTCCGCTTCGTGCCCTTGGTGAGCTGCACATCCAACCCCAGGACTTCTTTAAGGTCCCCTTGGAAAGTCTCGGCAAACTCGTGCAGAGTCGGTGGAATCAAAGTCTGACCATCGTGATCCACCGAATCGACATAACGAGAATCAACAACGATTCCTGTAATTTCCGAGAGTTTGTAGCTGCCGCCTGTCTCTGTAAACGGCACAATAGGAACAGTAACCAGGCGAGCCAGAGCTATAAGACCAGTCAATTAAATCCAGTTAATCTTCAAATTAATGAGACTGAAACAACATACCTCCACCTGTGAAAGCACTAGTGCACAAAAGCCGACTCAGTTTCATATTGTCTCGGTCGCAGATAACAAGTTCCCCGCACGCATTTGACCTTCCCAACCAGGATATTTATGTTGAGAAAAGCCCACATCTTCGGAGAATTATGATGCGGAGAAGCGTATCCATGTAACATGATAATCCATTATATAGAGTCACATTCCGTTGAAGAAACCTTGCGGTGTGACCTTCGAAGAGGGGGAATTGGTGATCGACAGGTGGTTGCATAGGTCTGCGTCGATAGCTCGGGTATTGGCCAACCAGCTTCAAATGAATTATCCGGCGGTTGTAAGCGAGGCTTTAGGTGATTCTTCGGAGATTATCTGATGAGACCGTTCGATATGGAATTTCATTTATCTGTGGAAACAAGGCAAGGAAGAGGTGAAGAAATTGATAAGATGGGGTCTTTGTTATCGGTCGTGTTTCGGGTCTTTTCTGCAGCAAACGCAGGCACCGCGTCAGCACTTAAAGTTGGCGTTTGTCGCATGATAACTGAAAGATCAACAGCCGGAGTGGCCCAACATATTTATTGCGACTAGAATAATTTCAATCTGGGTGAAAAGCTTTTCGGCGATACGGAATAATTAGATTCTATATAGATGTCTATAAACAGTGACGCTCAGTATATATTCAGAACGAAAAAGTATACATGACTCAGTGTATCAGCCACTTCAAAGACGGCAAAGGCGTCCATTCTGGTCGGGAAGGCCATCCAGGCTCTTCACCTCCCAGTGCTCACTACCCACACCAGTAGGAGCATAGAACAAGAAAGTCGGATCATACCGCTGCTTCAACTTGTACAACCGGTCATAGTTGGTGCCATAAAACGCCTGCTGGAAATTTGGCTCCAAAATATCCGACTCGGACATATAGGCACCAGACTCAGGACAGGTAGCCCGCCACTTATCCAATACATTGTAGGTAAGCTGATTCATGGTAGCATTAATCTGCGCATTGGTGGCATTGGCATCCCAGCTGGTAGAGGTAATAGCATGCATAAGAGTGTGTCGGAAAGCCGGATTTGAAGAATCATCGGGGTATCCCGCTGGAAGCTCAGCCTTCATATTGAACGCGAGCAGAGGATAGCCAGCGCTAACGGTAGATCGGATCGCGGCGACAGTGGCGTTGAACTTAGTGGCATTTTCCCAGTTCTCGCGAGGGAACAGGCGGCTTCCTGTCATCATGGTCACACTTCCGATTGTCTCGAGAGGGAAGCCGGCGTCCCAGCCCGGGTAGAAGGAGTCGTAGTAGGTGGAGTTGGGAGTGAAGGGGATACCGAGGGCCTTTAGGTCGTCGAACCACGGCTTAACTAAGGTGTTGAACTCATCCAAGGTGTGATTCACGGCGAAGAACGGGTTCATTAGGAACTCGAAGGAATTTGTGCCTGTGCTAATGATCCAGAAGTAGGCGTAAGTACCGGCATCGGCGTGCGCAGGAAATCTTTGGAAGTATGAGCGAACTCCTGTCCAGAATGTGTTTGCAGAGACATTGGAGCTTGTGGCGAAGCTGAAGGTTGATACTGTGACGCCGACCTTTGGGTGTACACGCGAGATGACTGAGGTGACAACGCCGAAAGTGCCTGGATGTCATTAGTTGCAGATTTTGAAAAGTATGTCAGGAGCCAACTTACCACCACCGCCACCACGAATAGCCCAGAACAGATCAGGGTCGGTCTCCTCAGTCACAGTGACGAATCTACCGTTCGCGAGGACAACCTCGAGGGCCAAAACCTGATCCGCGGCCAGGCCATACATGCTGGACATGGGAGAATGACCGCCACCAAGGACATATCCACCGGCAACGCCAACAGTCTGAAAATATTAGCCAAAGTCCATGATTAAAGATTTATCAACATACCTTGCCTTCTCCACCGACGGCAGTGAAGCCGAGCTCTTCACCCTTTTCATAGATCTCAAAGGCCTGGACACCGGCGCCCATCTTGACGGCAGGACCCTGGTAATTTGGGCCATTGTAGTTCTCAATGTACTCAATATCTTTCAGGTTGTGTGTCCAGACTCCAAGACCACCAGCGCCAGTAGACTTGCCATTGAAGTCATGGCCAGTGTTCTTGACAACAAGTCGCAAATTCGCATTGCGAGCGAAGTTCACCGCAAGTTGCACCTGAGCCACATTGCTTACATTGACAGCATAGCTGCTGTATCCGCCAAGAGTGCAGGAGGACGAGATGTTACTCCCAGTGGGTAAACAGGACCTACCCTCAAACAAGGGCCACATGATAGACGCAGGATCAGCCGCACTGTTTCATGTTAGTTAAGTACAACTATCGATGGAAGGGTAGTACATACTGCATGTATGAGACCGTCCAGTCGGCGGTGACATTTTTGCACTTGTCGCTGTCATATTCAGGCCATGAGGGATAACATGCTGCAGCCAGGGGTACAGTTTTGATGAGAGCACCACCCAAAAGATCATCGAATAGCCCCCAAACACCGTCGGAGGGCCACGATTTATCTCCTGGTAACAACTTGCACTCGCCCTTGTGAAGGGTAGACGGGCGCGAGCCATTTTTACCAAAGCCAAACAGAGCACTCTGACTAGAATTGAGAGTCGAGAGCGACTTGTCTGTTAATTGAACTGTCTCACTCTCAAACAGCGGCACACCAGCCACGGAAGCACTGGAAACTTTCGTCCCAACAGCCGCATCTCCAGGGGCAGCCAAGAGAAGGGCGCCGAGCAAGCCTGCAAATAACGAACGGGGCGCCATCACGAGCGGGATACAGATGTGACGAAATCGAGATGCTAGGATCTGCGAAAAGATTACCTGAAAAATGAGACCAGGACTCCTTTTAAGAAACCGAGGAAGCCAAGCTCACTGCCACGAGGTTGGCAAGTCAATTTCCAGTTCTACCCGAGAGAACAAGGCTTGCCACCGCGATGCAGTCGACCCACAAGTCATGCATACAGTAATCGGTATGACCCCCTTGAACCCTTTCAATGCTCCACTTTTGCGATTTCATGTCGACATATCAAATTCCGTACTCTGGCCACCAGGAGCCAACGTATTTCGTTCATTGGGATGCACTAGTTGTGGTGCTATACTCTTTACCGCCAAGTTCCACCTTATTTGCAACACTCGTTCCTGGGCGTCGGGATTACGCCTCCAATCATTTCCCGATTGATCCGGCCCCCACGCTGGATCCTGAAGTTGAGATTAGGAATTCGCTGGTACCTGCGCGTTGTAAAAGCCGAAGGAACAATAAGATTCATACGCGCGTCTTTTCTTGCAAACATCACTTCGAGGGATCATAAACTTTCTAGAAAAGCAACATGGACAATGCACTACTTTCGGTCCCTCCGGAATTAAGCCCATCGCGATACTCCACTGATCCTTGACCCACTTCAATCTCAAGTGGAGGATCTGCACTCGGTCGCAAAAGAAGAAAAGCGAACATTGCATTATAAAACCGCAGTTTGGTAGGCTTTGCAATCTCCAACTCGATCCAAGGGTCTTTGAGAAGCCCCCACGAAGTCGGTTGTGGTGCGGGTGTGGCTAACGGAACCAAACCTATGAACACACTCAGCTGCGCCCAGCATCCGATATTCATATCCGATTATGATTCCTGCATGGAGCCAGTAAATCCTTTGAAAGTTTAATGAAGCCTTTTCTCAAATCTATTTGATGGAAAATATGTCGCCCAAGGTTCAATAAGGAAATAAGTTAATCCAGAGTGTGGGTCTTGTGTACCAAGGGATAGAGCAGCTTGGCAATGTCTTGAATGTAACACGGCTAAAGCTCCCACTACTGTATTATCCGAATTGCGTTATGCCGTCGAAGCCCCGAAGAAAGGGTTCACATTCCTGGGAGCCTTCGGGCTCAACGGTAGCAAAAGAGGAATCCTGATTTCTCCACTCGGGCGCAGATTTGATGGGCACAACTCACATATTCTTGGATGTCGGCCTCAAGATAGATCATACTGACTGATCAGATAGAATCAAAGCCGAACTCTCTTCCGGGATCCAAGTCACCATCCAATATCTTATTCGGTGGGGAAGAAGACCTTGCCCACTTTTCATAATTGGTCACCAAATCATCCCAAGCCGTGGAAAATGCCCTGAAAAGGGACCAAGTCTGAAAGCTTATTGGGTCAGAAGTTGGATCTCATCCAGGAACCCGCGAGCCGTAGCCTAGTACTGGGGGCCGGTCTGCTTGTCCCTTGTGATCCTGCCTTATTCTTTGTGGCGGACTCCGGTGCTAAGTTTTATAAGAGTTCTTACCCTCGGCCTGGGCCCTTTCCTTCTTTTAGCATGAAGGACAATGGTTGACTATCATCATCAGAACACTGCGCTGGGGGTTGTGGTCGCATTCCCGGTCCTAGGCGGTATTGCTGTTCTTTTACGGCTTTGGGCTCGGTCGTTGTCGAGATCTGCCCTGACAAGTGGTATGTCTCGACTCTGCGGCCCGTTGATCGGCGTGATCTACTGAGATTTTCATTAACGTCTTTTGCTTTGAACAGACGACTACTTAATTTTCGCTGGATGTGTATGCTGTTCAATCTCATCTCCTTCATCTTTGTTTAATACTAATACTTGATTAGATCCTTGCCATATCGCAGTCAGTGACTTCGTGGTATTACATCAAGACCAATTATGTTGGCATTCATATATGGGATATACCTAAAGACTATGATGTCAAGCAAGGTTTGATTGTGAGTACAATATGACTGTTGAGCAACTCTGGGGCTCAAGCTAACCGTTCAACAGTGGAACTACGCCAATCAAATCCTCTACAACCCATGCTTGACGCTAATCAAAGTCTCAATCCTGATGTTCCTCCGCCGACTCGAATCACGCTCCCGTGTCGTCAACATCCTGATCTGGACATCCCTGGGTGTAATAACAGCCCTGTTTGTCGCCGTTCTCTTCGTCGATATCTTCCAATGCCACCCCATCGCCTACAACTGGGACATGACAATCAAAGGCGGAAAATGCATCGACCAAGGCGCCTTCTACGTATCAACCGCAGCACTAAACCTCTTCACCGACCTAATGGTAATCTCGATTCCGATAATAATCACCTGGCATCTCCAAATGCCTCTCCGAAGAAAGATCGCCGTGTGCTTGGTCCTATGTCTCGGCGGAGTGTACGTATCTCTCATTCCTATCAACCTCGAAACAGAACTAATACATCCAACAGTGCAACAGCAATCGGCGTCTGGCGAATAATAATCCTCGCCAAGGCATTCTTCCCAACCGGCCCCGTCGAAGACCCCACATTCGGCATAGGCTTCTGCAGCTCCGCCGTCGAAGTAAACGTGGCAGTCATAACAGCCTGCGCCCCCTCAATGAAAGCAATCTCAAGCAAATATCTCCCCCGTCTGCTTGGTACATCTAGGAACGGGAAATCGGGCTATGGGCCGGAGACAAGTGGCGGTTCGCGGGGAGTCCGGAAATCGCGTTTCTTCCACAGTAGCAGGAAGTCGAGTCAGCTACAGTCAGGTAATGATGGTGATGGCGGTTATGAGATGGCGGATCCATCGAGGGGCAATCGGGTTGATGTTGTGGGTGCCGGTAAAAGCTCATTTGATATACGGAAGTATAGACGTGGTGGAGATAGTCCCTCTATTTCCAGTGGGAGCTTGGAGCTGGAGGGGCCGGCTGGCATTGTTAAGACTACCGATGTTTCGGTGAAGTATACTAATGGTAGTGAGGATGGGAGGTCGAGGGGTGAGAAGAGTGTCAGCGTGGATAGTTTGGTTTAGACATTGAACGTTGGACGTAAAATATAGATTTCATTGTATCATATTTGATGTTATTCGGAGGTCCTTCCCGAGGTTCCCCAAGCTTTACGCAAACTCGGGTAGAGTCGATGTGTGGTTGTATTTTTGACCTCCCGCGATTTGGGTAGTGGCGCTACGCATTGAGTGGAGTCAAGGTGTTAACACCTGGGTCCTCTACCAGTAGAAAGTAACTACAAGGCTGGAAGATTCGGCGATGTTTGGAACTGGAGAGGAGATCCATATAGCCTATCTCTGTCGTATTACGAGTCGCCGAAGAGTTCCGCACATGTGCCGCAACGCGATGAGGGGTTTAAGCTTCCCCACTTTACCAACATTGAAAGGTCGACCTTTCCCATATCTTGTACATTTTCAGCTTTTAACTGTTCAATAATTTTACAATCATTTATTGCACATCATGGGAACGAAGTACGAGCTCCCATTCCAGGTAAGCTATCTCCTGTAATCCTTCGACCCCGATTGCTACTGGCATCGGCGAGATGTCCGAAAGCTACTGAACTTCTATCAAACAAACTAACACACATCAAGCTAGCGGACCCTACGCTTCTCAAATTCGACTCCTTCATCGGTGACAAATGGGTTGAATCAAAGAGCGGCAAGCGGTTTGAGGTTCTGGGTACATTCTACAAGCTCCAACATACTACAAGCATGACTGACCCCACCTAGACCCCGGAACCGACAAGGCATGGGCCAGCTGCCCCGCAAGCACAACCGAAGATGTCCCAGCAGCTGTTGAAGCAGCCCACACTGCATTCGAGTCCTTCCGCAAAGTAAATCCCCGACAGCGGGCGAAGTGGTTGCTTAAATGGCACGATCTTACCACGCAGGCAAGAGATGATCTTGCTCAGATCGTCACCCACGAGACGGGCAAGCCATTGGCAGAGGCATATGGCGAACTCGATTATTCACTTGGATTCCTATGGTGGTTTGCCGGCGAGGCGGAGCGCGTTCACGGTACCGTATCGACGGCCGCTGCGCCAAATCGCCGTATTTTCACCATAAAGCAGCCCATCGGCGTGGCAGCTGCCCTTGTGCCGTGGAACTTCCCGGTCGCGATGGTTCTACGTAAGGTCGGAGCTGCGATGGCGGCTGGGTGTACGATGGTTGTGAAGCCGAGTCCCGAGACACCCATCTCGGCGCTCGTTCTGGCTGAGTTGGCGCTGCGGGCGGGCATCCCAGCTGGCGTGTTTAATGTTCTCACTACTGACCTGGAGAATACGCCATCGCTGAGTGAGGCGCTGTGTAAGCACCCGCTCGTCAAAAAGGTGACCTTCACTGGTTCGACGCGGGTTGGTAAACTGGTTGCGTCGCACTGCGCTCATGGCCTTAAGAAAGTGACGCTCGAGTTGGGCGGAAACTGTCCGTTCATCGTTTTTGACGATGCAAACCTCGACCAGGCGCTGGAGCAGCTTATGACCCTTAAGTGGCGTCATGCAGGTCAGGCATGTATCACAGCAAACCGAATCTATGTCCAAGCGGGTGTTTACGATCGCTTTGCTGCACTCCTGACGGAGCGGACCGCTGCCCTGGTTGTTGGGCATGGATCTGCCAAGGACACTACGATGGGCCCGTTGACCACACCTCGCAGCATTGACAAGGCCATTGCGCAAGTTGAGGATGCACGTAGCCTTGGCGCGAAGATTCTGCTTGGCGGGAAGCCTCGGAGCTCACAGCCGGGTTATTTCTTTGAGCCGACCATCCTATCTGGGATGACGAAAGACATGCTGATCTCGCAGGAGGAGTCATTCGCACCCATTGCGGCGCTCTATCGCTTCGAAACTGAGGACGAAGCGGTGAAAATGGCGAATGCCACTAGCATGGGATTGGCGAGTTATGCATTTACGAAGAACATCGATCGTATGTGGCGTTTGCTGGAGAATCTCGAGGCAGGCATGATTGGAATGAATACGGGTGAGTGATCCAAATGTGATGTGGAAATTTCTGTTCTGACCGATAGTCTAGGCAACCAATCAGCGGCTGAGTCGCCGTTTGGCGGCATGAAGGAATCGGGTTATGGTAAGGAGAGTGGAAAGGATGTTGCGGTACAGGAGTACCTGGTCACGAAAACGGGAACCTTGACGATCGAGGGGCAGTATTAAGTGCAGAACTTGTTGAATAGTGGACCCGGTGTTCAGGTCATTATTCACGGCTCGCCCCGCAAAATTGGAATTTGATGAACCCAAATTTCCCTGTGCATTGTGAAGATCGTCGGCAAATGGAGTGGTAGCTTACCGAGACCAGGGAAGTGGGTTCAAAGTGCGGGTTGATTACCGATTGGATTTACGAGTCGTGTAGTTGGCCAAGTTGAGTATGTTTGACGATGCACGGACAAAAAAGTACCAGGTACTTGTTACGCAGTTGTTTTCATAGCAGATCAAATGTATTGACTACTTAATCGAAACTAGAACCACTTGCCCAACGTGGTACTGTGTAGCAGTGGCAGAAAATGACTAGCTTACTTTTTGTGTTCCAGTGGTTGGATCCGTGTGTTATCTCTTCCCTCATTCATCATCATCACCACAATGGATTCGCTTGATTCCCTCCGCCACCTCATCGCAAACCACCCGCTAATTGACAACCATGCGCACAATCTGTTGAGTCGCGACGTGGCCAGCGACTACGATAGCTACCCGTTGGAATCTATCACATCCGAGGCCCACGGTCGCGCCTTGGAAAATGCCCGGTTCACCCTGCCATTGCTGCGGGCCACCAACCAGCTTGCCGAGCTCTACGGAAGTCCCTGTGCGGAATGGTCAGACGTACTAGCTGCCCACAGCCACTGGGTAGAGCATGATTACGAAGGTTTGATCAAACGGAGCTTGGAAGGCACACATGCCTTGCTTCTCGATGATCTTTTATCAGACGACGATGTCGAATCCTACGATTGGCATGACTCATTCACCGTGTCTGCGACAAAACGCATTGTTCGCATCGAGGCGGTAGCAGCCTCGCTTCTGGTGGAGCTGATGAGCACGGAACGACAGGAAGGTCAGACCGTGTGGGGTCTATTCCGCCAGCAATTCCTTGAAAAGCTCGAGCACGCAATGGACGATCCCGCTGTTGTGGGGTTCAAATCTGTGGTTTGTTACCGTACGGGACTAGATGTCGACCCGCACACACCGGATGAAGACCTGTTAACAGCCTCGCTTCACCGGACCCTGGACTTGGGTACTAGGAAATCGGGTTATCGGATTGAGGAAAAGCCGTTGAATGACTGGCTAGTTCAGCAGACGCTCAAACTGATTACTTGGAGGAAGAGGGCTGGTATTGTTAAGCCTCTTCAGTTTCATACTGGTTTGGGTGATAATGATATCAGTCTTCTGCGAGCGAATCCTGCTTATCTCCAGCCGTTGATTGTGCAATACCCTGATGCGGACATTGTATTGCTGCACTCGGCATATCCGTACACCCGGGAAGCTGGATATCTGGCTTCTGTTTATCCTAATGTATACCTGGATCTTGGAGAGGTGTTCCCGATGGTCAGTCGACAGGCCCAGGAAAGGATTCTACAGGAGAGTTTGGAGATCACACCTACCAACCGTCTCCTCTGGAGTACAGATGGTCATTTCCACCCGGAGACCTTTTGGCTTGCCAATAAGCAATTCCGACAAGCGCTGGAGAGAGTAAGATATGCTGAGAATCACTAACCTGTCCCATACTGATGCCTTGAAATAGGTGCTTATCGACTACGTCCAACACGGCGACTACACTGTGTCACAGGCCAAGACAGCAGCGGCTGACATTCTATTCAATAACTCCAATTGTCTCTACAAATTGCAATTGACGCCGCAGTATAACACTGGAAGCACGGAGCAATCGCTGGCTGTTGTTGGCCAGGAAAGTGCAGTCGCATCCGACACCCTAGATGCCTTCCTTCATGCCAATCCTGAAATCGAGTACATCTGGATGCAATGGGTGGATTACACAGCAACCGTACGAGTGCGCATGTTCCCACTCCAAGAGTTTATTTGCATTGCACGAAATCAAAGGCGACTCGGGATCGCGTTGGCTGCGTTGAGTATGCTCCAAAATGACGTTGTTATCCCGGAGGGCTCGACTACAGGACAGTTCTATATGCAGCCAGACTTTTCCAGCTTTTACTTGAATAGAAGTATGGTGACACCAGCTGCACCAAGCGCTACTGTCATGACGATTTGGAAAACAGAAGATGGCCAATCCTTGGAAGGATGCCCAAGAGGAACATTGCAAAAGATCGTCGAGAAGCTGCATAAGCAACACAATATCAACGTCTTATGTGGCTTTGAGGTTGAGGTAGTTTTCCTCAAATCCGAGAAAGACACGACAACCATCGACCCTGCAACAACCATTCATTCCTGGTCGCAAATGACCACACAAACAAGACGGATGGTCCCTATCCTTGAAGAAATCACACAGGCACTGGTGTCGATGGGAATCAAACTCCAGCAATTCCACGCCGAGTCTTCACCTGGTCAATTTGAATTCATCCTCCCACCATTGGCACCCCTGGCCGCCGTGGATACACTGATCGCTACCCGCCAAGTCATCTCGGCAGTCGCAGATAGACACGGTCTGCGCGCAACCCTCCACCCACGGCCCTATCCCGGTGGAGCAGGTACTGCCTCCCATATACACATCTCCATCACCCCGCCGACAAAAGAAGACACATTCCTAGCCGGCATGCTCAGCCATTTCCGTTCTATCGTCGCATTCACCCTCTCGCAAGATGCAAGCTACGAGCGTGTCCGCTCGGGTATCTGGTCAGGATCAGAATGGGTCGCCTGGGGCTTCCAGAACCGCGAGGCTCCAGTCCGCAAGATCAGCCCCGGTCACTGGGAGATCAAAACAATGGATGGCCTAGCAAACCCCTATTTCGCCGTGGCTGCCCTCCTAGCTGGAGGGTACCTGGGTTTGGAGGCAAATGCACCACTGACTGTCAAACAGTGCGGCGGTAAGTCTTCATTAATAGTAACCCCTATTGTAACTCAACTGACATCATTTTAGTCGACGCGTCCACCCTGTCGGATTCCCAGCGCTCCGAGCTAGGAATTACCGCCCACATCCCGAAATCCTTGGATGAAAGCCTAGTAGCACTTGAGAACGACAAGGCTCTGCAGGACCAGCTTGGTCCAAGCTTTGTTAGGAACTATACGCTCGTCAAGCGGGCGGAGTCCGCTAGCTTGTCAGCCATGTCGGAGGCGGAGCGACGGCTGTGGGTTGTTGAGAGATATTAGTTGGTATAGCCAAGATGGCCCCCCAAAATTCATACCGTGTTCATGCAACGCTAGACTCTTGAAAATTGATCTCGCCAGCAGAGTTTTGCAAGTGCTTATGTGATGCCAAGCGACCGTCTGACGGCTAGGCTCAATGTAGATTGAAGGATCCATCTGGGCGGCCGGCTTCCTTTACTGGAATCGCGTGCCCTTGCAAGCACTGACTAATTGACCAAAAGTAGCTTTCAATCACCGATAAAGCTTGTTGTATGGTAGCATTGTAACATTTTGCAATCATACTATAACTTGGTGAAGTGATGGCTGCCAGGTGATCCACATCTTGCAGAATTGGCCACTAGCAACCTTGAATAAATTGGAATCACATCCAATCGCTCTTTTCTTCCATCTTTGTGCTACCAATTTCCATGTTGGTGTAAACGTCGGTGTCAGTGGTCAACTGCCGGTCGATCATTTCCTTATTTGAGATAGCTCAATCTATAGTCAGTTTTCTTATTTCTCTTCATGCGAGCGGGACGACTCATCAAACAAAAGATTCAAAATTGGGTTGAATCTATTTTGACGTTAATATTCCGGATGAATACCCCGCAGACCTACCGTACAATTGGCTAGCACTAGATTGAAATAGTATGAAAGTATCATTAGGTGTAACTATACTAGACCGAAGGACTACTTTAGTTCCTTTTAGCTTATTGAAGGACCAGGTGGCCGCGTCACCGAAGAAGTGGCCCCCAATCATACATTGAGTTCCAAGAAAAGTATAGTCAGCTCATTAGCTTGCAACATTTTGAATTAATGTTTATAAAACCCGACGGCAAGCATGTAGTTGATCTGTGAAATATTTCAATCATAAACATTCAACCATGAAGCTCACCAACTTCACCTCTGCTTTGGCGTTGGCCTCTAGTGCTGTGGCCGCACCATATATTGCAATTGAAAAGCGCAACCCATCTGGCTCTTTCGAACTCGTTGCCTACGGCGTCGCCGATGATGCCATCCGCATGTTCTACTCTGATGGTATGTCCCTTTCCCATTCCTGAACCATTATCAATTCTAAAATTGATCTACAGGCCTCGCCTACGCCGGCGACTCCTCCCTCTGGACATCTGGAAACGTGACCACCGACGTAACATGTAAGCTTAACTATAACAGCCCGTGTTGTAACCACATGCACGACCGGGCAAAAACTCAAACTTCTGCATGGACTAACGTGTTCGCTAGTTAAAATCACCGACACCGAGCTGGTCACTACTGCCACTACATCCGGTGTCACACTCGACTCGGAAACCCTGCTTTACATCCAGCCTACTGCCGACAAGGTCCTGCCCGTCGGCTTCACTGGCAACGGAATCGATTCGCCTTCCGCTGCGACAACGGATGGCTTCCTCTTCTACGGCAGCTATTTGATGTGGGAAGAGTCTGATGGAACCCTCTCCGATGTTTTCCGTCTTAAGGAGACCAATGTCTCTGGAATTTACCAGTTCTACTGGGACATGTCTAGCTTGGATCTTTCTGGGTACTTGTTCCCTACTGTTAAGGACGAGACTGTTTGATGGAGGAAAGTTATGACCGGTTGGATGCGATAATTTGACTGCAGTCTAATCACTCGTGGTACATTTTAAAATAGGGACATGTGCTGGCGTCGGGAGAATGAGGTCATCTTCTATGCACCCTGGTGCTGCTGGACCGTGTGGTTTCTCTTCTGTCCTTCTCTTTTTCCTTTTTCCCATCTGGAGGCAATGCGAACAGTTTCGGTGCGGGCTTTTCTTGTTTTCCCGACTTTGTAGGAACTGTATCTGTGGACTCTTGTTCATCAAATCTTAGACGAACAAAGATGTAAATGAGGCATAGCAGAGAGGCGTAGATTAGGATGAGGATAAGGATTTTCGAGTAACAAATTTCGGAGTCCCACCTCTTTGGTGCTTTTTTAAAAGAATAAAAACATTATGAGGTATTTTCTGGGGTTGAGGAGTTGTAGATGATGACTGGGCCTTAATTGCTCTAGGGGATTAAGACATTTTATATTAAGAGAAAATATTGAAGACCCATGGTGTAAGAAGCAGAAGCATGCTTAGGTGACTATCAATACATCTCTTGAAAGCGCTTTGATCCTAGTGAATGATACCTTTGATCAGGCATTTCAAGCATATCTTCTAAGCCATGAAAGGTTGGTTGCCTGAAGGAATCTTTTGGTTGAATTTCTTAGGCAGCTTCACTGTCCTTTTTATGAGATCATTGTTGTAGTAAGCTCCACACGCTCGAAATTCGTCACATCAAATATATTTTGTTTGGCAAGCCATATGAGGCTGGTTGGGCAGGCATCCACGGAAGATGATGTCTCTTACTGAATGTGTGCTGAGGAAAAAAGATCATCTACCCATAATATGTCGCTATCCTGTCCTATTTAAGCATCATCAACACTAATATACACACTCTTTGTTTCCAGATAATTATCCATGCTAACAGTCCAACCTTCGCGACCGACTCCGCTTGCCTTATATCCACCAAATGGCATATCTAAAGCTCCAGTCGGGCTGGTGCAGTTAATACCCACATTTCCAGATTCCAATTTCTTGGCCATCCGAAGCGCCCGACTGACATCCTTGGTGTAGACAGACGCATACAGACCGAATTCGGTGTCGTTGGCCTTAGCGACAACTTCATCCTCATCCTTGAACGTGTTGATAACAGTCACCGGCCCAAATATCTCCTCCTTCATAATTCTGGAGTTCTCCGGTGTGTCCAGAAATACGGTCGGTTGGACGAAGAACCCATTCGTATGCTTGGAAGGATCAGCCCCCATTATCATCTTGCCGTCCTTCTTGCCTTGATCAATATAGGCCTGGACCTGCTTGTATTGCATTTCATCTGCTTGGGGGCCGTGGTTGACGCTGGCTAAGAGAGGATCGCCACTTTCCACCACAAAGGCCTGCTGGAACTTCTCAACGAAAGTTTGAGCAATGGATTCGTGTACATAGATCCTGGAGTTGGCCATGCAGATTTGACCACTGTTGAACTGCACGGAGTGTTTTGTCTCTGCAACAGCTTTGTCGATGTTCGCATCTTCGAAGATGATCGCGGGTGACTTTCCTCCTAATTCCAAAATAACGTTCTTCAGGTTGGACTTGGCGGATGCAGCTTGGATCAGACGTCCCGTTCTACCGGAGCCAGTGAAGCTAATCACACGGATATCCATGTGATGAGAGAGTACATTGCCAGAGATGTGTCCGTGGCCTGAAATAATGTTGATGACTCCTGGTGGGAATCCCACCTTTTCAATAAGAGTCGCAATCTTGGCAGACTATAACCATAATTAGCAAATAGAATGACACAGAGGGCATTAGTCGACTAACAGTCAATGGTGCTTTCTCGCTGCTCTTGACAACAATTGTGTTTCCTGCCATCAACGCAGGGGCAGATTTGCCGATAAGGAAAATTATAGGCACATTCCAGGGAATAATGGCTCCCACCACACCATACGGCTGCCGCATTGTCATATTGACAAAGCCGGGAGTATTCAGGCTCGAGGTTCCCAGCGCTTGTATTCCCACTTCAGCATAGTGACTCAAGTATTCCGCTGACAGGTCAGCCTCGAAGTAATTCGACACCGGACGACCCATTGAAAGTGCCTCAAGCTCCGCAAGTTCACTTCTGGCTTCCAAAATGAGAGGAGCGAGTTTCTTAAGATATGCTCCTCTTTCACCTGGGGAGAGGGCAGACCATGATGGAAATGCCGCTTTAGCTGCTGCGACGGCTGCATTTGCATCTACCTCGGTAGCCTCGGATACTGTGATCAACATTATTAGGTTAAGTACTATTCGTGTGGCCTGGAAACTATACCTTGCGTAAACTTTTCGCCTGTGGCAGGTGAAATTAAATCAAATTTGCCTCCGTCGGATGCCTCGACGAACTGACCCTTGTTAGTTTACACAATGGTCCGCATAATGGGTAAACGAACCTTTCCATTGATGAACAAGCGCGTCTCGAAAGACTTGACATCGGGAGTTTGAGTTATGCTCATCTTGAAACGTTCTTGTCAGACTTTCTCAAAATCAGCAGGAAACAATGAGGTCTCATTTGAACCCTGGGGATATAACGGAAAATGTTCAAATTTATGGGGCAATACGGCTCCACGTTCCGGGGTCAAAGCGATCAAGCCCCGCACAGCAAGCGCCGGTGAATGAACTATAGCACACATATCCTGGGTAGTCATTGTCAGACGTCTTGGTTAAGTGGCGTGCTGACCAAGCCCAAGACGGAGGCTTGGTCAGCACATCACTTAGTTAGTGGTCAAGATGTCTGACAATTACCGCGGAAACAATGCAACGGGCCGTGGGGTGTTAATGTGATGAAATGCAGATCATAAAGAAAAGCCATCAATTGCATGAAACCCTTGCTGAACTCAATTAGAACTACCTATCACCTGTACGGGCCTTGAATCCTAGCATCTTCAATTTTTCAAGTAGCTGAGCTGCCAGTCAAGAGGTCTCTCCGCAGCCTGAACAGGTCCCACGTCTCCACCACGAGCCCGTCGTTTCTCCCACTCCTCAATATCTCGATGATTGACAAAATTTCCATGTAATCCCAATCGCAATTTGAAAGGAAGGTGGATCGTTGCCAAAGGGCCACCCGCCAAGTTCCCCGCATCGATGATCTCCACATCATTACGAAGCACATCCAGCCGATTCACCAACACAATGATCCACCCCTCCCCCTCTTTCCCCCCTTTCCGCGGAATGAAAGTGGGTTCCTGGAATGTAGCTCGTGGGCCCGCCCACAGTACATCTTCGGAACGGTCATCCCATCGATAGTGTCCTAGACAGTTGAACAGCCCACCCGCAGGGGAGCCGCATTTTGCTGCATCGTAGTCCCTCGTGGGGTCGATCTTCGCTTGCCAGAAATGGTTGTATTTCTTCGTGACATATCTGTCATCGATACGGGAGAACTCGCCACTGGTATTCCAGAGAGCCTCGGGCTTGACCCATGATCCCGATTCTTGTTTTGGGTCGAAGACCCAGCGATGGGTGACGCTTTCGAGTCGGTTCCTTGCTCCCAGATTGCTAGATTCTTCATTTTCAGGTGGAAAGAAGAAGAACACGTTGCCGTCGGCTACAGTAAGATCGAAAACGATGTGTCCTTGTTCATTCTCGTAGCAGCCTGCGACATGACCATGAAAAGCTATAAGGTAATTAGCATAATTTGTTGCGAATACATTGGCGGTATTATTTCACCGTTTTCCGCGCGAAACCATTTGATGTCTCCTGGCTTCCCTCCTCTCCTGGGGACAATACCATACCATTGACTCTCCTCGGGGTCCCACGCCCAGTGATTACCACCCCTCTTCAAACGATCCACTGAGCACTTCAACGGTGTCAGCGGAAGGACGACATAATTCTTCGAGACTCCACAGTCGTGAATCATTCCACAGAATGGAGACTTGTACCACGCCTCCTCGGTCTTCTCCCCATCCGCATTGATGGTATAAACAACAACATCAGACGATCCATCATTCCCATTTCCACCAGCTTCATAGCCAAAACATATCATCTCACCAGTCTCAGAATCGAACTTCGGATGTGCAGTGAAGGTCGGTGATAGGACCTGTCCTTCAAAATCATATCTTCCAATCGTCTCCAGCGTGACAAGATCCATAGCGTATGGGGGGCCATCTTCTTTTGTCGCAAGTAGCATTCCACGCCAGAAAGTTATGTTCGTATTGGCCACAGTTCGAATGACCCCTTTCACAGAGTAAGAATCCGTGTAAGGATTTCGGTACTTGCCAAATAGGCTTTTCCGAGCTGCGGTTTCTGCCATGAACCTATCGGTCTTGGCATATCGCTGTTTGAAGTCTGCATGGCCATTTTGGATTCGGATCGCGGTCACGTTGCCGCCGCCACTGAAGTGGATATCCTCTTCGAAGAGAGGAGGAAATCGGTGATCGGGTTGAATTCTGAAAAATGTTCCGTTAATCTCGGGTGGGATCGTACCGTCGACTTCGAGGTCGAAGATGTCGCCTTCGAGTCGGCATGGTAGATTGAAGATCTGGAAAACAGGGGTATGGGGGTATTTGACTTGGTTGCCTGTTTTTTGTCCGTCGGTGTAAGGGTAGTCAACGGGGATATCGAAGATGTGGGCCATGTTGTTGGAGCGCCTTGTGCGACGGCAAACCTTGGAAGTTTTAATTTTGCTGATTACGGGAAATCGTCTTATAAACACAATTATGCAAGATTGGGACTTTGATTGTCTGGAAATTTATACCATCGAATTATTGCTAGAGCTCGGATGATGTACACCTGGGCATGACATCGATACATCGGTCTTTGTCCACATCGGCAGCATTTTATTGTAAAACTGCCGGAGTAATATATATCTGGGGTAAATCCGGATGTCTGTGATGGTACACTAGACTAATTGCGCCCCAAAAGTTAGATTCTTAATCATCCTAGCAGACCCCGCAACCTCCCAATATGCAGACTGCCCGTTTGTCGCGTATTGTCGCCGTTGGATTGGATGCATTTCACCCTGTGTGCTTCCCGGCACCTGGGCATCACTCATGATCCTAGCAACATGTGTGATGCGGGGTTTCGAAGACAACCACATCTTCTATGGTCTACTGCCCAGGTATATAAGTTGAAACATAATTTTCATGTTATTTCTCACAGCTCAAATCCATGATCTCTACCATCCTCTAGCTGAATCGCTATATTCGAGCTTTGAGCCATGGCCGAACCGACCTCGACTTTAGATATTTCTGCGCTCGTTGCCACTGTGCAAAGCCTTTCACATGAAGTCAACAAGCTGAAGGGTAATACTTACCCTTCTGGTCTGTTTTCTTCGCTAACAAATATTCAGGCGAATCCGAAGTCAGAAAGCTGCACCATAAGTATGGCTACTACCTAGACAAGTGCCTGTACAAAGAGGTGAACGCACAACCCAACAAAACCGCATATCATCAAGCTAACATAACAATCAGGTGGTCGGCCTCTTCGCAGACCACCCAGACACATACGTCCAATTCCTAAACGGCCGCTTCAACGGAAAAGAAGGCGTCCACCGCCTCTACATCGAACGATTCGCAAACCGTTTCGTCGGAGGCCGCAACGGCCCAATAGACGGCTGGCTACTAGACCACCTAATGGCCCAAGATATAGTCGACTACAACCCCGAGGCTGCACGAGCAAAAGGCCGCATCCGCGCATTCATGAGTGCGGGTACACATGAATCCCTGCCCTCCGAATTCCCAGGCGGATATCGCCAGTGGTGGGAAGGAGGCCTGTACGAGAATGAGTACATCTTACAAGATGGGGTCTGGAAGATTCTTCGGCTACGTTACTACCCTTTCTGGCATGGTTCTTTCGAGTCTGGGTGGAAGGGGTCCAAGGATTTTGTTCCGCTGTTTAAGGAGACGTTTCCTGCTGATAAGCTTGGTCCTGATATGATACTTCGAGATGGAGGGCTCTGGCCTGATACGCGGGTTATTCCTTTTCATTACAAGCATCCTGTTACGGGGAAGGACGTCGAGGAGGGGGATATGCGGGCTCCGAGGTGGCTTGCGGAGGCTAGTACAGCCCCACCAGCGCGGAGTATTAATGACTGGGGATTTTGAGATTAGGAGTCTTGAATTCGTTGTATATAATCGTTCTGCAATGGAATATTGTTTGTTGAATTAATTTCTGTTCCAACAAACATATTGCTAGCTCAGATCTTAATGTTGTACAAGCTGAACACCTCTAAAGGGCTGCTCGTCGGAAGCACAGCGGAAGCAGCCCCACTACCAGTACTTTATTCCCATGAGACCCACTCTTGTGCATACTGCTTTCCCCACAACCCCTTTATCGTAGAACAAGATCCGGTTAGGTATGCATTGGCGTACTTAGACTCATGTGCTTAGTGGCATATCTCTATTTTCTTTTGTTATTAGCTTCTTGAGATGCCTTGTGGAATACAGAATTTGTAACCTCGAAAAGTTTGGCCCTCTCATCTTAGAATTATGGAAAAGAAAGTCGATATTCGGTGTCAAGTTTTTTCTTCTGTCCTACTATACCCATAAGAGCTTCCAAATCAATCTGTCTTCCGACCTGCCCTGTCACAAGGAGGGAAGTGACATAATACAAATTGTACATCCGGCCACCAACATGCTGACAACCAATGAAGAGCTTCAACCCAAACAACAACTATTTCAAATCGAAACCAGGATATCCAGAAGTGACCGTATGGGTGATTCGCTTGATGTAGTCATTTAATCCACCAAGGTAGTTAAGCATCTCCTTCGGCTTGCCGGGTACATTGGTGCCCATGTACTCTGATTTAGTCTCAGGGAGCAATGTGGCATCGCCGATTTGATTGACAAGAGCTCTCCAAGTCTGCTCGGCAGATGGAGTTGGTTCAATCTCTCTGTGGCCCTTTGCGCGCATATGAGCCAATGTCTGGGCAACCCAGTCTCCCTGGACTTCGGCGCAAGTCGGTCCGTTGCAAAAGGATGTTGGTCCTTGGGGCCCGTAAAGGAAGAACATATTAGGGAACGCGGAAGTCATCAAACCAAGGTGGGTCCAAGTACCATTCTTCCACTTGCCTTGCAGGAGTTCACCATTTCGGCCACGAATTTGGATGTTCAGGATTCCCCCAGTGACCGAATCGAAACCAGTCGCGAGCAGAAGAGCGTCAAGTTCGTGGAATTGGCCATCCTGGGTAATCACACCATTGGTGCGCACTTCGGTAATGGGATTTTC
The DNA here is from genome assembly GCA_023626355.1 of Penicillium sp. S1602. Classification (NCBI taxonomy): domain Eukaryota; kingdom Fungi; phylum Ascomycota; class Eurotiomycetes; order Eurotiales; family Aspergillaceae; genus Penicillium; species Penicillium sp. S1602. The sequence continues at coordinate 488,565 of JAMAGW010000021.1, read as the reverse complement.
CTTCGCATTGACAAGATTAACGTTGTCCTGATTGTATGTTTCGTAATAACGCTGCTCAAGAGTGGCCCGCTTCGTACCGAAATAGTAAGGGGGCTGCTCAGGAGCCAGAATGGCGGCTTTCTTCGGGTCTTTGATGCGAGGAAGAACTTTGTTGCGCCAGAAGTTGTAGGCTTCCTTGTTGAGTTCTTTGTTCATGATCACCTCGCGGTATGTTGCGAGCCAGAATGATAGCCCTCCCTCTTTCCAAATTTCTTCAAAGAAAGCCTCGCGTTCAGCGGGTGTTGTGGATGACCAAGGCTGGCTGTTGAACTCCGCGTCGATCCCTGCAAAGGTATGTTTGCGCAGTTCAAACATGGATCCATATACAGACTTGTCTTGTTCTTCCATAGTCAGCGGCCTTTGTCGCATAGGAAGAGCGTAGGTCGGGCTGCGCTGGAATACCGTGAGATGGTCAACCACAGGGCCGATTTCCTGAATCACTTGCAAGCCACTGGACCCATTACCGACAACACCGATACGTTTACCAGTGCAGTCAAGTCCAGTCTTAGGCCACTTGGATGTGTGGAAGCAGGGCCCTTCAAAGGCCTCCAGGTTTTTGAAGTCGGGAATCAAAGGTTTCGCAGCGAAACCAGTTGCTAGGATGAAATGGCGAGCCGAGCGCTTTACCCCATCATTCGACGAGACAGTCCAATGACTGGAAGCCTCCTCAAACTCGGCAGCAGTCACACGAGTATTGAACAGAATGTCGCGTTTCAGGTGTAGCTTGGACTCAACGTGTTGGAAGTACCGGCGAATCTCTTCCACACCCGGATACTTTTCGGTCCATACCCAGTCATGCCAGATATTTTCGTTGGAGAACTCATAAAGGGGTACTTTTGTATCGACTCTCGCCCCAGGGTAGGTATTCCAGTACCAAACACCTCCGATATCTGCAGCCTCGTCGATGACCAGACACTTGAAGTTCTTCTTTCGTAATTCGTGAAGCACGTACAGTCCGCCAAAGCCACTGCCGACGATGATGGCGTCGAACTCCGGAGAGTCTACGATTGAGCCCATATTGTCAGCTGAAGGTATGTTGCAGAGAGGTAAAGATGTAATGAAGGGTGTTTTGAATCTGATATAGGAGATCGATTTTCAGTTCGTGTTGGTAACATCGATGATTAAGTACTTTTCGTCAAACTCGTGGCTCTTGGCCTTACCAGACGTCAAACAATGAAATCATACTCAGGGACCACCTAATTCAGTCGGTATAACGATTAGCCATCGAATAAATGACGTTTCGGTGCCATTCCGTCGATCGTTGCCGTGATGCGGCGTTGCCCTCGCCCCACAAATTCCCCGAGAGACACCCGCCATCGCACGGACTAATTATCGTTTGAGTCCAAGCGGATGGACTTATTATCAGACCACATCATTACTACTTATCTATATTGTTATTTTGAATGCGAAGCGGGGACGCTTACAGGGGGTCTCAGTGTGGTGGTACCTGTTATCTATAAAACAGCACAAAAGGAACCCATCAGTTTGGTTTCAACTTCATCAGCAGAGTTACACTCTTCAAACTCATCAACTGAACTTTCAAGGACCTTCAAAATGACAGACAAGAACGGTTTTGTCAGGGATGATGTACGCTCAGTATGCTCTCTTGATACCTTAATTAAGTTACTAACAATGGTATATAGAAATCCTATGAATCAATCGAGAAACAGTATGACTTTCTCGCAATGGAGAAGAGCAAGGTAAGCCGTGCAGTGATCATGTTTAACCTTGTAAATTGATGCTACATTATGCTGATTATTGATTAGTACCATAACCCTGATCTAGCAGTGGCAGAACAGGAAGTGCTAGACCAGCTTTACCGTGGTTGGCTGCATTACTGGAACCACGAGTCAAAGGACGATTACCATAACGGGATGGTCGGTTCTCGTCGATTTTACGATTTTCCAGAAATGCTGAGCTATGACATGTTTGGGAACACGATTCGCGGCAGCTTCAATGAACATTTCGAATCTATCTTCCCATACTGGAATGACGGCCAGATGGAGTTCAAGGATCTCGAAATCACCGCTCTCTCGAGAGACCATGCTTACTCCACAATGATTCAGCACACGTGGGGTACTGCTGGAGGTACACCATTTGACACGGCATTCCGTCGCACTGGCATTGCTCGACGTAATCCCGAAAATGGAGAATGGAGGTGGATTCATGAACACCTGTCTTTCCCTGTTGATATGAAGACCCAGAAAGGTGATTTCACTACGTCGCTGGATCCTGGGAAGGGATTCAAGCTCCAGTAAATATGGTAGATCGAGTTCCAATGTTCGAGATTATTTATATTGTTGAATAAGATATATTTTGGTCGAGTGATCATAAAGTTGAATTGTCCTAGTCGAGTCTGCAATGCCGGGAATTACTTTTTCATCAAGAATGCGATAGATATTTGACCTGTACAAGTAGCAACACACATTAGTTACACAGTGACCTGAGCTTGTTTGGCCCCTACGCATTAATGCAACAGCCAGCCACCTGATCAGACAGTTTAGGCAATGGACTTGAAATAATATAACATGACAACATTAATCATGCCTGGCCCATCGAATCCATATTGATGCTCCAGGGCTAGTCAACCTCCTTTTTCGTAAAATCTACCCTTATTTCAATAGTATAAATTTACAATGGATTGATTGAACGAAAGGGCTTGCTAGCGCTGAACATGAATGAATTCATTATTGAGCTGAAGGAGGGCCACCTATATCCCCATTCACGTATGTTTCTCTTAAAAGACTTGAAAGATATTGAGAAAACCAGCTTCCCAACTCCTGATTATTTACTTGCCAATCTTCAGTTTCCCAAAACTCCAAATTTTCATTCTGTCCCGATGCAACGCAATTTGTACGCATGGCAGAATCAACCTCTGCATTCGCAGCACTGTTGCGGTTCTCGTGATCATCAACGGTGGCAGAATGTAAAGGATTTTTGGAATGAGGATCCAGATAATTTCTTTCGGAATGTGAATATCTGCAATAAAGTGGATCGAGTGTAGCAGGGCTGCCTGCACAGCTGCGCACCGGCCCAGCAGCTGTCGAGGGAGATGATGCTGGGCTATATTGACTGAGTCGTGCCTCCAAAGTATCCAGATTGTCAAGCAACGCCTGGGGTGTATTCCAAAATGCCGTAAACCTCTCGCACGTGGTACGTAACATCCCATACTTGCGCAGCGAATTTTGCGATTGTTCCCTTCTGCCAAATAAACCTCTCAGAACCTGAAGTGAAGCTGCCAACCAGACAGTACTCGCAAGGAATGGGCTCACATGCTTCACATGCCCCTCTGGAAACTGTGAAAGAAAAGAACATATATCGTCGGAAGCTTGAAGACAGTATTTCAAACCTTGCGGATCCTGACATACGTCGGGGAGGCCGGCATTTCTGCGAGGCAGACTTTCTCCTGGGCAAAATATTGTACCCACAACAATTTCATCAAAGGCATGGTGATGATATATCATGAATTGAGCGTGCTTGAGACTGAGGTATATGTTGTACTTTGCGCTTTGAAGTTGCCTAGCCCCTGCGTCGTAGACTCCGGGAGAATAATGAGCCTCCAAGTCTAGCGGGCTCTTATCATGGTGAAGAGAATGAGGCATAGCGGCGGTGGTGCATTGCAAAGCGTGGACTAGTGATTGTAGTCGCGACGAGTCTCCCTGTCTCTTCCTCTTGCTGAATGAGTTGCGGAAATAGTGCAATATTTGATCGGAACATCTCTCAGTGTTCATATCCATCAAAATCCCCTGTAAATTTCCTTTGTGAAGGACTTGCGCATCTCTTATAATCGAGGTGATGACGATAAGCCACGCATCAGGGTTTTCATTTCCACAGTCTTTCAACGCCTTTGGTCGAGCAACTGGGTCTCGCTCAAGGAAGCAGCTTCGGCAGTATTGATTGAAAAGCCAATGCTCATCCGAAGCAGGAAGGTAGGTATCAATCATATTCCAGTCGATTGCTGTTGGCAATCTTCGGATAACACTTGCAAATACATCCATTTTCCAAATGGCCCACCAGCACCGCCGTCCCTCTTCTTCTTCAATCCAACGCGATAAGTCACGGCCAACTTTGGAATTCTCTTCGAGAGCCTCATAGTCAATGAGATGTAGATGGAGCTCATACGCGACCCGAACGCAGGACCCCAAGAGCCTCCATGCACGTCCCTTGACCCCCTTAGTAAGCTCATAGAAAGTTACCAAAACCATCGCTTGCAGAAGACAAAGACTTGGTTGTTCGTCGGAAGCTTCATCGAGTGATTCATATATCAAATCCAATGCCTGGTTATGAAATCTCATAGAGTCTGATTTGTGGTGCAAGAGAGGATCTTCAGACCGGAACCTGGCCGAATGTGAGAACATGGCTGCAAAGAGTGCTTGTCGATGGCTAGATATTTTGATAGCCTGGACTTTTTTCGCAAAAGAGGGTCGATGAAATAGAGAAAACTGAGTCATTGTGTCGAAGTACAACTCCGTCCTATTCTCATATGAGCTTCATGTGCATTCGTCCATGATATGAGAGCATTCTGAACTTACATGTATTCGAACCCTGGCAGTGATAAGCCAAAGACATCGCATGCGTCCGCCATGAGATTCTGTGCCGAGGCTAGATTAAGTAGTGATGTTGAGGATATATCTTTGTCCATGAACAGGAAGCCTGATTGGCGCCGATCATGCGTAGGATGAATCAACGAAGAGAGCCCGATAGCTTTGATGAAATTTGATTCGATGTCATGAGGCTCAACATGTTTCTCAAGTGATTCGATGTCTAAATCGTCGCCAAGGGGGGTAGGCGTGGCTTGTACGGACGGATCAAAGCGACGATCAGTTATGTCAAAGTCGATTCCACCAGGTGATGTCTGGCTGGATCTTCGGACGCTAGGAATCTGACCTGCAGGCGAGCGAAGAGGGTTCTCCGAACATATTTCAGAAACCATAGGGTCGTCCTGCAATTGTCCCGTTTTGGGACCTGGTTTCATGCGTAGGGTTGGATATATGCAATCATCACGAAGCCTGGTACAAAGCTTGCAGGCTGGAAGGGAACGATCACTTTGTCCCATCAGCATATCATATCCAAGGGTTGGCAGCCCAGATTGGATACGTACCATTTCGTTTTCTTCCTGTTCGTAGATCATTAGAGTGTGTCCGGATATATCTTTGCAATGTACTTGCCTTCGGCATGCCTTACAGGCTAGACGGGATCGAGAAGCGCGACGCGTGTCGCTCGTAGTGGTAATCTCGCCGTCATCACGGCCAAGAGGCATGATTCGGATGGATCGGAACCTGTAACCTGTTCACCAAAGACGCTAGTGCAGGTAACAGGTGCCAGTGTGGGGAGTCTTGTGAAGAATGACTTCGTGTGGGAAACGGTGGTCAAAGTGACAGCGGAATAAGTGGAGAATTTAACATGACATAGATGTTTCATCTCCTGACCGGTTTGCTTGGGAAAGTGGGGAAAGCTCCTGTGGCACGGACATCTGGAACTTCACCTGAGAAAGAGAAAATAAAGCACCTGACGTGTCCTAATTGGCCATTTGTTGTTCTCCTGCATGAACGGCATGATGGGAAACTATCTTCGCGGGGTACTCCTCGCCAATAACGCCACCAACCCCGGTTGTTGGACGCTAACATGTCCCCGAACGGGTACGGTCGGGCGTCCCGTCAAAACTTAATGTTGCTCATGCTGATTCGGAACAGTCTAGTACATCACAGGTAAAAGATATAATCAGTCTGCTTGTTTCAATCATATCATTAAATATCCTTGTCATTGAACGTGATGGAATTCGGTGGAAATGGGGTTGAATGTGGAACCTGCCGGGTGATCAACGATCACGATTTACTAATGTGAAATAGCTCATTTTCAAAAACCTTATGCTTCTTACCCCAGTCCGGGGAAGGTTGCAAGCAAGGCGGGGGAATTTCATAGATTGGACCGATGTTCATCCGAGGAAATTGAAACTCAATTCCAAAGGTTGGCTTGAGGCGCAAAAGTGGCGTAGGAATCACTTGAGATTACCGGTCGGCTTAGGAAAATTTATATTTAGACAGGCTACTCGGTTACCAAACTCTGTTCACTATTATTTCAGCAAATAACAAGCTTCTCAAGCGCTTGGCTCCACAGGTGGTGTTGTAGCTTAATAGACCCAAGTTAGATTGTTCATAAAGGTTCTCCGTGGTTATGTATATATGTCCCGGATGCATAGAATTATACAGGCACTCCCAGAGTCATACCACCGTCAACCGAGAGAACTTGCCCTGTAATCCACTGCGAGGCTGGTAAACAGAAAAACAGAACAGCCTGAGCAATATCCTCAGGAACACCCAGTCTTGGCCAGGGAGTAGCACCCTTCATCGTCTGCAAAATGTCTTTATTTTCCAGGTTACCACGAGCCATCCCAGTTGCAACGACACCGGGAGCAATGCAGTTGATGTTGATTGAGTCTGAAGCATGGTCAATTGCACCCGCCCGCGTCATGTGGTTGATAGCGGCCTTGGTCGCACAATAGGCCACTTCCCCTGCATAGGCTATATTGGCTGCGCAAGAGGAGATATTCACAATGCGGCCCCGGCTTCCCCAGGACTCGTCGACATCCTGCTTGAGGAACTGACGAATGGCAACCCGTGACACTTTCGATGTACCAGCCGTATTGACCTGCAGCATTTTCGACCAGAGCTCATCATCTTCATCGGCGAATTTTCTAAAAGGGGCCCAGAAGCCGGCGCAATTCACAACAATATCGACACGATGAAATTCCTGTTTGTCAAACAATTCCCAGCATTAGCCATGACCCCTAAAATTTGACTTATGCAAGATATTCGGTCTGGTGAGGGCTTTACCTGTAGCGTTGTCTCAAATGCCGCTTCGACTTGGTCAAAATTGGAGATGTCCACTTTCTGGAAGATCGCCTTGCCGCCATTCTCCACAATCAGATCCGCCGTGGGTTTTGCGAGATCCTTTTCGTAACCCTTGGGGTTAGCTTCAGCCTTGAGGTCACAGCAAACCAAGGTTGCTCCTTCATTAGCCAAGGCTATCGCTGTCGCTCGTCCTATGCCGGAAGAGGCACCGGTCACAAGTGCAACCCTTCCATCCAATCGCTTCTGAGGCATGATGATTTGCAATGGAGGTAGCAGTATCTGATTGAAAGTTGAAAAGAAATTTTCAATCCAGTTGTCTCTCAAGAGGTCAAAATCCAATCTTCCAACTTAAACGCGGTTGATCGTAATTCCTTTGAGATTGACTTGTGGCGTTTGTTGAGCTCCGGGGGAACTAGAAAGCCCCCGCCAATTTATAATGACAAGTCAATTTCAGACGACGGGGTAAAGGGCATTGGTCAATTTTCGAAACTCGCACGGCAGGATTTGTCATTGATTATGCAGCTGGACGAACCATACGTTCAGCTGGCGAATGGTGATAAATTGAAATATAAAATTGTCCGGGGAACGTATGCGGGGAAGCCGAGATAGTCCGGTTATGGTCCGGCCTGTATTAACGTCAGCGTGGCTGTACGGGTGAGAAATTCCTAATAGCGTTAGGTACCTATAAGCCGTCTGTTGGGGAGCTTTGTTAAATGTAAAAAAACAAATCCTGGATAGCTGGTTGAGACGCCAGCGCTCGTTAACATCTGTCGTTTTCAGCTTGAAGTGATTGTTACAGGCGTACTTTGAACAGTCTTATTGACACGCTTCAAATGGCGGGCCAGTTACCAATTTCTTGGGGAGCTCTTGCTCTTCTTATTGCTTTTGGCATCTACCGTCTGCTTCAAATTGGTCGACGTGACCCACGTATGCCTAAAGGGCCCCCAACAGTACCGATCCTTGGCAACTTCCACCAAATTCCATCAAGTGGGCTATATGCTAAGTGAGTCACGCGAATGAAGTGACTTTTCATTCTTCTGATTAACACTTCCTTTTTTTTTTTTTTTTCAGATTCCGAGACTGGGCGAAGGAATACGGCCCGGTGTTCTCGCTAAAGTTTGGACCGAGCAACATAATCGTTCTATGTGATAGAAAGGCCGTCCATGCGTTGCTGAACAAGAAAGGTGCTATCTACTCTGATCGTCCTGCCAGCTATGTTGGGCGCCTTTTGACACAAGGTGACCATATCGCTTTGGAACAAATGGATGACATTTGGCGCGAGAAACGGAAAGTCATTTCTCACAACTTCTCTCCAAAGAACTTGGATGAAAAGCACTATTCGGTACAAGAGGCAGAGTATGTGGCAATGTCGCCTTTGGAGTGCTTTCGAACCTGAGTCAAATCCTAATGGAAAACAGAGCAACAGTCTTACTCAACGACCTGCTGAGTGCCCCGGACGGGTTCTTCAATCATGTGAGAAGATACACTGCTTCGTCAGCTTCAGTACTTGCTTTCGGCCACCGTGGGGCTACCTTCGATTCCTTTTGGGGTCATGTATGTACTCTGATGAGCAAATTCTCAGGCGAAAGAGAGTCGGTATTGAAGACTAATCAATGATCAGGTCGTTTATGATGTCATGGACCGATGGACGGAAGCAATGGAAGCTGGTGCCAACCCACCTGTCGACGAGTATCCCATTTTAAAGCTTATTCCCAAGCAGTTCGCTTATTGGAAACGACGCGCGATCGCAGCGGGTGAAGTTTTTGATTCAATGTGGGGGAAAGCGCGTCGCATTGTTGATGAGCGTCGACATAAAGGTATCAAACGTGAATGCATCATTGATAACTTGCTCGATGAATACAACGAGAAAGGCTGGCCGATGTCCCAACATGCCTTCAACAACTTGGTTGGTGAAGTTGTCGAAGGCGCGGCGGATACCACCGCTGCCCAAATCCTCACGTTGATTTTAGCTTTTGCAAAGTATCCCCACGTTCAAGAGAAAGCCCGACAAGAGATCGACAGAGTTTGCCCGGCAGATCGACCCCCGGCCTTTACTGACTTCAAAATGATCCCGTATATCAATCAGATTGTTAAGGAAGGGATGAGGTGGCGACCAGTGTAAGTTTATCAATAGTTCTGACTTGTGTTTCCAGCGTTAACGTTCAAATCAGTGCCGTTACAGGGTTACCTCACCGCGTTCGTGAAGGTTAGTTGAGATTTCTCCAACCATGTTACTTTGATTAACCCAGATTCCTAGATGACTGGTATGAGGGCATGTTTATTCCAAAGGATTCTACGCTTTTTATCGCCACTTGGGCTATTCATCACACCGAAGAGTTATTCCCTGATCATGATACCTTTGATCCTGAGCGCTACGCGAATCACCCTAAGCTTGCAAATGACTATGCTGGAAGCCCGGAATGGACTAGCCGAGATAAGTCTGGCCGATCCCCCGCTGTTGTAATCTGACTAACTGGCTTTGTCTATCTACATCATTATGGTTATGGTGCAGGCCGTCGTCTTTGCCCAGGCGTGCACTTTGCGGAGCGTAACATGTGGCGCATCGCAGCCAAGCTACTATGGGCCTACGAATTCTCTGAGCCAGTTGACACTGTAACTGGCAAGATCATCAGCCTTGACGTGGACGCATACAACCCAGGTATTTTGCAGGCACCGCTTCCCTTCAATGTTCAGATCAAGGTCAGAAGTGAGAGACATGCTGCTACAATAGAGAAAGAGTTGACCGGGGCATTGGATTTCCTGAAGCAATGGGAGTAGGGAACTATCTTGTCAAATTCACAAGATAAGGCTTGCCTAATCGCATGCAAAGTTACAAATTCGATGTTTATTTTTGCTCTGCGGAAATAAGGGAGGACTATCTGCAACCCACTATACCGAGATTGTGTTTATTCCATTTCATATTTCCATTGTTCTAATTGATAAAAGAGTGTAGCACATTTTGTATAAACATGTGTTAGAGCCTGGAGACCAGGTGATCGCCAGTTCTGTAGATAGACCAGCGCTTCATTCTCTTGTTCTCCTCTTTCCTCCATACTACACCAATAGTAGCATATTGATCTGTCTATTCGTTCCTTCTTTTCCGTGTAACAGCAAGCTGTAGCGGTTGCACTTTTCCTTTTCCTTTCTCTTCTGATCCTTGACCAGCACTACACGTGCTGACAACATGTGCTTCTGTCTAGTGTGAAAATGTGCTCTCATTCTGGATTATGTAATGCCCGGAATATCATTCTCGGCCGGCAATTGCTACCCAGGTTGAAATACGCATACGCGGAGCAATTCTCCAACGGAGCAATTCTCCAACGAACGGACTAATTTCAGGTTTCCAAATTTCACTGTAGCCACCCGGCTTTACCGAGGAGATGGGCCAGGAGACCTAAGTGTGATGCCTGTATAAGCACTAAGGCACACTAATTTTTCCAATTCAATATTGATGGCTGAACATCTGGGGGTGGGGAGAGGGCGAGTGGGACGGGCGTATTGTAGGGAAAGAATAATCCCGTAACACTATCAGTGCCGGAACACTGCTGGGGCGCATGGGGAAAGCAGACGAAGTTGTAAGGGTACTTGCGTTCTTGTAACTGAAGATGCTTGATATGTAACAAGAAGTAGGTTCGACCATTCGAGTGTCAGACTACTCGAAAATACCGAAAAGAGATTACTCACTGTTAAAATCGCAGATGGTGGGTATACTGCTTGCTGATAGGGCTAAGGCTTGGTGGGTCATGGCTGAGCATAGCAGGACGCAAAAAGTGCAGGAAAAGTGTAAATCGAGGGAAGCACTAGTATATGGAATAGTAAAGTATTCTTCTGTCAATGATCATGAACTCATGTTTTCCTCTTCATACAGATGCAACAGTCCTGCAGAGGTATCAGAATATCGACATTAGACAAATATCAGGCACGACAATCGTCATAGTTGGAATATCATATCATAACAAAACCACCGAAGGGAAAAACACAAAATAAGAGACAACTTGAACGCCTGGTCATAGCTACCCATGTATCCAGCTAAGAACCAATATGCAATGCGTTAGATCGTGCACAGTCATTCACCAGGCCAAAAAACAGATAAAGCAGAGGAACTGTAAATGAAACCGCGAGATTGGCCGATGTAGTGAGATGAATTATATTGAGAATGCTATAGTCACACTATCAATTATAATTCTTCACTCCGGCCACTGCATGGTTAATATTGTGTCATATTTTGAAAGAAAACTGGACCTTCAGGCGAAGGCGAGTATATCCACAGAAGTTATTCTTGTCAATGAGCATACGGAATGACTCTATAAATTTGAAATATTGAGCGAGTATCATGATGGAGAGAATTTATGGGAATGGAACGTCAAAAATTGTCACGCCCAAAAAAAAACAGATGTCAGACAGCCAATGTGACAAGGGCATTAATTGCCTGCCTTTCGCTCGTTCTTCAATCCATTCTTTTCCCATTCATCAAGAAGCCGGGACACTTCCTTGAAAGATACTGGCTTGGTGAGGAACATGTCCACACCAGATGCCAGAGCCTCGGACTCATCACGAGAGCTGCTTAAACCAGTCAAAGCGATGATGACGGCCGGCCCGCGACCGTCATCTTCTCTCTCCATCGATCGAATGGCCCGAGTAGCCTCGAACCCGTTCATGACGGGCATTGACATGTCCATGAAAATGATGTCAAAGCCATGTTGCGCCTGCTCGACCGCTTCAACGGCCAACTTGCCGTTCTCCGCGGCCATTAAATCGGTCAGTTTGCGCTTCTTCATGAACGTAATCATGAGATTTAGATTGATGCGATTGTCGTCGACGACCAGAACACGCGATGCTCGCAACGGGGGCACGCCGGTCTCTACCAACGGCGCCGGTAGTGAAGCAGCGACTATCACCTCCGGTGGTGCAGTGATGACTGAAGGTGACACTAGGGAATTACCCCCTGCAGACACTGGACTACTGCCAGTGGCCTCCGAGCGGATGATTTCTGTTGGGGCAGGAGATGAGACAGGCGAAATCCTAGGAGACCCAACTACGGTAGAAGCGGGTGCACTTCGGATAGGGAGATCCATCGGATCCTGCAAGATAGAAATTGGAGTTATAACGGCGGGCTGGCCATGCTGAAGACACCTTAGGATACTCCGGGCCAGCTTGTGTGGTCCACATGGGCGTCGAATGATGTCAACAGACGAGGACAGAGGTGACCATTCAGAACGTGCTATACTATAGTCCACCGACCTGTGGCATAAAATGAGAAGGGCTGGGAGTGTGGCGGACATCCCATTGCGCAATTCAGGTAGGTCTGACTCCTGGACAAGCAAAATGTCAATTGTCACTGAAGGTGGCCAACTGACGATTTCCAAGCCGAACCACTCGGTCATGTACTGTGCAATTTCGATCCAAGGTTCTGTTAAGTTGGATGGATCGGTAGCCCAAATAGCAACTTTCTTATCAGGGTATCCTTCACGGAGAAACATTGTCTGCGTGAGAATTTCCCTTTGCTGCATGTTAAATGCGTGTGGGTCAACAGGTGGGCTCTCCTCGCCTACAGGCCTAGCAAGCGGCAGAGATACCCGCACAACGGTACCTTCGCTAGGGCGACTACGGACACGGATGTGTCCATTCAGAGCCTTGACCAGACTGCGGACAATGGAAAGTCCCAATCCGGTTCCCACGGCAAGCGAATCCTCTTGAGCGAAAGGTGTGTAAAGTCGACCGCGCAAAAATTCTTCCGAAATTCCTCTTCCAGTGTCGGAAACGGTCAGCGTCACAAGGTCCTCCAGGCCTTGCCGTCTAGAACGGCCTTCTGAATGGCTCGAGGCTCCAAGGCTTAGTGTCACCCGTCCTTGGTCGGTGTACTTCATGGCATTTCCAAATAGATTCATGATGATCCGGCGAAGAGCGCCGGGCTGAGTTCGATAAACCCAATCACGTTGCGCCACATCGATAATTACATCCACGTTTGAAGGAGACTGAACCTTGGGGCCATTGTGCGATAAGAGGACTGGGATATCGGCAGCCGCGCTCGAGTTCTGTCCATATGCGTGGCCCAAACAAATACCCTCTACGACTTCTTCGGCCAGAATGGCGAGATCCGTAGCAACATAGCTGTCCAAATGGGAAGCCAGCTTGTCAGTGCCTTTGAAATCAAGTGGTGACTCCTTCCTCTTTTTCATGGACTTCCAGGTTCGCTCAAGTGAAACAACCTTGCTAAAGTCAAGCACCTGATTCATGGTGTCCAGTAAGGTCCTGCCACAGGCGTTCACCGTTTCAAGCAAAGAATCTTGGAATTCACTGAGTTGGGTCCCGTTCAAGAACTCAGCTGCGGCCAAGATACCATGAAGTGGGCTTCGAAGCTCATGCGAAATGCTCCCAATAAAGTCTCCCTTTTGCCTATCTGCGATAAGGGACTCGACACGGCTGTACTCTGCCATCACGGACGATCCAAAGCCAAGAACGGAGCTAAGCTCTACAGCTGATGTGAAGACTTGCGTCTCCACAGTGGTCCAACAAAAGCACCCTGAGAACCACTGTGAGTTGACAGCGTTCCACAGAGGCACAAAAATAATTTGGGTAGCACGGGGGAAATATTTATTGAGCATCGTATTCTCCGCAGCCTTTCGTCGCTTAGCTACCGGTTTCGAGACTTCAGTTGTTGAGTAGGCCCCATTGGAGCGATTTGGACCAGGTGATCCCCAGTAACGGGGACCTTGCTCATCATCATCATCATCGGAGGTTGTTATCTGGCCATCTCGGTGGAAAGACCAAAGCTTGCCTTTGGGGTATCGTCGAAGCAATAGAGATAAAAATGATCGATCGAGATTGGCAACAGGTGTACTGACAGAGGCCCCTTGTTGGCTGAAAGAAAATGGCTCATCGTGGGTAGATAATGATAGGATCGTGGCGGGTCCACTCGAATCAGATGAGGTATCAGTTCCACTATCGATGTCGGTTAAAGGATTGTTGCTCGCCTCGAAGAACGCAACACCACCGTCCCTGCTTAGATCCAGGCTCTCGCGGAGAAGGTTCGCGGCACGGCGAAAACACCAAGAGTTTCCCTGGGAGTCGTCTGGAGGCAGTCGATTGCGGCTACTACTGGTTACCCATTCCGGCAAAGAGCTCGCAGCGGCAGAAGTCCCTGTGTCGAGCTTTGACTCCGAGGCATCGGAGCTGATTGATTGCCCCTCGTTGCTAATAGATCGTGCGTTGTGTGGACTATTTGATGTCGTGCGGTATGCGCTTTCACGCGATCCACTTTGAGATCCACGATCCGCACTGTGTCCCTCACGAGAGTCACCGAACGTACTAACGCGATTATAGCTCGAGGGTGTGCCCGCAGAGAACGGGCCAGTACTATCGGCCCGAGAAGGGTCGGCAGTATCTACAAAACTTGAGCTACCCTCCACGAAATAGCTCAATCCTCTTGATAACCGCGCAGCTCGTCGGCCCTCGGAAGCTTGGCGACAAATCCTCATGTAATCCAATATCAGCATTGATAAAGAGCCCAGCGTGTCTTTCTCCAATGCAGTCAACCCATCACGCGGGTTAGTGTCCAGCACAAAAAGGCAGCCCAGATTGATCTTATTATCGGTGGTTAAGGGCGTCCCAGCATAAAATTTAAAATTGGGTTCGTTTTCGACGAAAGGAAGGCGCTTATATCGATCATGTTCGCTCAAGTCGTTGACCGCAAGTAATTCGTAATGCGCATTTTCGCGATCGGAGGGGGGCAAGGCAGCAGTGTCCTGTCGGATTGGGTCAAAATGATACTCGTGGTGACAGAAAATGTGGGAGGCGGAGGCTACGGTCATTCAGCGGCCCAGCGATCATGTGTACTTACCTGACACAGATTCCAAGCCTTTTGGCCTCCAGTGGATCCCATCCATATCTGATCATGGCGATCGTGTACCGATGCGTCATTCAAGTTCACGGACTTGGTTGCTTCAGCCAGCATGAACTGCTGGTCTCGGTCAAGAACGCATATGAACGCGCGCTCAACATTCAGGCGCAATGCCGCCAGTTGCGCAAAAGAGGTCAAAGTATTGTTCGATGTTCCCAAAACCAGAGCCTCTGGGCCCATCGCCGTCGACGGGCCGGAAGTGGTGCTGCTGTTTGAACCGCACGACCCATCTTGGAGCGGAGGTGTGTTGCCTTGAGACGTTCCACTTGAGTTCGGTGAAGATAAACATTCGTCCGTAGAAAGCCAAGACGGGATTACGCCAACTGGTCCAGCGGGCTGGTAGTAACGGTAAAGCTCCCTCGCCCTACGATCCGCATTGTGCTGGGTCTTCAGCCCCGTCCCATTTCCTTCTGTGTCAAGCCGCTGGGGTCGAAGCATCTTTATCTCCCAGGGTGTATGAAGTGGCAGCGGTTGTGCACGACGACCGACTTGTGTTCCGCCACGGCTGCCGATAGTGTTGAAGGAGTGGAGGAAGGATGCGAGGGTGTTTTAAGGTAGTTGCAAGGATCTGTGAATCCCTATCCGAAAAATTGCGGGATGATCAGTCTTCGAATGGACAAAAGCCCAAGGGACTAGTCAGTTGGGAGGAAAAAAGTGGACAACCCCAGCAGACGGCCACCCCACTAGCTTCACACTAGAATTAGCAAAGCAGACGAACCGGGAACCAGGGACAGCTAGGGCAGGGGGCATCGCACCAAGACACCATCTGTCAGGTGGAGACGGGGGTTATTAGAGGGGGAAAGAAATCCCCGTCGATCTGATTAGTGAGATCGAGGCCGAAGCGCATTGTGACTCGATCGGTTGTGCATTCTGTACCCACCGTTTCATGAGCTCCTGGGGGGCAGAGAGGGGGCACGGTGAATTTCCATTCCCCCTTGGAGCCATGGGCAATGCAGGGCGCCATGTATCGCTCCAACCAGACGCCATTGGGCACGAGAGCCACCGATATGGGACCAAGATCAGCGTTGTGGGAGGCACGAAGTGTGGGAGAGGTCAACAAAAGAGGAAAAGAGAAAAGCCAGGTGGGTCCCGACGTCGAATTGCGAGCTTTCAATGTCTCCGCCTGAGGCCGCAATTGTTTAAAACCCATCACTAAATTTCAGGAACAGTGGATCTTCTCACTGAATCCTCCACACAAATTAGCATAATGTGAATCAGAAAAAAATGGGTTACTGGTGGGCCTTGTGGCGCTCGGAAACCAGTTAAAGTTCAACCACAACATGATGTTTGTCTCTATAATAGCAATTGAGACCACGCACGAAGAAATTCCAGTGCGACTTGCCAGATCGGGGAATAACTAAGGGGTGCCTCATTCAGCCATCGCGTCACTGGGCGTCTGGGTGGCTGCTAGCGCCCGTTACCGCCGATCAGTCATTGGAAAGCCCCTCAAACGCCCCTGTCGCAAGTGGCGGTGGCGACTTTTTGGAACGCGTACCGATACCCGGAAATAAGCATGTTTACTAATGGCTGATCACCCCACGAGGTACCAATACATTGGGTCTTGAATTCAATGAGTTTTAAGAATTATGGCCGGTGATAGCGCCCCAAATATACGCCACTCATCCGCCCACCGTCACAAACAGCAGCGCTCCAAAACAGCCGATTGAAATTACTCGTGCACGCTGGGCATGCGTCACTAGGGCGCGCTCCTTGTTTGCTTGGATGATCTCGGCCCCCGACGTTAGTCTCTTTTGACGAGTCCACTGGAGCGGCGCCAGGTACTTGCTCACGGTGTACCCGATCAGGAGGGCGCTATCGACAACCAGTGACCCGGCAGCCATGAAGAGGTAAACCTGCACCACGCGGTCGTAAGAGTTGCCATCGGCATCTTGCAGAGCACCTGTGATAATACAAAGAATGATGCTCATGCTGTTCCTGGTCAGCGGAATTTCTGGCGAATCAGGTATGAGTCAATTAGTCAATACTCACGAGTTGTTCATTGTGACTTTGAGGGAATAGGCCGATCCGAAGACAGATTGATTCCAGAGAGTCGTGCGGACACTGTCGATGACAGATGTTGGGCCGAATGACATTGCCTAGTGGATCCGTGAAGTCAGATAACGGGCGCCGTCCGAATGTCCGAACAACTCTAAACCGGAGCACTACATCAGTCGCAGGGAACGTGTAATTGATCCAATCATGTACGTAAAATAGGGATTAGAAGTGGTTTATTCCGGGCTTGGCATTATAGATACTGATCTGATAAGATGGCTGAGTCCGGTCCATTATCCCAAGGGGAAAATTTCGAGTTCTCTTTCCAAGCTAGCTCATATGCTCGGAGGATTATAGGAAATTCTTCTCTTAGACATCCTTGATGCCAAGGAATCTCGGGCGGAGTGGGAGTTTCTTCGTCCCAAGCCACGACAACTTTTGGGCTTCACCACGAGAACTTCACATTACACGGGGCTATCATTTGGATCAAACACACCCACTTATAACCAAAAGAGAGACAATGTTAGTGCCTACATCCCTGCTTTTGTCTTAACAGCGTCAATGATAGCGACGTTAGATCACGATCATCATCGTTAACGAAAGTTGCTCCTTCTGGAATTCTTCTCAAAGCAGTCGGTGATGGAACTAGAGCCTTAAATTCGGATGAAGCAGACAAGGTAGCCAACCTATCTTGTCGAGCGCACGACACGAAAATAATTTTTTTTTAGCGCAGGTTCCGTTCGCAGGACTCACTGCCAACATCCTAAGTCACTACGCTTTTGGTGAATGCTTAAAAATCTAGGCCCCACCGAATCAGGCAATGTTTGTTTGAGACCAGTGAGTGGAGCTTTACACTAATGTCACTGCAGTCGGTCCTTCATAGTATTTCGCGATCTGATTGACCGAATTGCTCCGTAGTTGGCGGTTAAAATCAAGTAAAAAGGAGCGAACTTGCTTGACGGGCTGAATATCATTTATAGGAAGTCGAATGATGCACTGGAAGGCAGACATCTGAAAGATTTGCAGGGACGAAAGACTGTATTCGATGTTATTGCCGATTCATCTGGACCCACAGAGGGATGGGCTATCGCCCGACTAATGGATGAGGTTTTTGTCATTCTTGGCGCTGGTACTTTGACCACGGCCCGAGTACTAGCTCTTATTGCATTTCACCTTGCTAAGAACAAGGAAATTACAAAAGATCGCGAGATGAATTACGGACTGTGATGCCATTGCCCAATAGCCACCTGTGCGGCATAGAATGATTTGAGACATTTGCCGTATCTTGTCAGTCTCTGCCTCCCTATCCACAATAACAGTATCCCGAATAGATATAACAGGGTGGTTTAATTAGCGAAGCACTTTGGCTTACAGCTGGTCTTACTATGCGGCAGCCGAGAATAGCCACTTCTCAAGTCTTGATATACGGCGATTATGTGATACCTACCTCCCGGGGTGAGTAAAAACTTCAGGATGTACGAGGCCACGCCGACTAACCAGCACAATCCTAAACGTTTATAACCCTGTCTGCCTACCTCCTCCATACAGATCCGTCACTCTTCCCGGATAGAATCAGCCGAAGAGGGAATGGGTCTATAACGATTTATATTCTCTTTTTCGGAGGGTAGCCGATAATTTACTGGCATGAAGTGAGTTGAGTCTACTCTCTGTTATTTTGTGCGCTCGATATATTTAACACTATTCGATATGGAATCAATGGAGAGCACAGCAGATAATTTCGAAACTGTACAAGACTTAAGTATTGGGTGTCTCAAGAACAGGCCGTTCAAGGTTCAAGTGAAAGTGATTGGAGTGGCATCGAAGTGATATAAAGTTTCAAACAAAGCGGTTGGATTCACCACAACATGAAGCTTTAGGGACTTCCAATGTTCAAAGTTCTTTCTCTCTTGGGTAGCTTCTCACCTTATATATTGCGTATTCATCCTTCTCATACTCGGTCACACGACGCTAGAGCGGCAACCACCCTTTGCTTACCCAGGTCGCACTACCTATAAGGCAGCCATCTGACTTGAAGAACATGGTATCTTTCACAGTTCATACTTCTACATACGACCATAGGGCGTGGAGAACAGGGCTTCCCGTCCGCTCAGCCGTACTTAAGCCACACGCCGGTTAGTTAGTAGTATGGTGGGTGACCACATGCGAATCCTAACTGTTGTATGTTTTTTGGTTTTGCAGAACAATCTCATCTCCTTCAATTTGCGGAATTTCATGCATAGAAGTTACGGAGACTGGGTAAGAGGAAGATGTCCTAAAGGTGGCTTAGTCTAGATCACCCGACTGCGTAGCCCGCAAATTTGTGGTCTGGAGTATGGAAGAATGGTTGTTCCGCAATTATAGCCACATTACAGAGTACAAATCACTCTGGCTATACACTGCCTGGAATGCATATTTCGTGATTTCCACTCTAGTCAGCTGAATCTTAGTGCAGTGTGCGGGTGTTATCCACTTTCGGGACGAACCGACAATGCTGATTACAATGACAACGTAGATGCTATATTCTGTCTAAATGATAAAGCATATAGCGGGGGCTAGGAAGTATGCATAATAAGTAGTGTATAAACCGATCGCCGAAATGGATTTTGGGAACATCTTGGGGACTAGACTAGTTGTTGACCAGCTTTCAGGAGCAAGTCGATGAGATGGGCATAGCCCGATGCCTTCTACGCAATCAACGCTGCACCAAACAAAGCGCAGGCAATTGTGTACAAAGCTAGACCCTAGACACCAACATTGGTGCTAATAGGAGATACAGGATTGCTTGCAGCCGCCCCTTGCTAGTGCTAGGCGAAGAGGTGCCCTCTCCTGTAGCAGTTGCTGCGGTCCCGGCTGTGGTTCCCGAGTTTGTCGCCTCAACGTTCTTCTTGTTCTATGGAGCCGGAGTAATGACGGTGACATAGCTTGGGAAAATCGAGAACGTGTACGGATCTGGAGCACTGGTAATGCTTCCAGCATCAGTAGTATCCGAGAGAGGTGCTGTTCCAGGAAAGCCCGAGGGAAGCTGGCCTGGATTGTACCACGTAGACGCGCCAGTGTCCAAGGTGAACGAGGAAACACATTAGTTAGGATCGGAAAGAATGGAGCACGGACTTCACGGATAAGTTGTTGGGCTGTCTCGAACATAGTTTCGTAGATACTCTTCAATGCCCAATTCAGCATCCGATCTGCCTTCACAATGAGTCATGCATTCGTTACTCACACCAAATTTCAGATGTTAATAGACCTAAGTGTTTCAGCCCCGAATTGTGATCAAATTACTGTGAAGGGTTGTTCTTTCAAGGGGATTCGATTAACCGTGGCTTAGCCAGACTACGTAAAACGCACTCACCTCTGATTTTTCCCATGTAGGCGTTTCATCGGTGATTACCATCTAGTCAAACAAGCTTCAGGGTTAAGCAATCGCTATTAGCTTTCATCTCCACAAATTGGTTGACCTCGTTGCTGCCAGCGTGTCTGTTTTTTGCCAAGAAGTACGCCGCTGCCAAGACCACTCTTGGCATCAGCCACCGGATTGATCGAATCTCCGTATCATGGGGACTTGCCTCCGTTGATTAAAAATCACCTGTGCTGCATGCGTCTGATGAATTCCAGGAAGAACTACGGGCACAATATATATCCTAGATGACAATAATGTGTATGCCTTAAGTGCTGTGGAAATAGCCACCTCAATCCTAACTAAAGATCCAGAAAGGACTAGATGTTAGATGATGGCGTGAGAGGTTGGCGGGACTTCCAAGGTTGCCGTAAGCGTTGTAGTTCGTGTATTTTTACCCAGTCTGTATGGCGGATGGGGTGTGGGCGTTTCTATCCGTATATTATTTGGTCATTCCAGTCCTGGCTGTGGCTCTTAATATTTCCAGCGCCATCAATCCGATGAGCAACGATCCACTATTAGACGGACCTTTCGGGTATAGAATTTTCAAAGTTCCTTGGGACAAGCACATCTACACGATCGACGGATGTCTACCGGTCAGAATTTGTTAACGCGAGAAACCTGTGAGATGTGGCACTAAACTTGACTCAAATCTTATATGAAAAGATCCATGTTAATGTTCCACACCTATAAACATTGTTCACTCGGTACTCACTTCCAGCCAATCACTACATGTATGTATATATCTATTTGGTGGAAATAGCAAATTAATCTAGCGATTTCCATATTTACCGTCAGCCTCCGTTACATCTTCGGTTAAAGCGGACCCGTGATTTGCCGACAGCGCAAATAGTAGCCAAGATCCAGGATTGTGGGAATTTCAGATAACATATGTCTATAGAGAAAGCCAGTATCATTTGCAGATTTTCAATCTACTTTATTCAAGGTATCGAATCGTAATAGCTCGTCTACAACCTTTATCTGCATCTCGCACCCGGAACCAAACTAAGCTAAAACATGGCTCGCAGCTACTACGATACGAACTGCTTTGTTGAATAAGTACAATAATCCTCAGTAAACTCTACGCGTAGGCAGCTAGACCTACAGCAGAGCTGAATTACGAGAAGATAACATACCTAACTACGTAATAACTAAGGGTCTGTCAATCTAGACTCTATTAGATCGCGAGAATGGACGATATTCTATACTAGAGGGCCATTTGTATCGCAGGTCGATTTTGAGCGGTCGTACTACAGATCCCGAAAACGCATAAATATGGTCTCCTTCCAACCCTTTTCGTCTTCTTTTCTTTTCATTTTCGAATATCATACACCGTTAACAAGTCAAAGATCAATTCAAATCTTAGTTTCATCATCACAATTTTGAATTTGTTTATTTTTGCCTGTGGTAAGAATACTTCAATCATTCTCAGAAGCCTTTCCTCACTTGTTCCTGAAGGCACAGCCGCAGTGATCAACAAAAAAGGCTGCCTTGAACGGTGCACAAAGAATAGATTTCAACTAATTCACTGTGGTGGATAAAGCATATGAAAACGCAAATCCCCTTCCGTGTGGGCCCGCACTTGGTGACAGAATTGGCTTCTCACCCGGTCCCATTCTTGGTAGAAAATACTTGCATGCTTTTTTGAGAAGGGAGGAAGGGGAATTGGTATTTCATTGTATTCCTAGCCTTGGGTATGACCTTTGTGTCCGGTTATTAGATGGCTGTTTCAATTACGCAAGTGTGTCGCACCTCATGGCGCATATCCGCCCTAGCGGCGCCGAACACCATGCGATGGGCCCATTGCAATCACTTAAGAATCGCTGAGCCCCAGTGTTGTAAGGAATCCAGGCTCTTCCAGCTTAGCAAAGACCGCTGCCACATTTTCCACTCAGAGCAAGGAACTAGTATATTAGTAAATGCCATCTGTTTGCCCAGTTGGTATGATCATTAGCTGTTGACCGGATGAGATTACCCCTAGAACCAGGTGCAGCGGGCAGCGAAGGGTTTGTAGCCCGACCCTCTCACTTCAGCCAGGTGTGAGCAATCCGAGCTACGTACTGGTCCAACTCGAAGGTGGCAAAGAGCCGAAAATGGATCCTCCTTTGCACCCTTTTCTTCCCCTCATTCGTGTCACTCATCGTCACGACGCATTTTATCGGCGCTCATGCTAAGTAATTGTGACGAAACTCGAGACTATCACTGGGAGAGTCAAACGCTTGGTCTCCATGCTTCTTCAGAAGGCTTTGGATTCGACTCATCACAAACAAGGACCTTGGAATTGAGAGATCTGCAACTAAAAGCAAAAAAATACAACACCAAGATTCTTCATTGCACAGCAGCTGAAATGTGGGTTATATATATGGGGAAATGGCGCAAAACATAGGCCATGATTGGACAATATGAGCATGAAGCATATTTGGCTAGTCAGGAGCAGATATTGATCGGAATTCGATGTGGTGTATCTTCTTCTGTGGCTAATATCATAGGTAAGGGGAAACAGGGGTCAAAAAAAGTCCACGGGTGCCCCTTTGTAGGCGCTAATGTACATCCTGCAGTGCCAACGCACTCGTACCACATGCCTGTATAAGGAGTGGAGGTATAAAATAGATTCTCGTTGTTCGATTTATCGATCTATCTGATCTGGCTAGTCGGAGTGACATATTGATTAGCAATGATCAGATCTATCTTTTTCCATTTTTCAAATTTTTTTTTTTTTTTGTGCTAACTCTGCGATATTCTGAGGAGAACTGTCAGCTCTCATGCAGCATCATGCAGTACCACAACCTTTGCGTTAGTGAATGCCCAACCACCTGGGCAGTGTGGGGTGATAGAAGAAGAGGGGCAGCAATTCCCTTGGACTCCTCTGTATATATATAGCTGCCTCCATTTCCTCTTTCTTAACACACCATCAGAAAAGTTTCACGTGGGGAACCCTTTGCAAGTGTCATCATATTTGAGATAAGATAGCAACCGAGTCAACTTCACGAACGTGATTTATCAGTCAAAATGGATGAATCCTCCGTGATGGCCCGTATGTAGTCCACCATTCCCTTTCGTCCACTTTCAATCGTCCTCACATCCCTATCTTCACAAGACAAATCATTTTAACTTTGTCTAGATGCCTTTGTCTCTAAATACTTCGACACATTCGATAGTCAAGATACGAGGGCTAGCCTGTCCTCCTTCTATGTACGTCCAGACCTAGGATTTCCACTAGGAGAAGGTACCTAGTAACTGCTAACATAATACTAGCGCCCGGAGTCGATGTTGAGATGGGATGGTAACGCAGCCCAAGGCACGCAAGAAATCATGGAACAACTCACGGTCAGTGTTATACCACAGCAGGTGCCGCAGAGAAGAAAAAGTTTCTGACTTCCCTCTATCTCTAGAATTCTGGGGTTAAGACTATGAAGACTTATGTTACTAACACCGACGGTGCACCTTCTATTAACGGTGCTATACTAGTGTGTGTTACCGGAAAACTACTTGTAAGCTCATACTTTATACCACCTAGGCAAGTTCCACAATATCTAATGTCTAGTCGCGAGCACAATAGCTGGACTTGTCATTTGATACACCAATCAATTTCACGGAGACTTTTCTTCTGGCACCTATTCCAGGACAGCCCGGTGGATTTTACATCTACAACCAGAACTTCAGACTCATCGAAGGATAGGCATTGTTTTCATATAGACTATATGACGCCCGGAATTCTGCAAATTGTAGTGGGGAACCCCATGTTACTTGTTATCACGAGTCCGATTGGAAGAGGTGATTTCCGGCTGGTATTGTGACACCTTTTTTCAGTACGCTGGTATGCTGGTCTCGGGTAGTATATCTAGCACCTCGAAGATAGTATTGAATATCACGCTTCAACAACTCTCTCATCTGCACATACAGGTGCTTGCACATGAGTAGCTCTTACAACCTGCAGTAGCTTGTGTTGTTCTTTTGTGTTGCTGAAGCGACCCGCATATCTTCGAGTGTGCTGCCAACGAGCGTTCCCCTCTTCAATATGCACTGGACTTTCTTTCCTATCTTCACTTGCTTCAACTTCGCATAACAGTGTTTTGCACTGTAATCATATTTTATGAACTGAACCCTAGAGACTACTCGTGGTTCTCGGCGGGTTGTTTCTGAGTGATCCATGGATGTCGATTGCTTTATTGAGATATATCAATAAAACAGTGACTCGACATTCAAGAAACTGTCAATAGATCCGATTGTTCATCGCCTTCTTTAGATGGTAGGTGGTGGCGAGTCTGGAAATGCTCATTCGGGGAGAGAAAGTTTTCTCTGGACTAAGGGTTTCCACCTCTGGAGATGAATAGCTAAGACTTTTGATTTCTTTCCCCCTCCCTCTCTCTCTCGTTAAGTCACGTGGTGATTGTCCACTAATTTGAGTTATGCGCGTGCGGGGTTGCGACCGCATAATAACAGCGGACACGGCCCACTGATCTGAACGTTTACAAATGTGATTTTTTTTATTTATTAGCCGGATCTTCCTTCGATTTATCCAGTCATCCAGTCCGTGATCTCTGAAGTAGTTGTAGGTAGACAATATCCTCTTGCGAGTACGTCAATTATTACAAAGCTAGTCCTCATGAAAGACTTCGGATTTTCAGAATAACTGTGTAAAAACTACAATTCGTACGTGCAACGTCCCTCTCCTGTGTGCATCGCAACGTTGAATCATTGAAGTAGAGCCTTTTACAGCATCAGGTTTGTCGGATATCAAAGAGCGCTCACATCGCAATCAACGTAGCGTTTTGCTCCGCTATTATACATATCGCCAGACACCCGGTTTATCCAAGGATTTATGAGAACTTCGACAATTTTTTGTCGCTTACTCTGCGTCATAATCGACACCCATAAAGCATGAAGGGTATGAGTCTTAGATAAGTAGTAGGCGAGAGTGGGCTTGAAAATAGCTTTGCTTTGACTGATAAGACTGCAACGCCTGCAAAATCCCGAAGTAGCCAATGAGATAGCTGTCGGCATTTCAGAACTCTAAAGAAACCAATTAAATCAGCCACAATTTGGTATCCCGCGTAAAGAGAGTGGGATAGAGGGGAAGCTTGCTGGCATTCATGCTACCATGATTGGCAACAAACCGCCTGGTTTTGAAATTGTCAGAATAGCAATTTCGCAAAGTACCCTGTGTTTTCTATTGCATTTGGTAACTGAACGAATTGTCGCAGGAGTTCATATTTTTGATTTCCATAATGTCTAAGGTGTTCTTTATTACCGGCGCTGGCAGTGGACTTGGTCGAGTGACAGCTCGCTATCTTTTGCTGAAGGGCCATCGGGTTTTCTTGACTGACTACAACGAATCGTTTCTCGAAATGACCTGCATGAAGCATCTTGCTTCCGTCATTCCTGCAGAGTTGACTCCCAACTTCAAGTGGTCCCGGATGGATGTTTCAAACGGTGAGGACATCGCACAAGCTGTTCAGAAGTGTGTCGAAGAGTTTGGAACGATCGACGTCCTCATCAACAGTAAGGTTCTTTTTTCGCTACCATTTTCAAGAATGCTAACGCGAAGTCATAAACAGATGCAGGAATCAACGTGAATCCCCCTTTTGTTTGATACCTGAAACACAGTCGCCTAAATGCTTACACTCCTCCTTACCACCAGAGCCAATACATGCGTGCGGGTATCCGCATGGACGAAGTACCAGTATCTGATTTCGAGCGCATCCTCAACGTCAACCTCATCGGCACCTACCGCGTCTCCCAGCAAGCGATCCCATATCTCGAGCAATCCCCTGGAGGCGGCGTGATTATCAACATGTCCAGTTGTCGTGCTCATCAACAAAGTAAGCACGGAGAAGCGTATGCGGCATCAAAAGCCGGTATCGAAGGGCTGTCCATGGCAATGTCCGTCAGTCTCGGCCCTAAAATTAGAGTCCACGTTATTAGCCCTGGGATGGTCGATGTGCGGTCCGAGAGAGACGAAGAAGCGATGCCCGACGTTGACACCATTCGAAAGGATCTGAACCGGGATTTCCAAAGCGAATATGCGCCTGAGTGGGGACATGGGAAAAGTGAAGCTATGCATGAGGCTCACCCAGTCGGAAGAATTGGAAAAGGAGAGGATATTGCGAGGTGAGATTCTCTTACAGACAATTGTTGAGTTCATATTTGACAAGTGTTAGGTGGGTCGAGTTTTTGTCCGTCATGGAAAGCGGGTTCACTACGGGAGGGGTACGTATTGTGTGCTATTAAACAGGCATGAAAACTCTACTGATCAGCTTGTAGACATATTTGGTGGACGGGGGATACTCCAAGGTGCTCTCTTATCCAGGCTAGCGAGAATAAGGCAGCGGCATAACAGTGCAAGAAATGTCAGGGGCTAGGCTACCAGCAAAAATGGAGAATCTGAGAACAATGAAAATCCCACGAGTACGCTTCAATTAATGTTAGGGACTCATCAAATCTATCAGAGGTCAGGTGACTAGACCCTGCAGATATCCCAGCGCTTCTTTCTCTTGTTGTCTTTTCTCTTCTCCATAGCACCACAATAGATCAGATTGTTCTGTCTGTTCATTCCTTCCTGCAGCAGCAAGCCTAGAGGTTGTGCTTCCTCCTTTCTCATATGATCCTCGACCAGAGCTACGTCTTGACAAAATCAATTGTCTTCAATTTAGACACCATGAGCTTGGGCATAGCTAGCCGACGTACAGCGGGGTGCCGCTCAGACCTCCGCTTGTGGCCTACGTGGGATGGTACCATTACTGACTTAAATATTTTAAATATTCAACTAACTTACAAAACAGTTCTTTTTCTATCTCTGGAGCCACGCAAATCAAAGCAAAAATGCACACCCGAGCGATTCTTCTGGGAACAAGCCACCCACACATCTTTCATCGTTTTGCTTATCTGAAAGAACACAACGTAACAGTCCTCGGATATTACGACAACGATGACCAGATCGCATGCCATATGCAAGAGCATGCAGGCTGTCCACGATATTCAAACTGCATGGAGTTGCTAAGGCTTGAATTTGATACCGTGTTGATCCACGGTCGGGACCACGAGAACGCCAAATATATCCGTCTGGCTATCGACAATGGCGCGAAGGCCATCTTCCTTGAAAAACCTGGTGTTGCCCGCCCAGCAGAATTTTTCGATCTCGCTGCGGAAATCAAACAAAAGTCCATTATTTTTGAGGTCGGCTGGGAATTACACTACCTTGAACCCGTCGAATTTGCACGCGGCATTTTGCAGAGCTCGCTTCTGGGCTACATAACTGAAGCTCGATTTCATGGGGGTTGCCCTGGAGGAGCTGGTGCCGAGACTTGGCAGTCATATCAAGAAAATATAGGTGGCTTTTTCTACAGCCTAGGGGGTCATGTGGTGGAAATTGTGATTGACCTTTTTGGTCTCCCGAGCCAGGTAGTCTCCTCGATTCGAAAGCTGCCAGAACGTGAGCCGCACCGTGGCTTCTCTTGGGTCCCCGACCTCTTTCACGGTCGCATTTTGAACCCTGAGAAAGCCATAGGCTCATTGGTCCACGAAGATCTTGCATCGGCTATCTTGGAATATGAGACAATGAACGCCCATCTCGATTTCAACGCCTGGGAGCCAAGCGGATATCTGGATGATTGGACCATCGATATCTACGGTATATATGGGTCGCTTCATCTGGGACTCGGGGCTAAAGGTCATCTTCTAATGAAGGAGGCAAGGCAAGGCTGGAAGGTGGGAAGAAATGAGATCTTCCAAGATGGAAAATACCAGAAAAATGACATGCTCAAAGCTGCATTCAACAAACAAATGGACGGCTTTTTCCGAAGGGCTCAGAACGGTAACGCCAAGGATATCCCCTGTGATGAGACAGTTGCGCAAAAACTACTCGAACTATTTCATGCATTGTACACCTCGGCACAGACCAGGGCTTGGGTCACCATGAGTAGATAGGATATAGTCAATAATAGAACACAATGTTCAAGAAATTTGCTTGAAATAAGACAAGTATGTATCTGACTTTAGTAATAAACTTCGGAATTTTCCAACCAGTACGGGTCTTCAACATTTGCAGACTCCCAGCAATCCACAGTGCATAGAGAATACCAGTCACTCAAGGACGGATCAAATGACTCAATTTCAGTTCCACTTTCGGACAGAGCAACCAAAATATCAGCCTCTTTAGTCAAATTTGTCAGTCGGACAGCAAGGTTATATATGCCAGAGTTGGTGGCCTCCGAGCAGGGGCTATAAGAATTGCAGGGGTTCGTATCTATGGCCTCTAGGTAAGCATTTGAAGGTGACAGTAACGTAACCGTCATGGTGATATCGTCCTGTGTGAGGGTTGCTGTCTGATTGTCGGTCGCGACACTTATAGTGGCTGTTGTGTGCCAGCTAGTAGCGATGTCAATTGCTGTAGACGCGCGAACTTCATCTCGGATGATCAGCTGAGTGCCATTCAAAAGTGCAACTCCGCGCAGGACACTGGTTGTCACGTTGTTATATGCCTGAGTCAGATTGGCAACGCCAAATCTGCTAGAACCGTCGAAGCTTCCCACCCACCGGAGAGAGTTATTCGACGAGGGAATCTGATTGGCGAAATGCAGAGGGGTCTGTGATACGTTTGAGATGCTCAGCGTGTTACTGCCTTCACTCCTGCATCGATAGTATGTCCAGCGACGAGGCCCCACGAAATAATCTGTGAGGCTGTAGCTATCTGATCCGAGTAGCTCAGCCCACCGATATCCCTTGTAATCAACAACAAAGGAGCCAGCATCGAGATGGCCATGTGAGCGACCGTTGAAACCACCCATGAAACCAAAGAACCACCCATCCGAGTCTGTCCAAGATGTGCGATAAGTCATACCTGCAACACCAGTAAACTGATCATAGAGCGGCATAGTGGACAGAACGCTAGGTGTCATAAGGCTAGAATTGTAGAATAGAAAAGCCTGAAAAGTCGCTGCCTCAGTGGAGGTGAAGCGCGACAGCATTCCTTGCAGCCATTCAGGCTTGTTGAACCGCTGAGCCCAATATCCTGCGCTCCACAAACTGTTTGCGTTGGAAAACGTCCAAGCACCATCACCCCAGCTAAATCCACCAGTTTGGCCGAAACCTTGGGTTAACCAGGCTCCCAGACCACTCATTCCTGGCAAGTCAGATATGCCTAGATCATCACCCAAGGCGGTATCCAGCGACTTCATCATCAGACCGAGAAATATACCAGCGTAGGTACCGTATGAGTACCCCTCAATCCACCCTCCGTCGGGAGCGTATTGCTCCAGCGAAACATTCAACTTGGGGACGGAGAAATCCATAATCTCCTCTGCGAGAGTGGAGTTTATATCTCCAATCGCCAGTGCTGCAATGATCAAGCAGCCATTTGTAACCTGGGCCCAGTTATTGGTATGGTCGCTCCAGGAATTAATAGAGGAATTTAAGGCTGGAACAAAGGCCTTGTTGGCTATTGCTGACTCAACCGTGGTTCGTTGTGCGGCTGTCATCATATCGTATACCCAGTCATAGCCAATTGAGATCGTCATCGCAATATCTGCAGTGTTCAGAAAATCGGATATGTCCCAGTCAGAGAGATTAGCAAGCAGTATTATGCTGTCGATGACCCAGTCAGAGTATTTGGTGTCGCCGGTCAAGAGGTATGTTCCTGCTGTGGCACCGACATTCATGCGAATGGTGCTCGACCACGAAGTGGCAGAGCTGAGCGTTAGAGGTGTTGCGACAGCAGTGTCAGCGGTCTCTGCCAATGTTGCAAGAATTCCTTGGTAGTATGTGTCACTCTCATTCATACTGAGTACAGCATTGACCCGTTCTGGCGTAAACATCAATCGTGGGTGAGATGGGAGGCTAGTCCAGCTTATCGCAGCATTGGCTGCGATTGTGCAGGTGCTAAACCATGCAAGTGATGTAAAGTATTTCATTTCTCGTTCTTATTCTTTGAATGGGATAAATAATTTGGTGCTAAGTAGGCGATCATCCTTATATATAAATGAATCTCCATTTAAAATTAAGGTGTTTTATCTGAGACACTACCTTTACCAATCCAGACACCCCCACGTAACGAGATCTAGCTTTACCGCCTCGCAGAGCTGTTCAGCTTTACTGTCCCCCGGCAGTAATACAGTAATACATCGTCCCTTTTTCTGCGACTATGTTTTGACAAAGGGCGGGGAGGGCACATTGTTGTCGGTCGGATTTATCAAGGGCGGCGACACAGCTTGTGAAAGAGTTCTCAAAGCGGTACAGTTTTGCCAGACAAAGAGCTCACGCTAATCTACTCTAGGAGGGATGTGAACTAGATTCGTCACCCTAGGATGTCCTGATAGGTAGAGGTAGCATATCACGATTAAACTCCTGTTTAAAAATCAAGTAATCATATACGGCTCGATCCATTGTATTTACATCCCACACTTCTGGAAAAGTTTCTTATCTTGTGGCTGGATGGGATTGCAGCCGAGGTGGGCTTTTAAGCTCGAACAGATCTATCTGAGGGAGTTCATCCCGCAACTTGCGCGGGGTAACTTAGTGTTATCAGTCACTAGCCTGTAGGCTGCC
Source organism: Penicillium sp. S1602 (assembly GCA_023626355.1). Taxonomy (NCBI): domain Eukaryota; kingdom Fungi; phylum Ascomycota; class Eurotiomycetes; order Eurotiales; family Aspergillaceae; genus Penicillium; species Penicillium sp. S1602. Next base: position 457,847 of record JAMAGW010000021.1, on the reverse strand, counting down.
AAAGAGCAATAGGTATAAGAAATGATCGTCAGCTCTAGAGGTAGTATTCGTCGTAATTCAACAAATTATCTTTGAGCCAGAAACCATACTCGCAAGCATGCATTCAAAGACAAAGGCTGTTGAGAGTACCGAGCCATCACAAGATGTCGCAGCTGGAGACGTTGACAATGTTTCCCATGAGATATGCTATAGTCGATATAATTCACCATTCTGGCAGATCGTGATTGTCAGCTTTGTCGCATTTGGGTAAGAACTGTTTTTTTTTTTTTTTTCTTCACTTGCACCGAGAGCAAAATTTCTGACTCTACTAGATGCCCCGGCATGTACAACGCTCTCTCTGGCATTGGAGGTGGCGGCCAGCTGGACACTACAACCCAAGCTAAGGGTCACATTGCTTTGGCCTCTGTCAGCGCTGCGGGGAACCTTTTTGTGGCGCCAGTCGCCACTAACGTGCTGGGTCCCAAATGGACGATCCTGATTGGAGGTCTGCCGTACGTTCTCTATGCCGGTTCGCTTCTGGCATACACCCATACTGGGAACCAAGGCTTCGTAATCGGCAGCAGTGCTTTGCTAGGAATCGGCGCATCTCTTCTGTGGATCGCACAGGGTTCCATTATGACAGGCTATCCCCTGCCGCAACAGCAAGGACGAATGATTGGTATATTCTGGATTATTTTCAAGTATGTTATGACAGTCTCTTGTTGGTGAAGATTTGGGTTATCTGATGTTCTAGTGCAGCTTGGGAGGCTTTTTGGGATCAATGATCTCCTTTGGCCTTAATTTCCACTCAAAGTCGGGCACCGTTTCCGATTCAACATACATTGCCTTCATGTGCATTCGATTCAACATACATTGCCTTCATGTGCATTATGGCTGCCGGTTGCGCTTGCTCACTTGGGCTTCTGAAGCCGTACAATGTTATTCGCGAAGACAAGTCACGCGCTGCGCCTCAACGGGCTCCGCGGGTCTGGGACGAATTTTTGGGTGTCATCAAAATTCTCAAGGACTGGCGCGTTATCTCGCTTATCCCATTTTGGATGGCAGCAAACTGTGAGTCTACAGATTAATTCCTCGATTTTTCCAAGTACTGACCTGGATATAGATGCCTACAACTACCAACAAAATACCTTCAACGCCAAGTTGTTCACGATCCGCACCCGCAGCTTCAACGGCGGCATGTACTGGCTAGCACAGATGGTTTCGAGTTACCTCTTTGGCCTATTCCTTGACAACAAGTTCATGAACCGTCGTATGCGCGGAATATGGGGCTTTGTCATTACTGCCGTTATCTCCATGGCCGTTTGGTCTGGGGGTCTAGCGGCACAGCTCAAGCGGGCTCCCAATAGTGACTATTACCCCCTCAATGAGATGGACCTTATCACATCTGGCTCCAAATATGCCGGACCATTCTTGCTTTACTTCTTCTATGGAAGTTTCGATGCGGTGTGGCAGACGCTGGTCTACTGGACAATTGGCTATTTATCTCATGAGTCTCCAGAGCAAGCGGCTCGCTATGTTGGTGCTTTCAAGTGTATGGAGGCCGTCGGAAGCGCGATAGCATCCAAAGTGAATTCTGACAAAACAAATTACAACATCGAATTTGCCGTCGACTGGGCTCTGATTGTCTTCGCTTTGATCTGGGCCATACCTTTTGTCTTATCGATTAAGGATGTTCCCGCTCACGAAGGACAGGAGACAGAATACGTGGCTCAACCAAAAGGTGAAGAACAACTCTGAAAATAAGTCTGACTATCCAGCTACTTGAGCTCGCTTATTTCCAATTTTATTTTATGAACACGTTATCTCACTATTAGTCGAAGTCGGCAAAGCGGATCGAGTTGTGATTGGTGGGAAATCCCTAGCTTCAATGAGACTATCTTTCAAGGGCAGCCACCAAGCCCCGTGCCCCAGAACTCTAATCGTGCAATCAACATGGGGGAATTCGGCACTTCTGAATAAGCGAGCTGGCGCCAAAGAGGGGAAGTTGATAAGACGAAAGTGGCTGAAAGACCGACATGATCTGATCGCATTGCTATTGCTTTTGCATTCGTTAGGATCTCAATACCCATTTTCAAACATTCATTAATTCAAGTAATTGTCTGTACCAATATGAGCCGCGCTCGCTCACATTCATATACTTGCAAGGAAGAGGGCTGCGGCAGGACGTTTCTTCGCAAAGAGCATCTCCAGCGCCACCGTCTCAACCGTAAGAATGTCCTTCCGCCTTGTTGGCTGATTATATAAATAGTTGTTTACAGACTACTATGTAGATGAGCCAGAAAAGATTTTCTCATGCGACATTTGCCCCAAAATCTTCGTTCGTCGGGACTTGTACCAAAGACATAAATCCCGCCATGAGAAAGGGATGTTCTTTAGGAACTCTGGTGGAACGGTGAATCTATCCTCAAAGGACAGCGCAAACATTGGCATTCTTCCAGTTCAAAATATCATGCAAGATGCCGATCATGTTCAAGGCAGTGAGCTCCCGAATATGGATGAAATGGAAGATGAAACACAATTCTCGGCTATCCCGTCTACCGGGATAGGAGAAACTATCGCCCCATTCTGGGGTGACATGGTCGAGCTGCAGACACTGAGAGACGATATTGATTGGTTGTTTGAGCCGCTTCAGGACCTACCTAAGTTGTCTGAGCCAGGGCCATCGGAATGTGACATCAGCTTACCAAACTTCGATTTTCCGACCATCTGGCAAGCAGAGGCAATCTCCGAGGACAACATTGACGAGATTGTGCATAGAAGCCCTGCGGATATAGCCGAATGGAGCTTAGCGCATTCAAGTCTTTTAATGGCATTGGATCAGCTCGGCATGAACATCTTGCAGTCCCCCTTTTTTGACGTTGAGAATCTTAAGATGTTCCATGACTTGTACTTCCATCACTATCACCCACATTTCCCTATATTCCACCGACCCACACTTATAATTTCCGAGATCGAGCCCCTGCTACTCATCACTCTTCTGACATTGGGCTCTACTATGGCCGAAGATTCTAATTTGTATGAGCTGGGCCAGTGCGTCCATGACTCTCTCCGACTCATCATTATCAGTGTCAGTCACATTATTGAAATGACTCAAATTGTGTTCAGGGCTGACTTGAGCAGAGTGGATCTTTTTCACCTCCGATTCCACTATGGTGTCTGCAAGCATTACTCATGATTCAAGCTCACGGCAAGATGAAATCCTCGCGCAAGAACTATGAGATGGCACATGTATTCCATGGATCTATATTGACCGTGAGTGAGGCTTACGGGTTACCCAATCGGCATATATGTTAACTTCTGATAGATGATGAAACGAGGGAGTATCTACCCAGCTACCTCTACATTCCGTGCTCGTAGCCAGATGAGCGACCTTCGGCACGAATGGCGTCAATGGGTTGATGAAGAGTCCTGGCGTCGGTCTGCCTTCTTTGCATTCTGCATGGATGCTCAGCATGCTTGCTTATTTGGACACAGTCCGATTCTTTCCGTGAGTGACATGAGGATAGCACTGCCATGCAAAGAATCACTCTGGGAGAGCACCTCCCCGGAGGCATGGTATGAGCTTACTAAGTCAGAGGGGAACACACAACCGGCCCAGTTTCTACCGACCTTGAAGACACTATTGCAGGAAGCCATAGCACCAGCGGTATTTAGCGAATACTCACGCTTCGTGTTACTCCATGGCTTAATGAGCCTCCAAAGTCATTTGCAGTCAATGTCCCGCTTGACTCTAGGAATTGAGCGAGGGAACACCAACTATTCAACAAGTCGGCCTGGATCAACTCTAGGGGACGCGAGGAGACCCACACCTAATCCCACTCCTCCTTGGGCCAACATGATCAGCCTCGCTATCACTGCATGGTCAGACTGCCTGTTGTCACTGCAACCATCGCTATGTCTCGAGGCAGCCCGGCCGCTGTATCGAATAGCACAGATCACCTTGCATGTTAGCATGGTCGATCTTCTGACCCTAGCGATGGATCCCGATCATCTAGGTAGTGCTCATGTACGGAGTAGTTATGACAAAGCCAGAGCCCGGATCTTAGAGTGGTGCACTACCGATTCGGCCCGAGAAGCGGTTCGTTACTCGTTACTCCTTGTTCAAGAGACCATGTTTTCTGGCCATATGTATCGAGCTCGTGACGACAATATCGCTCCCCGGCCTTGGTGTCTCTACATGGCAACGCTGACATTATGGATGTACGGAGTGATGACCGAGGGTTCACCCCTATCAGATGAGACCGACCAGGGAAGCGCGGAGGAGTACCTGATACGCATGACGCGGGCACTCAAGGGTAACCTTCCAGCACTGGTGGGGGCGAACCAGACATCGGGATTGATACATGCGGTGCGAGATGCCTTGGAAGACTGTCGCTGGGAGTTATTACAGGATGCGCACCGAGTTTTAGGAAGGCTATGTGGCGGGCAGAGCATTTAACCAAATGACCTTGACATGCGGTAGGCAACAAGCCATTCAAAATTGTTTTCAGGAAAAGGGCTAGGTACACCCAAAGCGGATTGGTAATTTCCACTGGGCAGGAGCTCTCTGGTCATTTCTTGGAGTCTGTTTGTTTACATGTCGGAAAGACATACCTTCTCGTAGCTATGTCAATCAAAAGCACGACTGTTACAAGTCTTTCATAGCTCAGGGCCTTAATAAGAGTCCTAGTGTGTAAGTCTACTAAGAATAGACTCCTGCCGGCCTTGGAGAAGGTGGAGCTAAAAGGGCATATGATGACACATAGTGGCCTAGACACGAAGATGGACGATCTCTTACTTTCTGCGGGCGACCGATAGCTTATTTGTCTAGCACGGGCTATCATCATGAAACAGACTATCTTACTTCTAGACGAGGTTATAAGCTGTATAGATGATACGACTAATCGGCTAATACAACAAGTCATTCAACAGGAGTTTTCGGGATATACCATTATTATAGTTGCATATCGAGCTTATACTCTCTTAGATTTAATCGAATTTCTGTTATCGACGACGGTAAAGTCGTTAAGTATAATACTCTGGCTACGCTACTTAGTGTTATGGCCTTACCTAGATATCAGGGCATAATATTAGGATAGGCCGATATAGTACCTAATCGCGTCCGATCCCTTCCCGAAAAGTACCTATATAACTCGCTTAATTACGGCTCTACCCCCTTATATATATATATATATTTAATATATTTAAGGAATTAGATAATTCCTTAAGGATTAGTCTCTATCTATTCTATGTCTAAATTATATATAATATCTTAGACCTTACCTAGTTAACACCTTTATCTTAATACTTAGTACCCCTAGGTCTCTTTTTATATAGCTTTATGACTAGATAAAGTCTACTCTATAATTTTACTTAATTAATAATTATATTAAGCTAAGGCTTATACTAGTTAGTTAGATAGAGTAATAACCTAATTAGTATATATATATAACTATTATAATATTAATAATATAGGTTACTTTAGGTAAGTAAGAACATCCTGATCACCAACAGCAGACAAACCTTTTTAAAGGGCCCGGTCGCACAGTAGACTGGAATTCGCAACTTTCCTCGGTATGCTACCTCAATATTCTATATCTTTACTGAACCGAATCATGTTACAGAAAGAAAATACGTGAAGAAGGGGGGGCATGCGGGAAATCAGAAACTTTCAAGGCAGTTGCAAGGTCAAGACTAGTCAGTTTAGGTGGTGAAATTTACCAACAAACTTCTGGATATAGGATTCTACCCGGATGATTTAGGTAATATTGCTCTTAGTCGAAAACCGAAGAGGCAACAGCCTCAGCAGGTTCCATGGAAAGCCGGTAGTTCCCACAAGCCACCCAGCGCTATGCATGCAATGAGACGCCCTTCCCCGCTCTTAGGTGATCGATCAATCCAGATGCAGAAAGAATTCAAACAGCTTGGCCCAATAGCCCGCATTTGCCTAGAGAAAGAACTGTTATTCAATTCTAAAAACCCATAGTAAGCGTGCGAATACGCCACATTACCTTGGCTCTAGCAGAAGGCTGTATTTATAGTTAGAAAAGTAGCCCTTTCATCCCATAATGTAAATTTCGTAAGGTAAGGGGGAATCAATAACAGAGGGCATGCCCAATAACCTAGTTTATGTAGATAGCTGAGTATATAATTAAAAGAGGGAGATGTAGTTTTTAAAGCAGATCAAAGGTGGTAAGGACTAGCAGAAAGGGCGCTTCCATGTCGAAGTGAAAGCTCTAGGTAAAAGCACCAAAATCATGACAGCTATTCTAAGCTTAAAATCAACCTTGCCAATGGACACTCCCATCTGACATCGAAAGAGAAATAGAGAGAGTTTCATTGGTTTGCTGCTATTCCTTGCTCTACCTTGGAGTAACAAAGAGTCGCCTTAGCTACACTCCGTCCCTATGTGAGGTCTAAAACTGCAAACAAGAACTGTAACGCGATTTTAAAACTGCATTAGGCTCTAAGCCCATCTACGGCTGTGCGAAATTGAGAGGTCGGTTATTTTCGTGGGCTTCTTGTGAAATAATCGAGTCCTACATACACATCTGTGGTGTTCTCAATAGCTAAAAAAGAACTACGGATACCTTAATATACCTTAGAAACAAAAAGATAAATTGTGAAAGAAATATTGAAAAAGCTGTGCTTTTGAAAGAAATAATAGTGTACGGTGTCACAGGAAATCGCAAACACATATCAGCCTCCGGAGCAACTATCTTCAGCACACCTAACTCCATCACACCTAACTTCATCACAGATAGCCTCCGTCGTTGACGGTGCTCAAGGATCTTCCTGAGAGACTGTAGGACTGGCATCTTCATCTGGAGTGGTTTGTTTGAGAACAACGTCCTTGAAAACGGCAAAGCTAGATTCCTGCTCGGTCATGACCGGGAAATGAAATCCACAATCAGGGCACTGCTCATGCAATACCGCTTGTTCTTGCGAAAGTTCGTACTTTTTATCCTGGACCTTGTTGCACACTGGGCAAACTCGTAGGAGTCTGGTCCCGACCAGTTCAAAGTTGGTGATTAAATCTTCCATGATCGCCCCGTTGGCGGCCCATGCCTTGCAATATTTATGATAGGTATTTGTATGCCAGTCATATAAGGCACCTCTGCTGGTCCAGAAGCTGCATTCGTTGTACCAAGACCGATCGTCTGGATGTTCCCACCATGTCAGGTGAAGGAAGCCAGGGAGTTCCATGAGATGCCGGCGAGTGTCAGCGAATAACACTTTGAATTTCTCGTAAGCATCGGGACTAGAGAATCGAACGCGCTGCATGCTTAGATAGATAGGCATTGTCGCTGGAAATGGATTGTATAGAAAGAGACTGGTGTTGTGAGGTTGACAGTTGGGGAGATCATGTCGACGCTTCTAGCGACTGTTTAAATACTCCTCGTAGAAACAAAGAAGAATTAGCCTACGACTGAACTGCTAGATATTTTTCTGTAATGTCAACATTTACTAGAAGGAAATAATAAGCGGAGCGGAAATTAACGACGCTGATCGGTTAGGCACATCCCAGATCGACCAATAGATATCCTCCTGGCCGGTAGTTCTTATCTGAACACATCGCTTCGGATCGTCCTACCTTCTTCGGAATGATCCAGCTTGTCACAAGCCTAAGCTGAGTGGCCAGATTATTTCGCTCCCGGCTCCAAGTCCAAATCTACACTCAGACATGGGGGAAGGGCTAGAAGTGGGGACGGATATCCGTCCCCACTAAACCTTTTTGCTCGCACCGTTATTGGCAATCAGGTTCATTGCTCTGTTCCTATCTATACAGACATCTGACAATACATGGAACACCCGGACCGGTATTGTAAAGAGACCAACCACAATGTCTTGATAACAGCCAGAGTATCTAACGATAATAGAGTTGATCCCGTTTTTACCCTTCCTGACCGCCAATAGGAGTCTCTCTTTTACTTCTTCACTTCGAAAGACCGTGAACATATAATCGGCAAGTCATGGGGCGTTTGCATCTTCAAGAACTATAAATTCGATCTTTTCCGAGAGCATAGTAGCTTGGATGACCTGTACCACATCACAATTATTTTATTTCATCACTCAAATTTCCAGTCTGAAGCCTGCAGTCATTACTTAATGGCGGATTTACATACACATGTTGTCCATGGAGGAGTCTCGAATCCAGCTCTCGACCAGTGGTTGCCGTTCGAGTGGGTTGAACCCCACCTTGGTGCACAGGTACATGGAGAAGTTACCGTGGTTCGTCCTCACGGCACATCCGGTTCGCTGTCCTCCGGATTTTGGAGAACAGGCCCCACCTCTCCAGGCGCGGCACCGGATGGATCGCATAAATTAGTGTACTCTTCTCCTTTGGGAGACGAGACTGCCTGTGTGCTTGAGGGAAGCGCTGTCCTCACCGTGCCGTCGACCGGCCAGCAATATGAAGTTGGACCAGGGTCGGTCATCAGTTCTCCGAAGGGCTTAGAGGTCCACTGGCAAATCCAGCGCCCTTTCTTCAAAAAGTACTGGTGTATCTGGAATGGGACAGCTGCGACAGCAAACCCCCCAGCCGAGCTTATGATCAGTAATGTGAATGACAATCCCGAGGAGTGGCAGGAATACCATTTTATGGAACCAAAGGAAGGACCGCAGGTCGCCGGCGAGCTGTACTTCCTACGTACCGGTGGCTCAACTGGCACGATGTTGAGTGGTGTCTGGCGATCTGGCAAGGGAATCGCCGGCACATCAGTAGACGACAAGGGAACTCTAGCGACGCCTTATACTGGGGTACTGGGAGATGAAACCATCCTTCTTCTCGAGGGCGAGGTGGAGGTCATCGAGACGGATACTGGCAAGAAGCATGGATTCAGGGCGGGTGATGCGATCGGACTGTCATCGGGCATGCACGTCAAGTGGACTTCCAAGGGTCCATTCACCAAGAAACTCTGGGTTATCACCCGGGACAAGTTACCTGAGTAGTGTGCTTATCATTACTAGAGCGAGATAGTGGAAATAGTGAGGACCGACTACGGGCACAAGCGAGTGAAGGATATCTAAATTCGATTGCCTAGCCTTTTGCTTGAGGATTCACGAGATTGGGAACACGTTACTTTCAAGTTTCAACATTAGCCACATCTACTACTCTCTGCACTAAGTGACAATGTACACATATGAAATAGGCATTTTTCATAAACAAATGTCCATTCTTTGCGTTCGTAGTGAATAATTTCAGAAGACCGAGGAGGGAGTGGAGCGCATTCAAGTAGTGGTGATGAGAACAGGGTGTCTTAACCCTTAATATATGGACTCGTTGCCTCAGTACATGGTAAGACAAAAGTCTCAAAGTAGATCGCAGTGATTTAGGCTCCCCTATAAGCTCACCACCAACCTCACCTATTCCATAGTAATTTCAGACGGCTGAATACTAATTGGTCACATGCTCCTTGGGTAACTAACTAACCGGAAACTGCATTTATTGGCTGACATTAGGGTTCTACGGAATTTATAACTTACTTAGCCGAACAAGGAGCGCCACGATATCGCACTTCCCCGCTCTCCTGATAACACAGTGATCCCTTTCATTCTTCTTAACCTGTCTCAATCCTGACTATATAATGAATACTAATCTATCTCAATTGCAAATGGGCCGAGAGTCATTCTCGAATAATATCTACAAGCGAATAAGACAGGCTTGTGAAAATTGCAGGTAAGCAAAGACGCTATTTCCCCAATCTAAAGAGGACCCGGAGTGGTTTCGGACACCCAACAGGTTCTTCGGGGTAGGGTCGCGGAGTTGACAACACGCCAACATTTATTGCACAGGCGTAAGAAAGTTCGGTGCGATGGTATACGCCCTGTGTGCAGCTTTTGCTCTCGGTTGAGTCAGATCTGTTATTACGCCGGCCCGGATCACAATAAAGCAATATCAAAGCCGTTTGAAAGCACCGCGGGCCTGGTATGAGTCGTGTCCTTTCTGGCTTGTAATCCGACGATGGTGTATGGGTGGCTGATGCCGGTAGGATGTACTCTATTCTCGTATTGCACGATTGGAGTCGGCTCTGCTTTATTCGCCCTCTTCGATGGAAAATGGAGACCTGCCACGAGGTAAGTCAGACTCTGCTAATTATCTGTCAATATTGTTGAATTGCCGAGTCCGCTTGGCCTATCCTACGGATCAGGATTTACCTCTAGTGTTGACTTGTACTCTAACAGGATCAACTCCTTTGCGAGAAACACCTCAGTCATCGTCGCAAACATCAGTTGGCTCGCTTCATCCTAACACTTCTCCACTAGAGCAGAATTCAGTCTGGTAGGGAAGTCTTTCTTTATTGGTAATTTACGCTGCTAAATGTCAACCATCGCCTGATTAAAAGGTCTACGCGCAATCTCGACCCACATATGTTAAACAGACTACTTGACGCCTACTTCCTAAATTGCCACAACCAGCCATACTCCTTCTTTCATGAGGCTACCTTGCGACAGAAACTTGCGTATGGGCTAGTCCCAGATTACCTCCTGAGTGCTATTGCTGCAAATTCTCTGCGATTTGTAAGTGACCCAATCTTCTTAGGAATCGAAGACCAAGTCGCCCACAGTTTCGCCCGAAACTCATGGATGCTTTCTTCTCTGTTAAACATGGACGTCGATGGAAAGTGTGGGCTGGAAGTTATTCAATCGACAACGCTTCTGGCAATATTCGACTTTATAGGTACGAAGTTCGTTTTAGATCATCTCAAGAAGAAGACCAGGTAACCCGTTTCACAGAGGGTAACCAGCGTGGCGCGTGGGTAAAACTTGGTCTGGCTGCGCGCCTGGCCCAAGCCATCAAGTTGCCATTTGACCCACCACAGGAGCTGTCGTTCTCAGAGCAAGAAGGACGCCGGCGTACTTTCTGGTCAGTCTACCTTCTTGACCGGCTAGTCACGTGTGGTCGTGCTAGACCTCCAGCATTTGATGACTCAATTTGCACGGTTCGGCTGCCTTGTTCCGAATCCTCATTCAGGGACGGCATCCCCGAACAGACGGAGAGACTTGCTAGATACATCACATCAGCGGTGTCGGACCCCCTGGAACCATCACCTTTTGCAAGAGTGGTCATTGTCGCATCCGTACTCAGCAAATGTTCCCAATATGTTATCCAAGGATCTGAAGCCAATTCCAAGATTCCTCCCTGGGATTCTGAATCTGCGTTTCAGAAGATATCTTCTGCGCTACTTTATCTTGAGTCACAACTTCACTTTCAACGGCCGCTACATGACTCGCTCGACAATCAGCGGACTGGATCACCGAATGATTACCACTCTACAGAACCCATCATCATTTCCTACGCTTTGTACCATCTTTGTTATTGCCTTCTGTATCACTTCTATCTTTTGCAACAGAAGTTGTGGCTATGCTCTATGAATCCTCCGCACAGTTTCGTCCGGCAAATATTGCAAAATAATCTAACACATGCATACAGCTTATCACAGACTTTGAGGAATGGCCTGACATTTGGAAGTGCAGTACGGGCGTCATTCCTTGGATACTGCTGTGTTATATCAGGGATGGTGCATGCTGTTAATCGGGATGTTCATGATCCTGTACTCCGACAACGATCTCAACAATGTCTGGAATTCAGCATGTGGTTTCTCAAAAGGAGCGCCTTGTACTGGCCGAATTCGGCTATTATGGTTAGACTATCGCTCTTGTTGACATACGTTGGTTTTGTTCTGACTCATGCATTTGATTTTTGGTCCAGTATCGTGCTCTGCAAGACTTTCAGCGGATTTCGACCAATTACGTACCTTTTATGACGGTTTCTGCGACAAGGACCAATATCGCGGAAGCCTACGTCCAAAAAATGGACTATTTCACTGATTACGGCTCGTTGTCAGAAAGCAGGGGCCAAGATAAAAATATTTCCACCATCAACCCTACCACCTTTTTGGATGAATCCACCAACGTGTTAGATATCCTGGGAGACTATCAGCTGGATGCGGATATTGCAGGGGATTTGTTTTGCGCGGTCGATCAGCCAAGGGCAACTTTGTCCTTGAGCATGGACGCCATGAATGAGGAGTTTATTACTCAAGATATGGAAGGAGAACGGTTTGAACGATAACATGATACATCGCAGAATTCCGTACAGCATTTATAAATTTGGACACGATTAAGATTTATCTATAATTACGTCAAAATCGTTGGAAGGCGTGGTGATAATAAAATGCTAAAGTGAAGAGAACTTGCAGAAATCCATTCTGCAGAATAAGAATACGCAGATTTAGAACAGAATAGGGCTATATGACGGCTATGAAAATCTTAGCTAATATTCCGTAAATATCTATTCAAGATTTAGTATAAAGGCGTAGAATTCAATAAAATCCAGTAGACCTACTTAGATCGGTAAATGTAAATTAGAAGACAACCTCTAGCTCGGCTCTCTAACCGCTAGGCACGCCCACGGACGACCAATCAAACTCCAAAGTCCATGTGTGCAAACCTGGAGACCATTATACCCTCTCCTCAGTCGATTCGGATGAGCCACTCTCCAGACGCAGTAGCTTATCTAGCAGGAACTCCTCTTGTTCAACCTAGCTCTTCTTCAAATCGAAGTAGAGGAAGAGGACGACAGAGCCGACTAGACTTAGTGTAAATAAGAAATAAAACGGAGTCGAGATATTTCTAGGGATACTCCGGAAAGTTGTTAATATAGGCTAGCGTGTTTTGGCAATTAGAGATAGAGAAACAATCAAAGAGTGTAGGTGGTGACACCAATTACTGGACGTGCTATATAGCTTGTTATAGTTAGTATGAATAACGTATATTGAATTTAATAAGCACCTTTTAGTTACCTTCCAAGGTTTAAACAAGCTTTAGGACTCTTAAGGTTAGAGTCGGCAACGCACTTATTATCATATGCCAATAATTAGATTCACGCTCTTTCCTAAAGTGGTATATATATAGTAGTCAACCTTGCCGCCGACTTAAATAACCTTACCTGAAATCTGATGCTATAATATAGGTGCCATGAGATAAAGGGTCTTCCAGGTACAAAGGTGACTCAAAATGGCATACTTAAAATTAACAAGCTTAGTGTGATGATCGCAAAGGGCGCGATCACCGTTCGATTTACGTTCAGTACTCTTTAGATATCCAAAAATCTACTCTATAGAGGATGGGCCTCATCTCTACAGTACGTTCGAAAATCAATTCCCTAAGGGGGCTATATATAGATGCTAAGAGGCTGGCTATTTCATAAGGGGGATCGTGGCCCAATAATATTCTACTAATGCTCAGCTAGGAGGGTCAATACGGTCGTCGCGCGACGGAGAGTGATCTTTCACCCGCTCTCACCTTGGTTTTCGCCCTGTCTATTGCGCACTCGACCTTCTCACCCCTGGTCGCGCGACGCTAAAGCGGCTCTCACCCTTTTCTCACCCTAGCGACACCCACCCAACTACTAGCCGCATTTAAGCCACACGCCGGTTAGTTAGTAGTATGGTGGGTGACCACATGCGAATCCTAACTGTTGTATGTTTTCTTTTTTTTTTTCCGTTTTGATTTTCGTGGGACCATGTGCGAGGTATAGGAATGCGAGCCCCTATTCATTGGGTCCGGAGCCGTGAATGGTATAGATGGGAATTTGGGTGAGTGATTCAGAATGAGGCCGGTAGTCTATGGAGACTCAATAATCATGATTCCAGGAGGAAGGAGTCGGAAGTAGAGTTGGTTTGTGGCTAAGCTATCGCTAATACCAATTAGGCCCTTTGCATATCAAGAACTGGGCACCGGTAATTCACGTTCAAGTGGTAGTTCGACGTGGCTTCCAAGAAATTCTAAAATATCTTGAATTTCGTCTTCGACGCGATACCAATGACCGAGTCCCTCATAGGATTTCCATGTGACACGCATTCCTAGGCCTTTCGAAAGGACTTGAGACATTATTTCACCAAGGCGTACGGAAACTTTGGGATCTTCTGAGCCGTGGCCAATAAATACCGGTATTTGAAGTTGACACAAATCCGATGGCGATGGTGGTTCTTCATTCGTCGAAAGCATAGGAAGATCAAGGATATCGCGGATGTAGTCAACGGCTTGGATGGGCAGAGGGACTTTTGCTTCTTCTCCCTCGATAAATGGATTGAAGTCGTCACTCAATTGGTCAGGTCGCTGGAATGGGTCATCTTCTAACTCAGACTCAGAAAATTCAACTTCTTCTGAATCTTCATCACTGCTCGTATCCCCGTCATCTGTATCATGCTCGTTTGATTGCGTTGCATGTTGGCTATCTACGGCCAGTTCCGGGTTGTCACCACATCGAAGAATCTCATGCAGATGCTGCTCAAATGGAAGCCACCCACTCATCCCAACAAATGCTCCAAGTGCGTTCGCTTCAGTGATATCATACCAACCGCCCAAGACCGTAAAGATTCCGGCTGCGCAGCCTTGGCTTAAGCCCCACAGGATGACCTTGCGATAGCCTCCCTCGCCCAGAATATGTGCTTCCTTTCTGATCAAGTCGCGAAGAAATTCGGCAGTTTCACATAACCCCTCAATTTGTAGGTCTGCTCTCTCGCCAGGGTCATCAAGGGAATAGTTGTCGTACCACTGATTTATTGGAACCCTCTTGAGTATTATTGATCGGCGTTTAGACGCTGTTGGAAAAACAAATTTCACAGTTGGGAGTCGACATCGTAAATTGGCTGATGCGATAATCTCATGACCAAACCGTTCAGCATTGCTCCCTCTTCCATGAAGTGCAATGATGGTATGGGTATGCTCTTTACGGAAAGGCGGGATGACTAGCGGTGCGGGGTATGGTTTTCGCGGCATAGCTTTGTCGAGGCGGAGGCAAGGTGCAAGACCAAGGAACTAAGAGGCAGGGAGCTTGGAAAGGAACAAAGAACAGACCAGTGGAACAACAAGTCGAAATATGTTTTATCATTTTTTGGGGATTGTTCTTTACTCAATGTTCCCAGCCGACATGCGCCGCCCCACCTACCCCACCATCACCCGTTGGGGCATGTACTAGTCATAACCCCCAGAAGTTTCGTATTCATCAAAATCGAGATCATGTGCCATTTAATCTGGAGGCTTGGAATACGTGCCGAATATAATTAAGACAGTAAGCGCGCGCAAAGCCTTTCAGCCTCACCGCAGCCCAATTGATACCCGCCGCCCAAGATCTCAACATTGATAGATCGTTTCAGGAATCCCCATGAATCAATGGCCAAAGCAGCTATCGTAAATCTATGAAACAAGCTAGATTTGAATGTCTTGCCGCTCACAAGATGACCAAAGTACGATGAATGGCATATAAGCAACGAACAAGTGTAGGGTCAATAGCTTTGAAACTAGAATATCCTTTCAGTTTTGATTAAGCAGACTGTTCTCTTCATTCCAAGAAGTCGGTGTTTCACTTGCTTTTGAGCTTTTTTCGAGGTCGAAGTCCAGCGGTACATTCATATTAGTGAATAATGTCAGTCGACACCTCCAGTCTAGACATTTTCGTCGCTTTCGGCCAAGGTAGAGGAAACGATACATTGCATTGGATTCTTCTACTTGCCCATCCTGAGTCGGACCGCTGTAAGGTACCATGTTGTGGTAGGTCCAACCCAAGGTGTCCCCTGCTCGTCCCAGAAATTCTCCCAGTCATCTGGTGAAGGTAGTCTGCCAGTGTCTTCGTCATTTCTGCTCTAGTGCTCTAGTATGATCCTAAGGATTTGGGCTTTCATTTATAAAGGTAGTCAAGATTGAAAGCCACTACTTAATTTACGAAAGAACGTAAATTAAGTTTTCAAGACGACGTATCTCAAAGTTTGGTTCCATTCCACACCCGATTAGTAAATGATTGTTTCCTTACATAAGTCCAGCGTAGCATCGTGATCCAATTGTTGAACAATCAAAAACGTCAGATTCAATTGCGATTACCTGGAAGTGAGTTCTTTTCAGCAAGGACAGCGCGATCGGAAATGACTTCGAAGTTGTTGGAGCGGAATGGAGTGACCTGGAACTTGGCAAACTGCCTGGCAGAGATCTTCTTCTCAAACAAAATATCGAGCTCGGGCGCAGTACGTCCCTTGGGCTCTGGTAGACGGAAGAATGACCAGACGAAGCAAATGAGACAAAACGGCGCCCAGATGAAGCCACCTTTGCCCTTCAAATTCCAAGCAGTGGGGTTGAGAATGGGGGGATTGAGGAAGTTGGCTATGATACTGGCGATATTGTAGCAGTTACGGGCAAGAACTGCGCTCTTGATTCTCAGGCGAGTAGAGGGAATCTCAGAGATGAGGCAGTAAGTGACGGGGCCGACCGTGAGATCGTAGGTGAAAACAAACACCAGGAGGAGAGCAGCCGACGAGTAGCTCAGTCCGGGAGTGGTATGCCTCGGGATACCTAGAAAGCCCACCAACATCAAGACTGTGAACATAATGCCAAGTCCAGTGACAAAGAGCTTTCGCCGACCAACCCGCTGCATCACAAACCATGAACAGACTGTACCACACCACCCAATGGCATTGACTCCAAGACCGAAGTCGAATGATTGGTTGTTGGTGAAGTTGATTTGTTGGAGGAAGTAGACAATATTGCCGCCGTACCAGATACCACAGAAGACTTGGCACATCCAGACGCAGCAGACAATCTCGGTACGGCGCCGGTCAACTCCCTTGAGACAATCCCAGTAGCTCACGCCCTCTCGGGTTAGCTTTTCGTGGGTGTTGGTGATGATCATAAGGGCAACGGCGTCATCGGTATCATATTCAGAGTTACCAGGACGGGCCAATTTAGTAAGTGACCGCTTTGCTTCTTCAACCTTGCCGTGACGGACTAACCACCAAGGAGATTCAGGAGCAAAAAGAACACCAATTATGATCGGAACAGGCCAGATCCATTGAATAGCATAAGGAATCCGCCATCCCCATTCGTCGGTGCTACCCAGGAGACCTCGCAGAACCCCAGTCGAGATGAACTGACCAGTGACCCAACACAAGTTGACATAAGTGGTCAGATATGGACGGAGGATGATAGGGCTAACCTCGGCAGCATAGGTAGTTGTCAAGGTTTGAAACGCACCCCAAGGAATTCCACAGAGAACCTCCCCAGCGAATAGCATTCCGATATCCTTGGCGAAGAACATGATGAAGATGAAACCAATAAGCGAGATCAAAGCGCCGAGCATTGTCTTTTTGTAGCCCCATCGATCTGCAATGAGACCGGTAATGAGAAGGCCCATAATTTGTCCGACATTGGTTCCATTCTGCAGACCAGTTTGCCAATTGGATGTCACTTGATAGCCACCTTCTTTGGAAGGAACACCAAACCGCTCCTGGAATGTTGGGTACGCGTAAAAGGAGCCGAGCAGGGAGGTGTCGTATCCCTCCATAATGATGGCAAGAGACAAAACGAAAGAAAACAAAACCGCCTTTGGGAATTGCTTGAATGCGTCCCAGTTGGTCAAGTGATGCTCAAAATCGGATGCTCGCCGGGCCTTTTCGACCAGATTGGCGAAGTCCGGAATCTGTGCGGCCATTTGCAGTAGAACTTCATCTTCAATTCCAATGGTATTGTCTCCCAGCGACTGAGAAGGCACGGCGAGGTTATGCTCAACATGAGTGGCTGCCTTGAGGTCCTCCATTTCGATATATTGGGCAGGAGTCCTCTCGGGTTTCTGAAGGCAGAAAAGATGAAACGAGATCAGAGTGATTTGACCTCAATGAGGGGTGAGCTTATTAGAAAGTAACCATTTGAAGAGGAAGATAGTATTTATATCAGCTATCGCTTGCCTTAAGGCAAGCATTTCTTCGAAGGGTGCAGCATTCTGTGAACAAGGGCTCGATCATGCGCCACACGGTCGCTGTAATTATTTGTTTTGCGGGGGACTGTGGGGAAATACGGTTGACATGCAAAGTTTGAATTTTGATTCCGAGATTGGCGAATTGAGCGGCATTGCGACAATTAAGTGTGATTGAATATAGCGAGGGAAGGGTGTGATTGGGTTGTTCCCGCTATTGCTTTCGCTGCGTTTCTCGGTGTAACTGAGCGCTGACTGTACGGGAGTCAAGATCCCTAACCCTGGAGAGTTTTCAAGGTTCAAGGCTTGAACAAATCCTGTGTCTCAGCGCCGGTCACGCTATGTCCTAATTAAGGGTAGCTTCCCTATAAGCGAACCAACTGCGGGTTCATGATTTCTGTCACCAGGTCAAGGGACTCGGACTTGAGCGGAATTGAACTCTTTTAGTATTGCACTAGTCCAGCCACAAAAGACCCTTAGAAGCGCGACAGAGATTCTAGTAAAGGCTTTCTCATTCGCTGCATTTTTCGCAATATTTCGTGAAGTTTGTTGATCTCTGCTGCTACTCGTTCTGAATTAGAGCGAGCCTAGACAGGAGTTGTGAATATCGCTTATCCTTTCGGCTTAATCATAAATTGTGGCTCGAGCAGACTCCCATGATCGTAATTCCATGATTTCAATTTTTGTGTTGATTGAATATCGACTTTAGAACTAAGATCATCTGGAATTCATCTCCGCATTTTGTTACATTCCCGCAAGGGGTTTGTGGGGAGTTCTATGCTTCGTGTACTGCCTCGTAGCCTCCTCTATATAAATCGCTGGATGATGGTTCAAAAAGTGGGATAGATACATCTGAGGTCCCGCTTGGGATAAAGTGATCATTTCACGATCCAGTGAATCAAATCTGGTTTTCCTAATTATGCATTCGTCGCAGTTGTTCCTGTTGGGAAATTGGGAATTTGGCCCCATTTCTTAGTGCCGCAGCTGTTATCAGTCAACGCTCAGTAGCCCAAGGCTGGTCGTTACAGTCCGCCACTTGTCCCAGCGGAACCAATGCATGCAATGAAGGGGGATGTTGCCCTAGCAACCTCTATTGCTTTGCAGCTCAGCCAGATGAAGTCGCCTCTTGTTGCTCTTCTGGTGAGTCCCCAATGTCGCTATATCAATTCGATGCCCTATCATCTGACATCATTCCTAGACTCGGCTTGTGTTGGCGCCATAGAGGGAGGACCCAAATGTGCCGACTCAAGCTGATCTCTCCGGCGAGGGTCTCAGGGAAATGATTTCTGTTGCCAAGTTGGTCTCGTTGGTGTTTATCAATCGAACGAGAAAGTTGCAGGCACTTGTGTTGCCTCAGGTCAAGCTGGCACAGCAACAATTGCTCGGCTTGTGAGTTCGTCGAACAAAACCACAAATGAGACTCCGAACTCTAGCTACTCGCGCTAACACGTTATCTAGATGTCAACGGGACCGGATCCACTGCAGGTAGCACTACCACCACAACCACTCCTTCAACCACCACACGCACTTCAAGCGCAACCACACGCTCTACCACCATGACTGCCGCAGAGTCCACCAGTACCAAGGCTGTATTTGCGCACTACATGGTACTTGACAAATTATGACCTCTTTTCTATCTGCGTTTCTCCTAATCTTGAATAGGTCGGCTCAATGACTTCGGCCGAGGCTGTGATTGACGTTCAAGATGCTATGAATGCGGGATTTGATGGATTTGCTCTGAATACCCACACTATCAGCTCCTCCGACACTTGGAATATCGATGCACTCAATTACCTGTTCGCCGCCACCGCAGGAACCAACTTCAAGCTATTTATCTCATTTGACATGAGTTGGGGTTTGGATGTTACGCAGCTTGCGGCTTTCATGGCGCCCTACGCTACTCAAGACGCATACTACATGGTCAATGGGCAGGCCTTTGTTAGTACCTATACAGGAGGTACTATTTCTAACTCTGCTTGGGACTCGGGATTCATCGATCCTCTCACATCAACATATGGCATCACTCCATTCTTCGTTCCCAACTTTGATGACTTTTCTGGTTACCCGACCGGTGTTTTCAGTGCCTATCCGATTCTGAACGGTGTCTACAGCTGGGAGTCAGCATGGCCATCCCCTGGAACCACCCCAGCCAATGTCAGTGACAGCGTGGATTCGGCTGCCTTGCAGGAAGCGCATGCCGCTGGCAAGGTTTACATGATGCGTGAGTGAATGCAGATCGTTGAACGAAGTTTAGAAGAGATTGAATCTAAGAACAACTTGAGAACAGCCCTATCATCTTTCCAGTTCAAGTATCTCAGCAGTGGTCAGGACTGGTACCGTATTGGGGAGGTCAACCTACCTGAGCGCATGGGCCAGGTCCTGCAGCTGCAGCCCGATTTTGTTGAAGTCATCACCTGGAACGATGCCGGAGAGAGCCACTACGTTGGTGACTTCTGGCAAGAACAAATCGGCGGCACTACCATTGGCGATTATGCTGACGGCTTCGATCACAAGGGATGGTTGCAGATTATCACGCCTTTCATCAAGGCTTACAAGGCTGGTGCAAGAAGTATTTCCCAGATCTCTCCGCCCAGCACAAGCCCCGTTGGAACCCTCTGGTATCGAACACTCTTGACTAGTGCCAGATGTTCCTCGTCCATTGCCAACTATCAATCGGCACTTGATACAGTGAATTTTGCTGTAATTCTTCCTGCAGCTGGCTACACAATCAAGGTTTATAGCAACAGCAATCTCATTGGCACATTTTCAGGTCAGAAAGGATTGAACTACAACAGTGTTCAGGGGCTTGCGGCTGGCAGTGGACAGATGATTGAAGTGCTTGATAGTTCGAATAACGTTGTTTCCTCGGCCAGGGGAACTAAGAATGTCTTGGCTCAAAGTCCGAACGCGACCTGCAATTGGAATTATGAAGTTGTTGGCCTATCTTGAAGCGATTTGACTGTGAGGGTATCGGAGAAATGAGTCAATATAAGCTGTGCTTGTCGTGTTGAGGAATATGTACATGACTTTGAAGGACAGTGAGGTACCAGACTTGATCAATATTGATAAGCAACTTTCGAATCGCAGTACATCTACTTACCTTTAACCTATATCTACAGAACAATCATCTACCCAATCTAGTTGATGTCTCCAATGAACAGGCAGCCTGAGCGTTCATGAGATGAAAACAGTTATTCCAAATCTCGATATGAAGGGCCTCACAGGGAAAGTTTGAGTAACTGAGCATCACATGGTCCAGAAACGAACGATTAATATTAATCCTATACAATCGAGTCACACATCTCCTCCTGGTCAGGAAATTCCAACATAAGGGGCATAGTGATGGACGATGGAATCTGTGACAAGCGCTGATGGAGTAAACATAATCTCTCTGATTTTATCCCTCCGACTTGCGACAATAACCGTTCGATTGCGAGGACAGCATCCAAAGGCCCAAAGCGACAAGTCTGATTACTGAAAAGCTGAGGCATACACAACACAACGTCGAGTACGGAGTTCGCGACCTGGAGAAGCTTTATCTCCTATATGATGAGGAATGAATCAGAATACAAGAATTCAACTGTTAAGAGAAGTACGAGTCAATGGCTTACCATACCATATCCATGGCTACGCAAAGAGTCTATGGATACGTGGGAAAGAGACTCCAAATAATCCTTGGCAATTGATAGGGGGTAATCAAATGATAGCGGTGCGATGGAGGTGGATGAGGAGAGCATGAAGCGGGAGGCAGAGTACTGCCACAGCAACGTACGGACCCATGCGGAGGTGGTCAAAATATCGACATACTGTATTTCGGATGCAAGTTCGAGCCCAGGGATTCTGACCTGGATTTTCTTTTGAATATCCGATATGCTGTCCTTTGAATACATATCTGTTGGCTCGATAGCTTTGTTTGTCGTATGTGGCAGGATAAGAGGGCGTTGCACATGCAAAAACAATTGAACAAGAGCGCAGAACCCTGCATATAGGTTCCCTTGGGAGGTGTCGCTCTTGATTTCTGGAAGATTTTGTATTGTGTGTAGTGTAATCGGGAGATCATGTTGAATGCAAAATGTCCTGTTCCAATTCGAGCGCATCCCTTAGATTAGATTTTCATTCATTGCAGAGAAAGCATTCACTAACCTTTCAGTCACAAAAAGAATCCAATAACACCGAAGTTCCAGTTGCCACTGCTCGGACTGTACTGGATCAGATGAAGGCTTGTGGCATAGATGCAAAAGGTCTGCATAGGTGATGGCTTCGCGAAGGGAGATGGTAGCCGGTGTGATTTGATCTCGATTGGCGTAGTACATATGAAGGAACACTGATGTGATCAGAGCGTGAAGAGATGGCTCTTGACGATGGTGATGTTCAAATCGAATGCGAAGACACTCTTTGACAAAATCTTCTGCTGTCACGGAGAGATCCTCTGGGAACGGAGTCGGTGCGAGCCAAAGGCGAATTTGTGCTAATGTCGCAGCACACAAAGCTGCTGCCAAGGCATGTGAAGTGGGATCACTGTCTAGGTTCTTTAGCTGTTGTTTCAAATGTCCAATATTGGCGATCGGCCAAATGTCATAAAGACGCGCCTGAAAAATATCGAGCACTGCGTAGTAAGTCGAAATCGAAATGCGGGAACTTGGGGCGTGAAGGACTGCACTTTCGAGGGCTGGAGTAGCTGGAGTGGGTAGTTTAGTTGCCATTTCAACGTCCGCTGTGGCCACTCGTTGTGTCTCCTCAATCTTGCGGGTAGTAGCTGATCGAGGCCCTTTGGGACCGGGTCTCTTGCGGACCCTCAAATAAGTACAGCTTTGTTGTCTTATCAAGCAAGTTTGACATGGATCCTGCCGATCACACTTCACCCGCCGTACAAAACAACAGTCACAGGGGCTATCCATGATTCTCGGTGATTCTCCGGGCTGTGGAGGTATCCGGGAATTATAGCGAGAATCAAATCATCGACTCTGGTCGCTGTAACCCCCGCCTTAGCCACATTTCCTTTGGTGGCGTTTGTACAGTTGCGGGGTATAATAGTAAGACATTTGAGTTGAGATCTGAGCCACGGCTGACATGCTACTGTGCACAGTCCTGGTCCGGAAAAGTCAGCTCTAGTTCGCGTCACCAGTCCTAGCGAAAATCCCAGCGAGTTTAATACGAGCTTATAACCAACTGACCAAATTACTACAGCCATGATTAAAGAAACATAGTGGAGAGTTCTATATATGAATCACTAATTTCCACAGAACAATAGGTCAATTAATAAAAATACTCCGAAGTTCAAGGTACCAAGCAAATGACCATGCATCGCTATTCCTTCCCACATAATCCGGTCGCTAATCCCGAGGCGATCATTGGTGCTGGCAATTACCGTTTCACCGTTCTGACTGACGGCCTACTTCGTTATGAATGGGCTGCAGACTGCCAATTTGAGGATCGCGCCTCGGTTCTTGCCATTAACCGCCAGCTGCCCGTACCCGAATTTCGCGTTATAGAGGATCAACACAGTCTTCAGATTTTCACTTCTCGATTCCACCTTAATTACGACAAACAAAGATTTTCTGCAAATGGTCTCAGTGCTGTCATTAAGGGAAACTATGGGCCTCATGTCAGTGTCTGGCGTTATGGAGTCGAAGTTTCAAATCTCGGTGGCACAACCCGTACTCTGGACGAGGCAGATGGCCGAGTTGCGCTAGAGCAGGGTATTATTTCCAGACAGGGATATGCGACTCTAGATGACTCAACATCAATGCTCTTTAATATTCACCAGTGGGTGACTGCAAGATTGCCTGGAAATCGCGTGGATGGCTATCTTTTCGCGTACGGTCACGACTATCGACAAGCCATCCAAGCGTTCTATCTTCTATCAGGGCCACAACCTTTGCTTCCCCGATGGGCCCTAGGAAATTGGTGGAGTCGGTTTTACCCTTACACAGCGGACGAATATCTATCGCTGATGGATCGATTCCGCGAAAGTAAGATACCACTATCAGTCGCCGTATTGGATATGGATTGGCATATCGTGCAAGATGAGCGAGTCAAGAAAGCCGGAGTGACAGGATGGACCGGCTACACCTGGAACAAAGAGCTCTTTCCCAATCCCAAGGCTTTCCTTGCGGAACTCCACGATCGGGACCTACATATTTCTCTGAATGATCATCCAGCAGACGGTGTTCAGAGCTATGAAGAACCTTATGAGGAGATGGCCATCGCTCTGAAGCATGACATGTCCATGGGTGACCCTATCTCCTTCGACATCACAAACCAGGCCTTTCTGGATGCTTTCTTTGATGTGCTCCACCGGCGATTTGAAAGGGACGGACTGGATCTTTGGTGGGTGGATTGGCAGCAAGGAACACATTCCCGTATCCCCGGCATCGATCCACTTTGGGTGCTCAATCATTACCACTTCTTGGACAGCGCTCTTGAAAACAAGAGGCCCCTGACATTTTCGAGATACGCAGGCCCAGGCAGTCACCGGTACCCTATTGGGTTCTCGGGTGATACTGTAGTATCATGGGATTCTCTTCACTTCCAGCCAGAATTCACCGCAACAGCGTCAAACATTGGGTTTGGCTGGTGGAGTCATGATATTGGAGGCCATTTCCACGGTGAAAAGAACGACGAGATGCTCATTCGATGGGTACAATACGGCGTATTCTCCCCAATCCTGCGACTCCACTCGTCGAACAATATTTTCAGCATTAAGGAACCCTGGAATCTTGACCCTCAATATGGGCATATCATGGCAAAGTATCTGCAATTCCGTCACAGACTAGTTCCATATCTATACACCATGAATGTCCGCGCTGCTGTGCAAGGACTCCCTCTTGTCCAGCCCATGTATTGGGGTTACCCCGAAAACGAGGAGTCATACAACGTACCAAATCAGTACACCTTTGGCTCGGATCTCATTGTGGCACCAATTACTACTCCTCAAGATGCTAGATCTCGAAGATCTCAGGTCCTCGCATGGCTACCTCCTGGTAGGCACGTGGATATCTTCACAGGTGTGGTCTATGATGGAAATCGTCGGATTTGGCTAAATCGACGCCTGGAAGATTACCCAGTATTCGCTCCCGAGGGAGCGATCATTCCACTTGATGCAGCATCAGGTCTCACGAACGGCTGTACAAACTCTACCACGATCGAACTCCTGGTTGTTGTTGGGGCCGATGGCAATTTTGAACTTTTGGAAGACGATGGAAAGGGTCAACACACGGATCAAGTCGATTTTCGCCGAACGAAAATTTCTTTCAATCAACAGACCGGTGAGTTGCATATTAGACCTACAAGTGGTGGGACCATACCTCCTGGTGTCCGCCAATGGAATGTTCGCTTCCTTGGATACGCGTCAGCGGAAGGGATAAAAGTCTGTATTGGGGATGAAAAACACATCTTCAATGGTCAGAATGAGAGCAACGGCTTCTTCCTGGAGTTTGGATCTCACCAAGAAAGTGCGCACATCGTGGTGAAGTTGGAAAGTCATCCCACTTTGATGATGAACCGCCCCGAGACTCAAATTATCGACTTCTTGCGCGGTGCTCAGATCAAATTGGATCTGAAGGACGAGATTCGGAAGGTTGTCGAAAGGCCGATATCCAGATTGCTGCAAATTGGAGATCTTCATGCCCTTGGCCTCGACAGCATATTGTTGAATCCAATTCTTGAGTTTCTCTTAGCTGACTCCAGGTTTGCATTGACCAAAGACAATCAGGATATCAACAGCCAATCGCAGCAAGAACAAAATGGAATCAAGTGTCTCAACAAGTCAGTATGACGCCCTATATGGGCAAATGCTCCAAACTGACTCTTCTCCGTGCTCGATTGTCCGTTATGGACCGGGTTCGCGATTCACGAGCATTGTCTCTATTGGGTGAGAGCCGTCAAACTGACAGATTCCCTTGCATCTTATGTAGCTAGACCTGCTTTCTTGCATTCTCATAATATGTCGTTTCTATACGGGTCCACAACACTCCGCTCGTATTCCCGTAGAACCTCCCTCGGTCGCAGGCGATCCAAGCTATTCGCCACCGTCACGCGTGTAGCCGAGATCAGACCAAAAGATAGTGACTACATCAACGCACCCACAAGGAAAGGTCAGGGCACATCAGCGCTTTAGGCACGTGCAGGACATCAAGTGCAAGATAATGCTGTCCAACGCATTCAGTGAATGAGCTGACGATAGGGCGAATCCTTTGGAAGGGCATTGCTAACGTCAGTAGAAGAAAAAAAAACGAAAACAAAAACATACAACAGTTAGGATTCGCATGTGGTCACCCACCATACTACTAACTAACCGGCGTGTGGCTTAAGTACGGCTGAGCGGACGGGAAGCCCTGTTCTCCACACCCTATGGTCGTATATACTTGGCAATACATTGAAGAAGACTATATTGTTCAATTCAAACAGCTATCATGTCATGCGGCGCTGCGGCCCGGGTAAGAAATTGACGAGCGCCGCTTTAGCGTCGCGCGACCGGGGGTGAGAAGGGTGAGTGGGCAATAGACAGGGTGAGAAGTGGGTGAGAACCGGGTGAGAAGCCTTCGAATCGCGCAGTGGCCGCTCAGGCCGCTTAGCTAGGCTACGGCGATACGTTATTGGGTATAGCCGCTGGACCTAGTGCAGATTCAGGGGCCGGGAAAGCGCCCCGCCATCGTCTAACGTACTGTACTATCAGGTCGGAGACTAGGGCGGAGGAGCAAGCGTCGAGCGAATGTCTCGGATATACCCAAAATGGGATGAGTGATGAGCGAATAGCGAATAGCAGGTACCAGAATACGAAGGACGCTCGGAGTAAGTTAAGATTTGGATTTACTTAATGGTCATAACTACCCTTCCGCGGGCAGGAAACAAGGACGCGCACTGTGCATCCTTCGTCCTGCTCGATTCCCTCTCTGCTTTCTGTACCTGTACGTCAGGATGCGGCTTCTCAGTCTCAGCATCCTGTTGCTAGCAGCACCGGGTGTCGAGGTCGCTGCCTATACATTGGATCAGGTTAAGGCTCAGTTCTCCTCGTACCTCCAGATCGCGGAGAACGGCAGGCTGAGCACTCGAGGTCAATTGCCCTTCGGCTGCGCGCTCGCGGTTAGAAAGCCCTATTCCGCTCTGTGCCGCTCACATCTGCTGACCCATCCCAGTGCGGCTTTCTAGAGTTTGCGCTGCCATCGCAGATCTCGTATCCGAACAGCACCACCTACAGCCTCGAGGAGTCGGGATACTGGTCGCAGCAGCAAGCATTGACGGAGCCGACCTGTCGTTTCTCCCCCGAGTCCGCGCTAGATATTTCCTTTGCAGTCCTGGCCCTCCAGGTGGCCCAGTGTGAATTTGCCGTGAAGAGTGGTGGCCATGCTGCTTTCGAGGGAGCGTCAAACATCCAGGGTGGGATGACAATTGATTTGGCCAATCTGAACGAGATTACTGTGCGGTCTGACCGGACCCAGACGGCCGTTGGTGCCGGTAATATCTGGTACGACGTCTACACCACACTTCAGCCCATGGGGCTCACTGTGATCGGCGGACGAGTCTCGGCCATCGGCGTAGGAGGACTGACTCTAGGCGGGGGCATATCATTCTTTTCCGGCCGCTACGGATGGGCCTGCGACAATGTCAACAGTTACGAGGTCGTGCTTGCGGACGGTTCCATTCAGGAAGTGAGCTACTCCTCGCCATATTCCGATTTATACTGGGCGCTCCGTGGTGGGGGGAATAACTTCGGAATAGTTACCCGTTTCGACCTCATGACCTTCCCCCAGGGCGATCTCTGGGCTGGTTCGGAAACCTTCATCTATACCCCCGAGACGGCAGCAGCCATCAACGATGCATTTTATTACCTTGGTGTTAACGCTCCATCCGATCCTTACGCGCAGGTCATCACTGCCTACGCGTATGCACAATCGGTGGATACTTATATCATAGCCTCAGATTTACAATATGGGAAACCAGTTGCAAACCCACCTATCCTGCAAAACTTCACAGCTGTCCAGGGTGCCATCGCCAGTACTCTCCGCATCGTCGATCAAGCCAATTTAACCATTGAATTCAACAATACCAACCCGGGAGGTTTCCGGTATGTTTCTAACCCTCAGGACACCAACGATAAGCCTTCACTAAATCAGGATTGTAGACAGACTTACTGGACCCTGATGGTTGGGAACAATGCTACGTTGATGGCGGACATGGTTGCCATCTACATGGATGAGATCGAGCCGCTCAAGACTGTTGCTGGCATTGTCCCGTCGCTTGTTTTCCAGCCTATCACCACCGACATGATTTCGCACTTCTCAAAGAACGGCGGCAATGCCCTTGGACTGGCTGATCAGGGCCCTCTCAATCGTATGTGTCCCTCAATATCCTCTAATATGTCTTACTGATCCTCTCAACAGTGGTGCAAATTGATATATCTTGGTCGGACATTGCTGACGACGATCGGATTCTGACTGCCGCACAAAACATACTCGATGGCTGTCAAGCCGCTGCGTCTGCTGTGGGCCTGCTCAATAAATATTTGTACCAGAACTATGCCTCTTTTGCACAGGATGTCTTCTCCGGTTACGGACAAAAGAACCTGGCAAGATTAAAAGCTGTCAGCGCAAAATACGACCCGGCTCAGGTCTTTCAAAAGCTACAGCCTGGATACTTTAAACTTAATTGATTTGAAGCATAGCATGGAGCATACGAAAAGATCGAATTTGGGAATTGAATACTGAGAGGCATATCTTGTTCTGTTCGTTTCTTCTTGTAGCCTTGGAAGAAGCTTACAGCTTGTGCTTCTCTTTTCTCCTCAATTCTGGGCTAATGGTGATAGAGGATATGTCAGAACCAATACATAGACAAATAGCAGCAAACTTGGTTCCACTGGGATTCAATGCCCTCTTTTAGATAGCCTTCACGCCAAGCAAATCTTCAGCATTGCGGTACGCAAACCTTTCAAAGTCATCTTCCGACATTAAGCCACTTTTCTGAACATCCTCAATAAAGGCGAGACCTTTCTCGTTTGAAGAGAATGGATAATCAACGCTATAAAGTACATGACTAATATCGGTAGTTTGCAACAAGCATACCAAAGGGGGTAGAGCGAACATGCCGCTCGTCGTGATCCAAATATTCTCCTTCCATACTTCTCTAAATCCTCGCTTCAAGCCCCAGGAATCTGCGGTAGTGATGATTCTCTCAAACTGAAACGGAATCATCTCTCCCATGTGTCCAATCAAAATCTTGATTTGAGGGAAGCGGTCGAAAAAACCACTAGCGAATAGCTTCAAAATGCTCAATGCAGTTTCGGAGTGCCACCCCCAGCCGAAAGCACTCAGGGCAAGTGCAATCTTATCACTGTAGTTACCCTCATAATGCTGCTTATCGGCTGGGAAAGAAGGATGAATATAGATCGGTACATTCAGTTCTTCTGCCTTTTGGAAGACCGGCCAGAAACGATCATCATCGAAGAATTCTCCGTTGACATGATTATCCACCAAGGCACCAACAAAATGCAAGTCCTTAGTACACCTCTCGAGCTCCTTTGCAGCATCAAAAGGTTCATTCATTGGAAGCATAGCAAAGCCAGCTAGTCGCGTCGGGTTTTTAGAGATAGCTGATGCGAGCTCATCGTTGGCTGCGACACAGAGTGTTGGAGGTCTAATACCAGGACCATGCGAGACAACTTGAAGCGATATTTTTCCATTGTTCAGATCTTGAATGCGTTTGTCATGAACGTCCTTCAATTTGGCCGGGATATGAGGAGGAAAGCTGGCATACCGGTCGACCTTTTGAGCTTGAGTAACAGCTGATGAGACATAGTGCTCTTCGAGAGCGATCAATGGTATCATGATGGCAGCTGATTTTGCGTAAGTATGCTGTAATGTACCGAGAGAATGTCGAATCGTTTAACTTGAATCGTTAAGAAGACCATTGATCTCGCGTGCGGGGTGGTCCTTAAGTCCGAAGACACACGGTGGTCGGAGGTTAGGAATGCCGACATGCCGACTTGCCGATCAAAAGCCAAACCACGACTAAGTGGAAAATAGCTATTAACGACTGCGATAGTGGTCAAGCATCTACATTCTTTGTAGGGAATTAACTACTTCATCCCTTGATTCTCATGGATGGTCATGCCCAGATTCTATTTTACGTACCGCGGGAAAAGACAAGGTCTATCTATAAATATATTCACAGTATGGTCCTCATCACAGTGAATGCTCAACTCGGCTACCGCATGTCTCCGACTTCTCCAGTCCCTCCCCAAACGACCCGGGCTTCGAATCGACATACTCGCACCTCACGCTCCACTGATCCGTTCTTTGAATTCCCATCGAAGGGCTTCTCTCTTCTAGTTGCTGTGGCTTTGCAGGAGAGGTAACTGCAAAGGCAGCAGCGGACGTTCCAAGTCCCTCAACCTCATCTCCCAAGTATCGTGAGCGCGTTGTGGCCTCCTTTGCCCCACGGCTCATACTCGCCAACGCATATGAGTTGCCATAAGAGTCACTATTACTCCCGCCATTGCGTTTGCGCAGGCTGACGCCGAGCATTCCGCTGTCGAATGCGTCGAGGAATGGCTTCAAGCATGGAATGCATGCGGTAATAAGGCTGACGCACAGGACGCATTGGGTGGTAATTCTGGTTTCGAAGGCAGAGTATGTCATATCCGTGGAATTAGGGGCACTGTGCATGAAAAAAAGGCGCACGATGGTCGCTATTATTACACTGGCATCATATTAATTGAAATTCAGGACACCAAAGATAGGAAGACATTATACGTACGTTGAGCGGGACGCGAATGCGACCACGACGGGGACTTTCTTTCCAAAGCTAACCTGGACGGGCTTAATAATAAAGATTGGGAGAAGGCAAATAATGAACTCGGTAAGAACATCGATGGATGATATGGCTGCCCAAAAGCTGAACTAGAGACATCAGGTTGTCAGTATCAGTTAAATTGCTAGGATCACTATCAATGCTCACAGTATCAATGCATTTACCATCATTCAATTCCCATGGCCTTGGCACTCCACACTTGAAAGCCAAAGTAAAGAAAACAGGCCATGTCCAGGCTATGACGACGATTGATGACCAAAAGCATACTTTTTTGTGTGATTTATTGACACAGAGTTTGTTCAGGAATTCCAAGACCGAGAGCTTCGTAAGGCCGAGGGCAAGAACGTAAAGCAAATCGGACGCATATAGGCTCTAAGAAGGATTTTGACATTAGTACATATCGAAAGTCCCATTCAGTCTACAGGAGCAACAACTCACCTTTTCCACGTCAATCACTTGGTGCGCACTCAAGACAGATTCACGCTTCCCCAACCCATATTTTGTCCCTTGGAAGATGACACCGGATTGTGCGACGCCGAAGACCTGTTCGCTTGAAAATTCGGCATTAGCGAACTCAATGAAATGACCTAAATAGGGGATCTCGCGTGGCACAAAAGGAACAGCATACCAATGCAAGGGCAATTATCCCATCATCTCGTTGCAATGACCGGAGCATAAAGAATCGAAAAGCAAGTCGGATCAGTACAGCCATTATCATCATGACCAAGAGATATAAGGCCGCAATGGCGATCTCATCTCCATGATCGAATGTAGCAGAGTCCACGCGTCTTTCGATCGTGCGAATCTGAAAGTAGCTTTCAATATTCATTATAAGAGCCGTACAGGCAGTAAAGTAAACGACTCGTGTATTCAGTCATAGAAATTGAGATACAACGATATTTGTTAGACTACTGAGAATATTCAAGGACAGCCTACATCTCGCTTGTTGATAGATTGATAGTAGATAGACAGGCGTACGAACAACATTACGAAGAAACTTGCCGCTTTCCTTTTTTGGTCGAGTTTCGGCTTTTTAATTCAATTGCCAATATATTTTAGGGGTGATCGGAATAGCATAGGCTGTGATAACATCCTGAAGCGGATTAGGGGGTTGAATGGACATGGATGTTTCCCTCGTGGGTACAACCGGAAGAAGTGTCTCGCCCAGGGCTAGACTCTTTTACAGGAGTAAAGGCTCATTCTTGTTGGGCAAGAATGGCGGTATGAACTATATTGATTCCGATTAGGGCGACACTAACGTATTGGCATATATATGGTCTAGACTGTGGCTGTCTATTGTGCGCGATAGCTTTCGGATTGGTGGAATAGAATTGATGATGGTCAAAATCATCACTTAGAACAAGCCTCGGTGGAAATGAAAGCATTCAAGATGAACGGTCTACCGGGCGCTAGGGGCTTATCGGGGGCTTCTCTAAGCGACTATAGTCGGCCTAAGAGTTAAGTGCGCATTATGCTTGCGTGTTTCCCGTCGGGGATGCGGAATCTGGCCCATGCGCCCGTGCATAAGAAGTGGGGACCAAAATTCCCATTCACATGTTACCGAATGGGCTACTCGTATAAGCGAGGCGTAGAGAGTGATTGGTGTAGTGTAATGATTAATATGAGTAAGCTATCAATTAAGTACCTTGATTTCCAGTCAAAACAAGCACAATCTAACCGGGCTTATCTACTGTATAATCTCGATGAGTTTGCGAAGTTGCCTATCGACAAGAGGCTACATTATTTCTGAGGGCGTTCGGAGGATACTGTCCTGGTCTGCCTTTGACAGTGTAATGTGAAAATATTTCTGCAGAACATCCACACGCTCTTCCTCGGAGGCGAAGGATTGCAGGACCTCTGACGTGGCCCCCAGGCGACGCTTTAGTGTATTATCGAATAAGGTTAGATCACCGATGATCTTTTCACCTTCATCGTCCAGAAGCATCCGTACGCAGACCACGTGGGAAACAAACCAGCTCTCCGGACTGGTGCTCATATAGTAGTTGATGATCGTAAAGTCTTCTGGAAGGAATTCCGTTTCAGTGAAGCAATAGGCGGGAATCCACGCCCCACCTCCATTGCAGATCTCGTACTGCCAGAGGGACTGACCAGCTCTCGTGTGCTGGGCGATAGGGCCATAGATGAGCCGTGCAGACTGGTCGCCGACATTGTGGGCCTTAAACCCGTTGATCAATGGAACGGGCTGATGTGGCCCACTCGAGCCAAACCCCACATCTATTAGGTAATTTTGCTCTCCGATAGCAACAATGTTGACCAAATGATTCCTGTGCTCGATTATTTAGCATGTTTTAGATTAAGATTGAAATAATATCATACCATCCATCGTATTTTGGTCCTTTCCAGTCCTTCGAGGTTGATATGGGCTGGACCGCCTCATTTACCCGACCTCCGACTGAGGTGACATTGTATCCCATAGTCCTGAGCACGGTCCCAAAAAGAGTACTATTCTCCATACAGTAGCCCCCTCGATCCGATTTGGAGTCTACTATCTTCTCAAATAGCTCCTGGGCATCAATGGAAATGTAGCGTTTGACTGCATAATGAAGATTGAGATTCTCAAAAGGCACCGCTGCCACCTGATATCGTTGCAGAACTTTCAAGAAGCCTAGGGCGCTCTCACTGTCAACGCTTGCCCCAAGCCTAACCACCGGTGATTCTCGATACTTTTGAGGTAGATTAATCCGGTCAAAGTACCGTTCCAATTGCTCCGGCGAGTAGACCGGACGCAGGGACCAGTCGATGATAGAACCCATATTGAATAAATTGAGAATTGAAAGTCGTTATGGAAATATTACCAATGCGAAAAGTAAGGCGTTGAGAATGAATAAGTAGGTATAGAAGCGGGGTGATGTGTTATAGTTCCCGAGGTTGTTACGCATTAAAAGCTAAGAATATTTACAGCTATTTTACCGATCTCCGTGATTCCGCGATACTGTGTGAATCTACCAAATCCGCTTCCTATCGCACCTTAGAACGGTCGCATACAGCCCCCACCATACAGCCCTTAGTGTGGCTCTGATCTGCCAATGTGCGTTAAATTAATGATTGCATCGGGAGCGATCCTGGGCATTGCACGCGGGACGTAAATTGGTACTGCCATATTGATCCTTGTGGCGTACAGTTTGGACCGACAGAACCGAGCTAGTGTAAAGTGCATCCGTGGTCTAGGCCGGTCAACGAATAGTCCTGCAAGTTCCCCGCTGACTGTGCATTCCGGCTTTTGTCTCGAAGGGGCAATTTGGTTGCACCCGACCTGTGAGAGGCACAAGAATATGTTTTCTTTTTTTTCATATTAAATAAGTGACCTTGATTAGTGCGCCGAGGACGAAGCGGCTTTTCCACTTATCTATCGGGACGTCATAACCTGATTCGACAACCAGCTGCTAGGCGCGGTCTATAATTGAATGAGTTCCTTTTAGTTTCTTCTTCTTCCCCTATCCTGATCCATCTCTGGTTTCCTTTCTACTGTCCAATTTTGCGGCATATCTCAACATAGGCTCAAAATGGCCTTCAAAAATGGCGAAATGGCGATCCAGGAGTTGGGCTCCAGCAAACACAAGAGCCGTGATGCTGAAGATATGGCAAAACAAGGCAAGAAACAGCAGTTTCAGGTATGGCTTCACAGATACAACAAAAATTTCGGCGTGGACGTAGTTAACGCAAACAGCGAAACTTTGGATTCTTGTCCATGTTAGGCTTCACGACAACTATGATGTGCACTTGGGAGGCTGTGCTCTTGTGAGTTTCAGCTTTCCCAACCTTCATTGGACTCACATTAACCGTTCACTTTAGTGCTAACTTGACTGCTATGGTCGACGGTGGTCCAGTGACGCTCGTCTATGGATTCTTGTTTTGCTGGTTTGGCGCTTTGGTAAGTGCAGCGTCACTGGCCGAGATGGCCTCAATGTATGAAACTCGCCCGCCCAAATAATCCAAGACACAAAGCTTAACAGGCAACAGGGCTCCCACTTCTTCCGGACAGTATCATTGGGTGGCAATGTTAGCTCCAAAGGGTCAGGCAAAGTTTCTGAGCTGGGTGACGGGATGGATGGCTATGATTGGATGGTGGGCAAACACCGCAGCGGGTGTCTATTTTGCTGCAACAGTGACTCAGGGCCTCGTGGTCTTGAATTACCCGAATTATGTTTCGGAGGGATGGCAGGGAACCTTGATGATGTTTGCTGCATTGATTATTTGCGTGGTGGTCAACTCTATCGGGGCAAAGCTACTTCCTCAGGTTGAGGGTCTGATCCTGATCCTTCATATCGCGGGATTTTTCGCCGTCCTGATTCCTCTCGTTTACCTTGCACCTCACAAAGATGCCTCATACGTTTTTGCAACCTTTGAAAACTCTTCAGGATGGAGCAACGCAGGTTTGACCTGGCTAATTGGTCTGATGGGAACAAACCTCCCATTTATTGGTACGACACCCGTCTTTCCCTCGCATGCCACTTTATCTGACTAAGGTTATGCAGGTTATGACGGCCCCTGCCATATGGGTAAGATTCAAGTTATCAAATTTAAATATCAGAACCTAACAGATCTCCACAGCCGAGGAAGTCATCAATGCTTCTATTATCGTTCCTTGGTGCATGATCGGCACAATCCTGCTGAACGGCACGCTTGGATTTGCCATTGTCATCGCTTTCCTTTTCTGTATCGGAAATGTCGATGATGCCCTGAACAGCGCCACCGGCTACGATTTCATTGAAGTCTTCTACGCGGCCACCAAGTCCCACGCAGGAACATCCGTGATGACCGCCATTCCCACTGCATTAGTCGTTTGCGCGTCGTTTGGGTTCCTGGCTTCCGCATCGCGTCTCACCTGGGCCTTTGCCAGAGACAAGGGACTGCCATTCTCGAGTTTCTTAGCTCACGTATGGCTAATTATCACCTCCTTTGCCTACAAAGAGAACAGTGGCTAACTTCGTTACCCACCTATAGGTTAGCTCCCGGTCTGCCCTCCCTCTTCGCGCCGTTGGTCTCTGCGCACTCATCACCGGTTTGATCTGCATCATCAACGTTGGTTCAACCGCAGCATTCAACGCCATCATCTCGCTGACGACAGCGGGTTTGTTCGGTTCCTACGAGATCGCCATCGTCCTCATGCTCATAAAGAAGATTAAGGGAGAGCCGGTTCCCTATGGCCCCTGGACACTTGGAAGATTCGGCATTGTCATCAACATTGCCGCAATTTCCTTCCTAACTATTGCCATATTCTTCTCATTCTTCCCTGCCTCGATGCCTGTCACTCTGGAGAGCATGAACTGGTCAATTGTCGTTTTCACTGGCGAGTTTCTCATTGGGCTGGTATGGTATTTGATCAGGGGGAGAAAAGTCTATAATGGCCCGGTCATTGAGTCTGGTGGAAACCTTTGATACCGTATTCAAGGGTTTAAAGAGGGCTAATAATTTCCTGGTGCTGTCCAGGGGGTACAATAAGAAATATACTACCATGTAATTAGATTCGGACATTGGTAATAGCGAAAAACAAGATCAAGCTATACCTCCTGATGCCGTGATGATACGGATCACATATATGTTCCAAAGAAAGGAGAATAAAGACATACTTGCGGTTCAACCGCTTCTCACGCCGCGACCACTCTATTACACCTGCACATTCGGCTCCCTTCTCCACAGTTGCACCCACATATCCGCTGGGTTGGAATTGAATCGTTCGATCGTACTCAGCTCAAAGTCGTCACTCTCAAAGCACCACTCGTAACGATGGACCAGCGTCGCGATCATGATTTGCTGCTCCAGGTACGCCAAGTTGCGTCCAATGCAGGCCCTCGGCCCGGTGCTGAATGGCAGCACATGTGTCCGGCATCTGGGACCTTCCACTTCATCTAACCACCGTTCTGGTCTGTATGCCTCTGGGTCGGAGAAGAGCTCTGGATCACGGTGTAGTGTGTACGTCGGCACCGAGACCGTGACGTCACCGGCGATGTGATACCCTGCGATGCTCGCACCTTCAGGTGGCGTGATTCGTGGTAGCCCTAGAGATGTCGGCGGTCGCAGACGCATGGCCTCATCCAAACACGCACGCAGATATTTCAAATCCTTGACTTGCTCGTAACGGGCAGCTGTGGCCTGACCGCCAAGGGCCGCATCCACCTCTTCGCGCAATTTCTTCAAAACGGGAGGATTGCGGATAAGGTAGTAGAGACAGTGGGTCATCGCAGTGGTTGTGGTGTCCGAACCCGCATTGATCATGACGCCGGCCTCTTTCTCCAGCTCGAACATGGACAGTCCAACGTCCTTCCCGTTCCGGTCTTGCAAGAGATGATGGAAGAAGTCGGTGTATCCTGCCGGCTTTCCGCTTTCTTTCCTTTCCCGAACCTTGTGAATCGTAAGAGCGGTAAAGTCTGCTCCGCCTTTGTTGCCAGGGTGCCATTGTGTCAAACCTTTCGTAAGCCAGAGAAGCTTCGGCCAATGGGCCAGAATCACATCGTATCGACTGTTCGTATGAAAGGAGCTGATGGCGTGCATGTGATATTGTTTGCCGTCCCATGTCTCCGCAGGCGCTAGGTCGTCTCCCTGCTCGACAAAGCCCATCGGCTTCCCAAATGCAGCGGCACCGATCACGTCGAAGGTGAACAGATTGAGCCACCTCCGAACGTTGTGAAACGTCCCACCAACCGGAACACCTTTATTATCTGAGGGTGATGGGCTGCAGAAAGAGTCCATCTTGGCCAGAAATGTCACCACTTGCTGTTGAATGATAGGCTCCATGTCTACAATATTTCTCTGCGCAAACCTATGAGATATCATTTAGCATACCATCCGGATCTCTGAATGTGGGATGGACACCCTACGCGTTCGAGACATATTTTCGCTTTCGAGCATGTTCTTCTCTGGAACGTGTGCCGACGATCGAAGTATACTCACTGCCTGTGAATGTGTCGTAGAAGGGATCCTTTTGGATCTTCGTTGTAAACCCATAGATGTCTGTAACTGCTGCAGGAAGGTTGAAAGAGATATGCTCCGGCTGGATCCGGATTACAGGGCCGAGCCTCTGATGGGCTTCGTGTACCTCAAGAGACCGCCGACCTTTTCGAAAATTATTTGCAGACCAGAGGTTTGTGAATCCGGCCATGGATGGTGCGGGAAAGCGACGTAAGTTTTTCTCGTCTTTAAAGTATACGAAAATCGGACGAAAGATGAGATAGCACAGCCCGAGGCTGGCAATGATGAGTAAGTTAATCATGTTGACTCTTCTTCCTTAGATTCCTTGGATCAGCTGCACGGAGATTCAGGTCTTCCCGGCCACTCTATATAAACTATCCTACCATAATGGCTTCTGTCGACACATCGCAGATAAACATATCGACGAATCTCGTCATGCCATGTAGAAAAACATGGAAGCATTTTCGGAGAAACTAGAAGCGACAGGACAGCTCTCCTCGTGATGTCTGAGGTGGTAGGACTTGCATCGAAGACGACCCGACAATTCATTTTCCAGGACAGATGAAAATCGCCGGACCAATCATATCGACTCAAAGACAATGGGTCAGGGAAATCGGAGATGACGCCGAGATGCGGGGGAACCCCGCTATTCATGGATCGCTTAGACTTGACGAATTCGTCGCTTCCAGTATCGCCAGACGACAATGCGTGCTTCGAATTACCCGTCTTGCCATGTTTGAAGCTACTTCGGCTTCATCTGAACACATGATGCCGATCATCCTGCTCCCACTCCCACTCCTCCATGGCGGCCAGGGCTATGGCTTGAGTCGGCCAGGAATTCTCACGCTCCAGGCGTCGTAAGATGCGGATAGTTTCCTCCTGATACGTTCGATTTGTGATCCAGGGTGCACAGATGCTGACAACGTGGCAAGCACCGAGCCTAGCCTGGACGTCATCCCCGCAGGCGCTGATGCCGAACAACATGGCAAAATGAGCTGAGACCTCTGCCTCCAGGATCTGCCTGGACTCTCGGTATCCTACTCCAAGTCTGAGACGACTCGTGTCAATTGCTAATAACAGTATCATCGCCGTGTGATAGTACTGCAGTCCGATCGCTGCTGACCATCAGCTCGCCGTCTTGCTCAAAATGGAAATGTTCTCTTACCATGCCACGGTCGAACGAAGTGAACCTCTGGGAAAACAGCTCCTCGCGCAACGTGCAATGGTCGGAAGGAGTCTGGCTTGTGCCGCCACCAGTCTTCCGTCTTCGTCTTGAACTCCTCCAGCCGTGATTGAGACTTGTCTCTAGCAAATGCGAATGCTACGATTTCTGCCGTGATCCAGACCATCCGGTTTGCCCACGCCCAGTCATCCCAGAGCACGTTCGTGTTCATTTGCGGGGCGAATGCGTCCAGATTCAATTTAAGTGGACGTTGATGATTCAAGGCTACGTCGATATCTTGTCTCAGAAAGATCCAGAACGAGGCTTGACGAATCCCTCCTGCGATAGCGCAAGTGCTTTCCGAGTTCATGAATGCACTAGTACCACTAAGATGCCTAGCGCAATCAGACCCTGTGATGGCAGACGACATCTGCTCGTAGAGCCGTAGGAGTACGGTTGCGGCAACGACTTCGTCCGGAACGAAGGATAGCTCATCTAGCAGAGGGATCAGCAGCTCCACACACCGTTCGTGGTACATATCCGCGACCAGTGGATCATAATGGGTCACCCTTGACAGATGATGTGCGGACGCTGCCAGGACGGCGTTGAGGAGAACCGGCGATCGGGTTGCCAGGTCAGGGACTACGCTGCTAAAATGCCGGTGTGAATCGCAGACATCCAGCGCGACACCAAGCGTCGAGATGTAGTGACGTAGCAGAAACGCTTCCTGTGGATCAACCAATTTCGGACTCTCGATGGGCAAAGTGGAGAAATAGCTGTGAAGAATGCTCGAGGGAGTGTGTAATTCAGAAGGGGTTCCATGGACCCCGTCGGCGCGGTCATGCGTGAGTGGGGAGCTGGTAAGAATGGCATCCTCAAACGATGTATGCTCGTGTGGATACGGCACCGGAATCGTGTCCGCTTCCTTCCCGGATGGTGAAACTTGAGACGACTGGGCCAGTTCATCCTCGTCCGCGTACCATGCGCGTGTTTCGCTGGTCTCATCCACAAAGGATACTATTCCCGTAAGTTGGTACCTGCATATCGTTGGTCTCCGGCGGCAAATGACATACGCGACTGTCCCCGAATCGGTAACCACGTCTGCCATTCCTCGAACAGAAACTCGGCGTTCTCATCCCTTTCGGTTGTACCATCATGCCCATTCCTACTCATGCCGACGCCATGAATGAATCGAATGTTCCATCCCTTGACGCATTCCCTTCCCGATTTCACGCATCGTAGACAGTTGGGATGGCCTTCGTCGCCTGACTGGATGTTAGTATAACTTGCTTTCTCGGAATCAAATTAATCTCTCAATTCCGCATCTAAGTCCGAGACGTTTCTTGTCGCCATTCGTAACCATCCCGCGTGACAGCAAACAAAGGATGAATTATAAATTTCGGCTCGAACACCAGATACAACAGAGCGACACATGCACCGTTTGCTTTCATAGACCCCCTTGGCACGGTGCAAAAGAGCGGAAAAGGAAGTCTGCGCCCCGTCTGGATACTCCATTCTCTTTTCGGAAATGATATTCTGATACGCGTAACAAAGATGGTACGTACATTTCACTCGACGATTGCGACATGTCAAACTAGATTCCACGACAGGGCAGATGAATTAGGTAAGCTTCAATTAAACTAAAATGGGATGAGTCCGAGGCATGGTTGATCGCCTGGCGTTGGCGATGACGGGGAAAGGGATGGGAAGCGAAGAGGGAAGAGTCAGCAGGTGCTTACCATCCACTGCGTGTCCGGCAATGCTTCATCGTTGTCATCCTCATCTTTCCCCATGTATCATTAATCGATCTGCCGGAATGGTAGTCTCATAGAGCAGGATAATTGTGAATTCGATATCGCATTGACATGGGTGCCAGGTGCGAAGGCCGAAGAAGGGGTTCTTGTAACCGAGGAAACCGCAGTTCCCTCCTGGTCAGTTCAAGAAACTGCAAGCGAGCATTGGTCTGGTCGGCGTAGAGCTGTGGGGCTCCCCCGCAAAAGTTAATTTAACGACATCCTGGATTCCTGGGGATCCTAAATAAGCGTTTTGCCTAGTTGTGGCCCGGTCAGCTGCTTTCCCCCGGTGCCGCATAAGAGTCTAAAACCTAAGATAATGGGCTCCGGTTGTAATTTGCTGGAATCATAATCGATTCGAGGTCAATGATATCATTATGGGCCTGGACCAGGTGACGGTGCAACCGGTTTCATTGCGGGGTATCTCCAAGCGATCCACTATTGCACGGGATTTCCTAGTAGAGGCAGTCGAGTACCAACCCCACGCGAACTATAACCCCACGGGGTAAACCATGAGCAAAAGCCAATGCTGGGGCATATCACACATGGAAGCTATATAAGATGTTGGATCGAGACCCGTTTTAGAAAATATCTGGAGCATGCGGTGGAGACCTATCTAGGTCTCGTTGATCTCTTTCCGTTCTGGTAATTTTAATTCTTGACATAGCATTCACCATAATCGGGGGATATCGAAAACTAGTCAAGATCCCTTATCTCCCCATACGAAACTATAATGGGATTTCGAACACTACGAGGAGACTCCCTCGGGGTCGCCATCAGCGGCGCCTCCGGCGCTGCCTTCCTGTTGTTTGGATACGACAATGGCGTCTTCGCAGGCATCATCAACGCGGATTCCTTCCGTTCGCAATTCGGATATCCCTCTTCCTCCATGACCGGCACCATTGTCGCTGTGTACAACCTGGGTTGTTTCCTCGGGTGTATGATCGCGTCGCAGTTTGGACGAAAAATGGGTAGACGCCTAACGATTATCGTGTCGCAATGGATTTGTATCCTGGGGACCATCTTACAGTGTACTGCGTTTACGATTCCGCATATCATCGTGGGTAGAGTGGTGACGGGTGTGGCGACGGGGATGGCGACCTCGTGAGCATTCTCGTCTCGTCCCCAGCTAAAATTCAAATTCAGTTCGCCAATCTCATTATTTTGACAGGACCATCCCTACATGGGTCTCGGAGACGTGTAAAGCAGACCGACGCGGCGCCCTCGTCGCATTTCAACTCGCGATCGTCAGTGGCGGGATTCTCATCGCCTATTGGCTCGACTACGGCATGCTCTATGCGACCGGACAGGTCGTCTGGCGCTTTCCCGTCGCTTTTCAGGCAGTTTTCTCGATTGCCACCATCGGAATGGTTCACTTTCTGCCCGAGTCCCCACGATTGCTGTACGACAAGGGCCGGATCACCGAAGGCGATGAAGTGCTGTGCCGCCTGAAGGATCTACCTTTGGAACATCCGGTCGTGCAGAAGGAGAGAGCGGAGATCTTCGCAGCTATTGAACTGGAGCACAGCCAGCCCAAGATGACACTCAAAAAACTGCTGTTCGAGGAATCGGAGCTCAAGCTACTTCGCCGCATCATCATTGGGGTTTCCTGCCAGTGTATTCAGCAGCTAACCGGTATTGCGGTTGTGATCGGCTATTTGCCTTATGTCGCGCATAATGAGATCGGATTGAGTGAAAATCTGGCTCAGATCATGGGAGGAATTGGAGCTGTCATTTATTTGCTGGCTTCTTTTCCTCCGATGTATTTCGGTAAGACTCGGGTTTCTGCTTGTCACGTATGATGAAACAAGTCTGATTAACTCTAACTAGTCGAACGGTTTGGCCGTCGAAAGTGTCTGATGGGAGGATCAGCAGCCATGACACTCTGTTGGTTCCTGTTGATTATTTTCCTCGCACTTGGCGAGAAGCACAATAACAAGGGACTATTGTACGCGGGGATCGTCATGATGTACATTTATCAGGTGTGCAAACTGCCTCCATCTGAAAAGCGCCGCTTCACTAATTGATATCGATATACAGATCGCCTTCGCCTTCAGCTGGCTGTCAGTTCCATGGATCTACCCCCCAGAACTCACCCCCTTGTAAGTCTTCCAGCGTGCCCCCAGTCCCTGTCGTCCAGCTCTGAAGTATACGTATTATACAGAAACGTCCGCCACATCGGTGCTGCAACGGCCACATCCGCGGAATGGCTCACAGCCTTCCTCGTGCAAGAAGTTACCCCTATCGCCGTGACGAGCATCGGATGGAAATACTACATCCTATTCACCTGCGTCTGTCTGGTATCGATTCCCATCGTTTATTTCTATTTCCCGGAAACCAGTGGCAAATCGCTGGAGGAGATTAATATGATCTTCTCGTCGGGGAGCTTGCATCATCCGGGAAGTCTGGGGTCGATGGACGATAAAATCATCAGTGATGAGACAGATAAGGAGGAGAAACCGACTGTGGAGAGGGTGGAGGTAGTATAAATATTTCCAGAGTCTCTACCCATTGCGGGGATATGGGTGAGGGAATTTGTTTTTAGGATAATCGTAGATAAAGAATGGAATGAACCCATTAACTGATCGATCGATTAATTTAGAATAAGGTAACTTGAAACTATTGAAACTACTAAGGTAGCAAGAGATTTACATATATACCAGATAATGTCTACCAAATTTTGATTTCCCTTTCCGATTTAGTGCTCACCCCTTACCGCTTTTTACTGAGTAAAACTGAGCACGCCCCTGAGCACTCACCGAGCGTTACCTGAGCAGCCTGATCCACGCACTGAGCACGCACTGAGCACTCACCGAGTAGCCTGATCCACTCACTGCGCACGACCCAAAAAAAGTGCGGGAGCAGCCAAGTCAGCAGCTCGCCTTAATAAAATGCACTACGCTAGCCCCATCCAAACGCAGTCGTTCACCCAGCACTCTTGACCGTTGTCCCCTTAACGAAAGGCTAGCGTCATCAATGTGGCGGCCGATCCTGTTATTTTACCTCTAGCTGGGAGGCAAAAGCATAGTGGGGCCAACTTTATTAACATTACTATTTTACGGTATCCCACTCGTCGTGTCTCGCATCCGCGATATCGTCTCTTCGTAGTCGTGGCAAATAAAAAACCCTCAAATTTTAGCTTTATGATACCTACAGTAAGTACATGCATCACTGGGAGAACTACGTATGTGGCTAGTGGGACTTGGGCCTGCGCCTCGTAGAAAACGTGAACCTTTTCGGACTAGATTACTTAGCTAGGGATAGCCCACAACAACCCGAATAGGGCCCTCGGCGTGGCTACGTGCCCCTGACGAAGTTAATGCTAGAATTGCTAGTAACTGGTGGGTCTGTAGATCTTTTTATGTTACGTACGCCCTGCCGTTCTGTTCCTTCATAGCTTTTACCCTCGCTGGCTTGCGCGTCCCTTTTATTTAGCCGTTCATATAGGGCATGATCTACACCGGGAGCTGTTCCGGTATCATGAAGCAGTAGTGTGAAGGAACTAG
Source organism: Penicillium sp. S1602 (assembly GCA_023626355.1). NCBI lineage: Eukaryota > Fungi > Ascomycota > Eurotiomycetes > Eurotiales > Aspergillaceae > Penicillium > Penicillium sp. S1602. The sequence goes on along the minus strand of JAMAGW010000021.1, from coordinate 413,924 downwards.
ACTAACAAGTAAACCCATCTAATCTTGGTCTTGGCTAGTCTGACGTTTTATTTCAGTAGAAATATCCACAAACAGGGTTGCATAAATACGGCGTTGTAAAACCATTCTACCCGGGCCTTGATTCAATTCATTCAGACACCCGAGAAGACCAGCTTTTGTGCTCTTCACGCTCTTATGTTGAACCTACTCAAGCTTCTCGCCGTTGCACCGGCTCTAGTAACCGCTACCAACTTCCCAGTCATCAAGACAAACTATGGCGCTGTCCAAGGTGAAGCATCACCCTTCCGACCAAATGTTACTGTCTACAAGGGAATTCCCTTTGCTGCCCCACCAACTGAATCAAAAAGATGGACTCCCCCTACAAAGCCCTCCTCTTGGAATGGAACATTGAAGGCAACCAAATTCAGCCCCCAGTGTGCCCAACCCTACTCTTCAGCCGGTATCTTCTCTAGCGGCAAGAACTCTACTAGTGAAGATTGCTTGTACCTGAACATCTGGACCCCCACCTACGACACCACCTCTCTCAGCCAGATTCAGGCTAAGAAGCTGCCTGTTTACGTGTGGATATTTGGCGGTCGATTCGAGGGTGGTTCAGGCGATGTGATTACGTATGACGGCACTGGTCTTGCTTCTAAGGATGTTATCGTCGTCACAATCAACTACCGTCTCGGTGCTTTCGGTTTCCTCGCTCATCCGGAGCTCTCGGCTGAGTCTGGACACAACAGCTCTGGAAACTATGGTATCTTGGACCAGCAGTTTGCGCTCCAATGGGTCCAGGAGAATATTGGATACTTTGGTGGAAATTCCAGCCAGGTTGTCGTTGGTGGCCAGTCTGCTGGGTCGGCGAGTGCCCTCGACATGATGTGGAGCCCTCTTAGCAGTGGACTTATCAATGGTGTTATTTCAGAGAGTGGTGCTCGCGGTCCGCGCGATCCAGCTACTGGAAGTGTGGCTACGAGTTACAATACCAAAGATGTGGCTGAGGATTTCGGTGTTGAGTTCTTGAGCACTATGAACGTCTCTTCTATTGCTGAATTGCGGGCTCTTCCTATGGCGGATTTGATCGCTGAAGGCCAGTTGATGCAGGATGACTTCTTTGATGGAACTGCCTTTGCGGACCTATACTCTGGACCCCCTCGCTGGCGTCCTGTTATTGATGGCTACGTTTTCCGTCACGGTTATGGAAAATCGTTATCATTGAATGCCCATGCGGATGTGCCTATTCTGACAGGAAACAACAAGGATGAGAACAATGGAGGTGCCTCGACTGCCTCTGAGTATAAGACTTTGTTCACAGAAGTCTTCCAGAATTACTCATCAGAATTCTTCTCTCTCTACCCGGCCGACAGTAACACTACAGCTGCCGACATGAGTGACGAGGTACTCCGCGATATTGCCCGTGTCGGAACTTGGGAATGGGCTGCTGATTGGGCTGCTGGTGGTGCAAAAAGTGATGTGTTCGTATACTACTTTACGAAAGCGCCTGCTGAAGATGAGTCCGGGGGTGCTTACCACGGTGCTGAGCTCTGGTACACATTCAACAACATTCCGTACTCGGACTATTCGAATGTGACCTGGAATGCCACCGACTATGAAGTTGAACAGATTATGTCGGATTACTGGGTTAACTTCATCCGCACTGGCAATCCTAATGGCAAGGGGCTGACGTACTTTCCCCCGTCGACTGCTGCTAACAAGTCTACGATGTGGTTGGGTGACTCATTCGGGACTGGACCCATTGCGGCTTCAACCGAGAGAGTGAGCTTCTTGCGACGATGGATGTCTCACCTTCACGAGTATTAGATGAATGCCCAGATTCCTGAACCAAACTAGTGATTGGTTAGTTGTTTGTTGGATTACAGGCATAGAACCCGAACGAACGTCTATCCTAGCTCAGCCTATGTCCCCTCACAAGATTCTCTGGTTGGAGGGCTAAGGGTGCGGGCCTAAATACAATGTAATTCATTGGATAGCAAATTATCTATCACTATAATAAAGTATGAAGTGTAACAAATATATTTACAAGAAAATATATTACATTTGGCCCAGGATTCTGGCCCAAGATACCCATGCTGACGAGACTTGGATGATCTGTGCATCTGCCGAGGTCTCCCTCATAAGAGGCAGGAATGCTTCGCATGTACTGATGACGCCGCCAACATTCGATGAAAACACTTTCCAGTAGACATCGCGAATGTCAGCGTCTGTTTCAAGTAGAGCAATGGTGGCATTGTTGACCAGGACTGGATATTTAGTAGATTTCAAGGCTGTAGTGTCGGATACAATCTTATCATCGAGTCTTTTGTGTTTCGAGTGAATCTCCTTGGCTGCTGCTTGAACACTTGCCTCGGACTCGATGTCGATGCATACGACATCCAATTGTGCCTTGGTGTCACAAATCATTCGGAGGAGTTCAATAGCGTCAAGTCCCTTTGCTTTCTCGCGACATTCGAATATTATGGTGTCTTTCGAAGAAGTGACAGCCAATCTCTGCACCATGGCGAGTCTAATACCTAAAGTGAGCTGTTTTAGTATAATAAAAGTAGCTCACGGCATTTGTGCCCTACCTGTTTTGGCGCCAATCGATGACCAAAATGTACTTTCCAGACATTCTATTAAGATTCAGTCGAGATCAAGGTGAAAGTCACAACTTAGTTTATGTACCGCATAATAGCTGGTGGTGACAGTTTTATACTTCTTCTCAATTTGCATGTAGGGAATACAAAGGAGTTAGTCGGAGTTGATGGTTATTGCCGGTGAACCTTTGGGATCTGGACTGTTGCATCTCCGTCCTCATTCTCTTACTTTGTTCTAGTTTGCTTACTTTCATGCACTCTAGTTCTTCTTCCTTGTTCATGATTCAAGGCAATGCTGCCGGGTTGTTGGGAAATGAGGACCCCACCTTAATTGCCGACTATATCATCATCGCCGGCCTTATTCTGCAGATCATCGTGTTTATTTTCTTTATTGTTTGTTGTGGGGTTTTCAATAACAAGATGCGAGCATATGTAGCAGAGTCTTGCCCGGCCATACACCTGCCCTGGCAATCCTGTATCAACATGTTGTACATGACATCCACTGCCGTCCTCGTGCGCAACATCTACCGTGTTGTCGAATTTGTGATGCAGTCAGTGAACAAAGACGGCTATCTCGTCATCACAAAGTGGCCTCTTTATGTTTTTGATGCGTCTTTAATGTTTCTGCTCATGGTAGTCTTCTACCTGTGGTATCCACATGGGCTCCATCATGGAAGAAGGGATTCTTCCATCTAAATTAATTGACAGGTAGTCTCCCGCCCTGTTTATATCATAAATCCGAGATGACTAGATTACTAAACAGCGATTGTTCTGGTCATTCTAGCATCGTGTGTTTGCAATGGAAGTTGTGTAACGACGGGGCAACCTCATAGAAGCGGTAGGTGCTAATAGTAAATCTGCTGAGCCAAGCTTTCCGAGTGACGTCGTTGAACCGCGCAATCGGACTTGAGCTTCACTCCGCCTTGTTCTTTCCCCTCCACAACATTTACAATGGCGACCACGAACAAGGCAAACGCCTTCAGGTATACAGTAGCCTTGGGAGATATAATTACTGGGTTGAAAAAAAAAAAAAAAAAGTAAAGCCCGAGGGCGGGGATATTCGGGCATTTGCGAAAACTCGGGCATTTGAAAAGACCGATGAGTGTGGAGGGAGATGCTGGACATTACAAAAAGTCTGACAAGTCCATTGTTTGCCAAACGCAGTCTCCAGACATTTCTCCGCGTGAACGCTTTTGCTGCCGTCACTTCTCCTTATTTCCGATTTTTCAATTCACTCTCCTCGATCTACCTACCATGGGCGACGACATTGAGACCAGCTTCCAGGCTGCCATCGACACCGGCAAGATCAAAGGTTCCGTTATATGTGCCACTGACGCCAAGGGTCGCTTCATCTACAACAAGGCCCTCGGCGAGCGCACCCTTTTATCGGGCGAGAAGCGGCCGCAGCGACTCGACGATGTACTGTGCCTGGCCTCGGCCACCAAGCTGATTACGACCATTGCTGCTCTACAGTGCGTCGAGGACGGCCTGCTAACCCTAACCGGCGACTTGTCGACTATCGCACCCGAGCTCGGCGCCAAGCAAGTTCTCGCTGGCTTTTCCGATGATGGCGGAGAGCCTCTGCTCGAGTCTCAGGCCCGCCCCATTACTCTCGAGATGCTGCTCACGCACAGCGCTGGCATCAGCCACGACTTTATAGACCCGCAGATTCGCCGGTGGCGCGAGAAGTTTCCTCGGCAAGAAGACGGTCGCCGGCCTGTGGAGGAATTATTCGACTACCCGCTCGGCTACCAGCCCGGCGCTGGCTGGATGTACGGTCCTGGACTCGACTGGGCAGGGCGGGTGATAGAGCGGGTTACGGGCATTACGTTAGGCGAGCGAATGCAACGACGCATCTTCGATCCCCTCGGCATTACTGACGCCGAATTCCATCCGGTCACCCGTGAGGACCTGCGCGCCCGTCTCGTCGACCTCAACCCGGAAGACCCGGACGGCCGGGGCCGCGCAGTACTCGGCGGCAAACTCGATATTTACAAACACGCCCGAGGGGATCTTGGCGGCCACGGTCTCGTTATGACAGGTGCTGACTACATTAAGGTTCTGCACTCGCTGCTAGCCAACGACGGTAGGCTGCTTAAACGCGCCACAGTCGACGATATGTTCCAACACCATCTCAATCCAGAGGCGACAGCGGCGCATCAGGCCGCATTAAATAGCCCCGTTGGCGTCCTCTTCCGCATGGGCCTCGATTCAGAGACGCAGGTGGGACACGGACTGGGCGGCTTGTTGACATTGCAAGACGTTCATGGCTTATACGGAGAACGTACTCTGACATGGGGCGGCGGATTCACGCTCGCTTGGTTCATTGATCGTAAACACGAGCTGTGCGCCGTCGGCGCCATCCAAGCTGTACTGCCGCTAGACCGCGACTTAGTGGATGCGCTGAAACAAGTTTTCCGCTACGATATTTGCCGCAAGCACGCCACGTGGATGAAGCAGCAGGTATAATGACCATGAGAACGAAAGGATGCAAAATGGCCGTTGTCGATGCTCTCCCCGAAATAGATATCATTCTACATGAAAACATATTATGAATTACAAGGCTAACCTGACCGGGAGTCTCGTAAGATGTGATCTGGGTTAAAAGCATACATCATGTATTTTCGATAAGGAAGATGATAACGGTCGCCTCTGTGATATAATTCGCTGCAGTAGCAGCTTTAAAATCTCCTCACATAGGCCAGTTTCCTTTTTCCATTCAACTCAATTATCAACTTCGTAATCCTTATTGGTCACTTTCGCCAACTTTCAGGGATGAGACCCTTTTTTAGATTCAGGCCAACACTGGGTGGAATTGGGACGCATCCGAGGTAGGAGGACAGGAACTGTCTGTATTGTAAAAATACTGATTCTTCAAGAATTTCGAGGGGTATTGGGATGGAAACACTTAAGCTTCACCCCCGTTTTGATATATGACATCAGGTTGTCAGAATGGAGTGCATCGATTCCAAGGTCTCTTTGCATACATGACCAAAATTCGACCAAGGCCTGAATTCCTCTGAAAAGCACATGACGCGCGGCTTTCCGCATAGGAGATGGCCCCCTAAATACACTAAAGCTTTTCCTGGGCGGTAAAGTCCTTCCAATCCTTAGCGTACTGGGTGCTTCTGATACCTTCAGGGTATTTTCCCAGAAGCTCCTTGGCATTATCCCACGCCTTGAGGACACGTAGAGTCCGTTCAGGATCTCTCTCCACTAGTCTGTACGCAAATGGTGTAGGTCGACACACAATCCCTTGAGTGACTGCTTCAGTAGATACCGGGATCATGTTGCCGTTCTCATCTAGATCATGTTCAAATGTAAACGCCCACAGAATATATGTGAAACCTAAGAAGAGCGAGCGCTCAGCTATATTTAGGCCTGGACATACGCGCCGGCCGGCGCCAAAAGTGAAATGATCCCGCTTGTAAGGATCATTCTGGCTGGCACTCTCCTGGGCGCGCAAGAAGTCGTTCTTATATCTGTCTGGGTCAAAGTTTCGGGGATTCGGGTATCTTTCTGGGTCGTTATTCAGGGCCCACACATTGATCATCATGCCAGTCTTTGCTGGGAACGTGTATTCCTTGTATGTGTCTTCATTGGTGGTTGCGTGAGGAACGATGCCGAGAATGCTTGAAGGCAGGAATCGGAGTGACTCTTTAACAACACCACGAATGTATTGCAAATTGGGCTATAATGAACGGTCAGCCTAGCTCCACCATTATCGGTTTTAGAATCCTTACCTCGTCAGCCATAGTGGGCAGTTTGTCAGGCCCAATCACACGATCAATCTCTTCTTGGGCTAGAAATTTTGATTAGCGATGATAGTTAACCTTTATCAGGAAAAACCAGTTACCTTTCTTCTGGACCTCTGGAAAATTGATCATAGCCACTGCGAATGAGAGGAAGATAGAGGCCGTTGTGTCAGATCCCGCTTCAAGAAGAGTACCGCTCACATAGCTTGCCCAGTCATCTGAGAAACCCATTTTCTCCTGTGACTTGAACATATCTTCACAGAAGTTTTTGCTTGCAATCCCTTTTGTGATTCGATCTTTGACTTTGAGCACATAGCTCTTGTACAACGCTATTTCTTCCTTGTGAAGCTGCTTGCCCTTCTTCTTGCTAGGGTTGATGAAGTCGGGAAGATACCGCAAAATCGGGAAATAATCTAGTATCGAGGCAGACACTTGCGATGCCACAGCAAATTCTTCGAACCCCTTAAGTCATATAATATCAGTATGAGTAGGTGTGGGGTTGAAATTGAGTGTACCTCGTAAATTTGCTTAACGTCCGGGTCGTTGAAAGCTAAACTTCTCCATCCAAATGTCATGCTTGTGACCAGCGACGTGCTGTAGCGTCTGACATGATCGTGATATTTGTTGGGCTTTTTTATCATGTCTGCCAGCATCTGCCGAAGTTCGAGTTCTTGATACGGAATATATTCGACGGCAGTTTTGATGTTGAGAAGGTTGTGGATCATTTTGCGGGCTAGACGCCATCCTTCATCGTATTGCATGAGGACCAGGCGGTAACCACCCGATATCAGTGTCTGGCCGACATACATCTCAGGTCGTGAGGAATAGTTGTTGGATCGCTGATCGATCAAGTCTTTGACAACTCGCGGTGAATTCAGGACAACCATGCGTTGGTTACCAAGCATCACGGAATAGATTTCCCCATATTCGTCAGCCCACTCCTTGAACTTGACGTGCACATCCTTTGACGGCAATTGGTGGAGGTTGCCGACTATAGGTAAAGTTGGTGGTCCAGGGGGCATATTTTTCGGCCTTCTTCCGACTTGGAAGATTTGATAAATCAAGAAGGTTAGGCCGGCGATGCCGACAAAGGCCAGCCATGGCGGTATCGGAATTGGCACCATCGTCGGTCAGAGAATTTGGTGATTATAGAAAATTTGATGTCACCTCAAAGCTTCAAACGCTGCTTTGGCCTTAAGTAATGAGAAGCTCAGGTCGATCGGAGAATCCTGGGGGGAAAGAGCCGACGTGTTGTGTAGAGTAGTGGGTAATGGTCGGCTGTCGGCATGGTTTCCGGCAACTGTGCCATCGTGAAAGTCGATTCGAGAGTGGGGGAGCTAATCACACCTATGTAGATAGACGAGTACTGGCTATCCTTATCATGACGAAGGTGTAGGAGATGACACATGAGTTGAAGAAGTGGCTCCATAATCGGGGCTACCGTTTACCAGACCAAATGGGTGGGTGATGCCATTCGTTCGTGCCTGGATTACTCCCTATCATCTATCATTTGCCATTAGAACGACAAAATGTAGAACCACGTCCATGCCGTCATAGATGATATTAGTCAAGGACAGAGACAGCATCCCCCTTTATTTTCTAAACCGGGGACCAGTAAAAGTACTCGCAAAGCCAGACAGTGGAGCTCCGAAACTCAAAGCTACGGCCAACACAATCTGTGCCAATGAAAAGTAAGATGAGCTACGTGTACGAAGATATAATTGGATCGGTGCTCTGGTCACCGGCCTTGATTTCAAGGATACGACAGTGATGGCTAACAGACACCCCGTTAAGAGGCAAAAGACCCAAGCGCCTCCAAAGCCTGAGTAATGCTTCCCACGCTATAAAATTGGGAGATCGAAAAAATCCAGCAAAGATGAATTCTTACACCGACAACACAGTGGCGGGAATTAGCCATTTTAGCATTTAGCAAGATCAAGGGACGAGGGCGCTATAAGAAGTATAGTTGCTGGATCTAGCGCCGACCCACCTCGTGCCAAAACGATCAGCAGAAGCTTCAAACCCCAATTAGGTTAATGAATCCGAGTTTTGACCCGGCAGAAAGCTCAAATTACCGGAATTACCAATACAGACACCCTTACTGAGAGAAATTCAGCAACGCTTATATAAGCAAAAAACCTGCATTTTGACTACCTACCATAGTAAGATTGCAGGTCAAATTGACGATTTTGAAGTCTTAAATCATGCAATTTAACCTTGTAATTCGAACTAGCAAGAATAAGGCTATCTAGACCTGTGATTTGGTTTTTCATAGGAGTTAAGGTCAACTTTCGGCCGTTATTTTAGTAGGGAAAAAGGGTTAAACTAGCAAGAATCATAGAGGATTTGACCAGTCCATAATAATTCAGAACTAGACTGGATCATCACGGGACTAGCATGAAAATGATTAGGAGGGCCTAAGGCTTCTAAATATATTGCTTGGATTTATTATATTATATATGGTAATAGAGGTGTAGTAAGGTGAAGTAAGGGGGTGATATGATGTTGTTTGGGCCTTGACATTAAGGTTTTTGCGGAACAATACAAAGCGGCGTAAATGCGGTGAAAAAAGCGGTCAGAATCAGATGGAATGTACCAATCAGAGTTCTGAAGCTTCTGATCGGTTTGGCACGCCGTAGACCCACCCCCTGCTTCCGCTTAGATTCAAGCTTTAGTTTCTTATCTCGCGACTTAACGGAAGTTGACGAACGCTGACCTGTCAATACTACTACTACCTTGTCCCTCAGTGAATCACAACGATCTTCCAACTGAACAAATAACGTCATCGCTGCTTTTCGTTTTGTGGCAGAATTAGAATTGAGAGGTGGAGCACACTTTATCAATAATAACACACTAGGTCATTATACTGTACTTTCGTCAAGTTCTTTATCTTCTAAAGCGGTCAATATACCCCACTCCTGTAAACTTTGTTGCCTGGTTATACACCACTCCCCCACCCTAGCATAGAAAGTGGCCGTGGAGCAATCACTGTGGCAAATATACTTCCAGCATCCGAAGTTTGTCCACTTATTGCAGAAAGGTTGGTGGGTCTGAGCCATATGAAGTTATCAGATGAGCTATTAGTTATTGTAGCAGGAGTGGGGTTAGATCCACTCGCCCTTTCCCCGCGTTTCAAAAATCGATTTTCTCAAGTGTTCCGGGAGGCTGGATTATCGGTCATGGTGATATCGCTTCTAAGCTCGAGAGTGGGGGGATAATATACATAGATTGAATTATGACGGGGATTGACTTTTAGGTGGTTATCATTGAGGTCCCAACCACAGGGATCCATATCAGATAGCCCCTGTGATCGACCATGCAGATAGCTCTCCAGTCAAGCAACGTCTAAGCTCTTCATATTATAAGCGTTAATTACTATTAATTTTGTTCCGCTCGATAATATATTCTCTTCCCACCTTCCCAGCTATACTATCCTCAATGGGCGACAACCGCATGTCTGACACAAAGGAGGAGCCTCATGACGATGCAATTCTCACCAAGCCATCTCATCACCACACTGCTGCACCTCATGATCTGATGGATGCTGCAGAAGCTGGCATTGTCGACGTGTACGTTCGACGCGGAAACAGGATGCAAAAATGGGTCGATAAACTCGAGAGCCTTGCTGGTATTGAAGCCAGAGGCATTGAACGTGTTCCCGACAGTATCAAAGCAGAAAAGACCACAACGAAAGACTACGTGCAGATGTGTTTAATCTGGCTTTCAGCTAATCTTACCGCCAATAACATGATGATTGGCATGCTGGGTCCCTTGACCTTTGGACTTGGGCTCCGAGATAGTATGCTTCTAGCCACCTTTGGGTCCCTTACTGGGGGCGCCGGGAGCGCCTATATTGCATCATTTGGACCTGCCAGTGGAAACCGTACTTTGGTATGCTCTGTGTACGGCTTATGAGAAAAAATTGCTTTCTGACCCGACTCACCAGGTAATTGCTCGCTATACGATGGGCTGGTTCCCCTCCCGCCTCTGCGTTGCCCTCAACATCGTGATCATGCTTGGTTATGGAATAATCGATATTCTTGCTGCGGGTCAGATCATGTCAGCTGTGAATGGTAAAGGGATGTCCGTGATTGTTGGCGTCATCGTAGCCGCAGCAATCTCGCTAGTTATCTGTGTGGTTGGTATCCGGCTCTTCCACAGCTACGAACGGTGGGCATGGCTGCCTCAAGCTATAGTGGTCTTGATTCTAATCGGCGTTTCTGGGCCCTACTGGGACCCAACGTCTGTTTCAAGTAACACCGGAGCAGCCAAGTCCGCAGATCAGGCAAGTTTCTTCTTCCTTTGCCTGGCATCACCTCTTTCGTGGTCCCCCGCCGCAGCAGACTTTTATGTCTATTTCCCAACCAACTGCAAGCGGTGGAAAGTTGCTGTTGCTACCACAATTGGCCTCGGAGGCTCATGCATGATTTCCTACTACATCGGTGTCGGTCTAGCATCAGGGGTTGCAGGCAGAGCGTCTTGGGCTACGGCAGCGGATGAAGGCCTTGGTATTCTCCTTGTGGAAGCATTTCGTCCTTTGGGAGCCTTTGGCAACTTCTGCTCTGTTATACTCGCTTTGGGTGTTATCTCCAACAATATCCCTGGCACTTACTCGGCTGCATTGAGCTTTCAATTGTTGGGCTCCTGGATGCAAAGGCTGCCTCGCTTTTTGTGGACTATCATTGTGGTTATAATCTATACTGTTATTGCATGTATCGGCAGAAATGAGCTTTATGACATTATTCAGAACTTCGTGGTGATTATGGGTTATTGGACGGCGGCGTGGATCACCATTACTGTTGAAGAGGAGCACATATTCCGCCGCCGAAATGGAGGTTATGACTGGACTGCATGGAACGATAAGAAGAAACTTCCGATCGGACTTGCGGCATGTACCGCATTCTTGTGTGGCTGGGCTGGTGCAGTGTTGGGAATGTGGCAGACCTGGTTTACTGGGCCGATTGCAAAGCTGGTTGCCTCGGGTATTGACATTGGCATCCCTCTTTCTATGAGCTGGGCAGCCCTTGTTTATCCTCCTCTGCGATACGCTGAACTCAGATACTTTGGTCGTTAAGTTTTGACCATTTAGACAATTCCAATATTGTTTCCATGGTTGTTCAGTCCTAGAACTATACTAAAATGATGCGCAAAGATAAAATCCACCAACGCTAGCTTCGAGAGGGTAGGCATCGGAGAGCTGCCCGCTAATGAGACGATGGATCGCCAATCTACTCAGCACTGAAGATGTATGGGAATTCTCTGGGGGAATGAGGCGGGTTAACTGCTCCACGTCGGAAAAGGGTACTGCCTTTAATGGTGACAATACGGTAGAGGACTTAGGCGGACATCTCGACCGCTCTAGTCCTTGATATTTACCACTAAAATTACTTTAAAAAATAACAGTTGTGGTTGGCCATAGTAACCGTAAATTGACTAATATATGCAGAGGTTGAAACCCCTTAATTACGGTTTCAAAGGGACCTTACGTTTGGCGCAACAATTTTCTTCCGTGAGAAGATAGTGGATCTAAAAGAATACCTAAAGTGCACACATTGCGAGTTACTGCCCAACGATATATCCGGAAGTGCTTTACGGAACTATTTGCAAATTCAAGCTACACAAGTTTATCGGGTATCCCACCATATCTAATATATTCCAAGGTTCTATCTAGACAGTAGCTATTTATACTCCGGGAGCCCGTTAAATGGCGGCTGGTTTTAACCCCAGCCATCGTCCGGTACCCGGGGTTAGTTTTGTATCTGGGGAGTTCAAGAAAAATTCGCGGGACAAGTTCGGCCATGATGATAAAGAGCTTGCTCAACAGCGCCAGATAAGGTAAATTATATTATCATACAAAAAATATGCACATATATTGAGATTCAACATTAGATACCTCTGACACGTACCAAAGAATAAAATTGCGGATGTTAAATTCTCAGTCATGAAGAATAAACAACAGGCCATTATTGCATCGAATCTCGATTTCACTTGGCATCAAACACTCTTATCATTTACTTTAACCTTGGTCGCCTCCTGCATTCCGGCATGTATTATACGCTCCTGGGAGCCATTGAAGCTAGATTCCACGTCTGCATAACTGTGGCCCGTGATTGGCTTCAGCTTGAGCCCGTCGTGTCCGTCGATTGACATGTTATTGTACATTCGACGACTCGAACTACCGTTAGTCTTTGACTTGCTTTGCCTGTCACTCTTGTTGCTGGGAAGACCCAAAAATTTCTGTAACTTCGGGAAGCGAAATATGATCAAGGTGTTGAAAGAAGGAATGCATGCGATGAAAATGGCGAGAGCGACTTCCACGCAGGACCAGTTCATGGCATTGACCATTGACCCTAAACATTCACATATGATTCGTCAGTCAAGACTCAATCGCTAGGATTTAAGAAAGAGAAAAGAGTTTTAACTTTGACCTACAAGTATGATCCACTTTGAAGCTATTCAAATAACTGATCCGAATAATGCTTGTCATGCATACTCTGATAATTTGGTAAGTTTTATTGAGCCTTTCAGTGTCGGAAGTGGCGCAAATATAGACTTACAGAAGACCCAAGCTAAACATCACCACCAAGCCTGCCCGCTTACCGACCGACATCCTAAGCCGAACTACCTTTGGAATTGGCATAAGGAATAGGGCCAGATCACTAGCCAACTTAACCGCAAAGTTGGCGTAGTAGAAGGCGTTCATATCAACACAGGTACCTTTCACAAGACCTGTAGCATCCCAGGCCTTATGAACTGGCGTGCATTGAAAGAGCACAACGAGAGTCTCCGCGATGGTCTGCGCCACAACGATTGCGAGAAGCCACCAACAGGCAATGCGGAATTTTTGCCCTGGGAAAATATGCAGATATAGGAGGCAAAATGACATTTTTATGGTACCGAGGGCGAGAACGTAGGCGAGCATTGTAACAAAATCGAGCTACAACGGAAAGAACTCAGTTAGAGGAGTTTCGATGTGAGTTTCCTCCCCAATAGCAACTTCATAGTCATACCTTAAGGAACATAGCTCGATCACTAAAGTTCGACACGGTTCCAATGTGTTTGCCGAACCCATATTTTGTCACTAAAGGAAATTTAGCATCACGTGTAGAGACTCGTCGCCCTGCCGTAGCGAAAAACATACTCAACATCGCAGTGAAGCACAGAATGAAGGTGAATACCTAGAGCATGAATTAGTAACCAATACGGATGAGTCACGAACAGATAGCGCACCCAGCTAGTTACACAAACCACATCATCGAGATTTATTCCAGTAAGATACCGAACTCGAACAAACAATCGGATCAGCAAGCCGCCGGTTGCGAACACGAGCAAAATGACATTGCAAGCGATGATTTCAGGAATCCGTGATTGCGCTAAGTATGCTATGCGCTCAGCCGAAAGTTCCCTTCCCCAGATAGGTCCCATTATGCCTTCAATGGCAAAGACCGACTAATCAATCAAGAGAAACACGGAAGAATATTGGAAAGAGAAAGAAAGACTAATTCAAGACATAATTACGTTTACGAGGCTATGGGAGATACATGGCGGAGTCCAAACGGAAGATTTTTCTGTATGCAGTATTTGCGCCGCTCTTTTGCTGTCAGGTATGGGGATCTGTTTCATCGGGCAATCAGAGAATTTCAAGATACATCGGCCTTCCCTGCTTGAGTAAGCGTTCTCAAACGGAGACCAAAAGGAAACTCACCATGAGTGGCTGGCGATGGATATAGCGCCCCACATAGATGACCCGCTACAGTACTCCGTAGACGTTAGAGATAAATCATCTCCTGCGATAGGGGGCGTTCTCGAAATAAACCTTCGAAGTTGGTGATTCTGGTCCTTGCATCGTATAATCTCCCAGAGATGCTATATTATAGACACCTGCTTTCTTCTGCTGTGAACTTTAACTATTCAAGCGCCGTGACATATTTCCCTTGTGGGGTAGAGACCAAGAGACACATCGACTTACAAGGTTAGCTAGAAACTCTTGATATTTTGTATCAACGCGCCAAAGGTATCCATGGTCTCCGAAAAGATGGCATCGAGTTTGATATTGATTGGTTTATATAAGCATAAAAATAGGGTTTTTGGTTTTTTCACGCTTAGGGGGTGGGGTATGAGGGCCGGACTCGGTCGAAGTCCTCTTCGCCAATGACACAGATTGACAGTGTGCTAAGAATAGATGAAGAACTAACGAGATTTCCGCGGTTCCGGTGGGAAACTGAAACAGATAGGGTATTGAGACAGGCAAATACTGTCGTAGGGCTGCTTCTGAAAGGCGCTGAAACTGGAGGTTTGGTCGATCTGGCTCGGGCTGCAAGGATTGCAAATGTCGATGGATGACAGCCTTACTACCTACCGCTCGTGAGTCCGTGTTACGCAGCTCGCTGCCCTGATACAGCCGATTTGACCGCATCATTTATGGTGACTAAAAGTCGCCTGAAGCTCAGATGCATGATTTACGCTGTTTTGGCCCGATTGTGGCCTGACTGGCCTGATTCGTGGTATACTGACCGCCTCCATTTCGTATTGGTAATTCCAGTATTTTAAACTTTCTGCCAGATCAACAATCGGGCCAAAAGCGATGTTAGTCATCCGACATCGAGGCGAACTTGAGTCGCTGTATTTTTAAATTGATTATGAGACTTATCCATACCCTCAGAGGGATTGTCCCCAAGTAATAAGTTTTTACTGTGTCTAACCTTAAAGTACTAGGTCTTTAATTTCCCCGAGTACTAGGCATATACTCACCCCACATGAAATTAATGAGTATTGAAAGCGTCGCTTATGCACTTCGTTGATAGCGGTAAATCTTTCATATGCTCAGGTGGTAGATCTTGATCCTAAAACTGGATTGAGCCAAATAAGCTCACAAATAACCTCCCTCGGTCCTCTTTGCCTTGCACATCAGTACTATTATCAGAATCTCCAGAAGGGTTCGCGACAGGTTAAGATTGCTCTGGACATTGTTACAAACGTTGCTCTCGTTCTAGAAGGCTCCAGAACGAGAAATACATCAGACATTCGTGGGAAGGGACAGTCAAGTAAAGGTCAAATTGGTTCGAATTTAATCTACAAGATACAGCTTCATATCCCAAATGGGCGGCATAATTTGACAGAGCCGACTAAGCCCCTAAAGCCCGTTTTTTTTTCTTCGTCCTTACCTGGTTGTCAAATCCCGCAAAACCTTTGTCAAGAACCAGATACTGGCGCCGCTCGTCGGGATGACGGCGAAATTCGCCGGCACTGCAGCACCGGACAGGAACGCCCCCAATACTTAAAGAATTGTATTTACGATGGAATCTCGTCTTTCTATGCTTCAAATATCTTTGGCGTGTCAAGTGACGAAGTTTCCTGGGTCTCTCGGGTCTGTCTCTCTTCTTCTTCCTTCTTTCTCTTCCCTTGGTCAATCAACAGATTTCCTTCTTCCCTTTGCACAATCTATCCTATCGTAGATTTATGCCCTTTTGCCATCACGTTCAAGCATAACCCATCAAATGGCCGATTCCAGCGAGAAGGCACCGTCTTCGGGCGCAACCAATGTTGATGATGACTCCCATGGGCACTTTAGCTCTGCTGAATCCGCGCCGGACACTTCAAAGGAAATTGTGCAGGTTGAAGATGAGCGAGACAAGTACCGCCAAATTCATGGCATTGAGTGATTGCTAACTATTGCAGTGGTTTCTAGCTGTGTTGGCCATTTTCTCGTCTGTTTTTCTCTTCGGCTTGGACACCACTGCAGTACGATTCCAATACAATGTTAACCTCCCTTGTCGCAATTACTCATCCAAAGTGGTCCCTCGCAGGTTGCGGATATTTCCCCCGCGATGATCAGTCGCTTTGGTCATGCAGATTTGCTCCCCTGGTTGAGCTCTGGCTATGCATTGGGGGCCATGAACATTCTTCCTTGGGGAAAATCATTCGGTGTTTTTAACCTGAAATGGACATATATCCTCACGGTTGGCCTGTTTGAGGTGGGGAGTGCCATCTGTGGTGCGGCACCGAATATGACGGCCTTGATCATCGGACGAGTGATTGCGTATGTCTGGTTCCTCCTACTTTTCGGTTTCGATTGCTAACAGCATTGCTAGTGGAATTGGAGTGAGCTTTTGGCAAACTCTTCAGACTTGTTTTTTTTTTCGAAACAATTGCTAACGAAACCAGGGATCGGGCATGTATCTCGGTTGCATCACATACCTCGCTATGACCACTAGCCCCCGCGAAGGTCCGCATTACATCGGTCTAGTTGGCTTTGTATGGGGCATTGGGACTGTCTTAGGCCCGATTGTAAGACCCTTTTGATCTCCTCAGCATATTTCATATTCTAATTCAGTACACAGGTCGGTGGTGCATTCGCAGATAGCTCAGCAGGCTGGCGCTGGACTTTCTACATCAACCTTTTGATCGCTGCTCTGTTTGCCCCCGTTTACTTCTTCCTTCTCCCTAATATCGACGCACAGCCAACAGTGACTTTATTTGAGAAGCACAAGCAAGTGGACTGGGTATCCATCATTTTTCTAAATGGATTCGTTACATGCTTTGTCATGGCCATCAACTTCGGAGGTGCTGTTTATGATTGGGGATCCGCCCAGGAAATCGTTCTCTGGGTCATGACGGCTGTCATCTGCATTGGTTTTGTCCTGGTACAGTATTTCCACCCTCTTGTGAAAAAGGAACAGGTTCTCTTCCCTAGCCATCTGCTGAAGAGTCCCCTGATGCTTAACCTGTCCGTTCAAATGTTTTTGTCATCCGGTGTGCTACAAGGCGCCATCTACTACATTCCCTTGTACTTTGAATTTGCGAAGGTATGCTTTCCTTTTCATATTACGGCTCCTTTCACTCTCCGTACTGTTCAGTGTTAATTTCAAAATTCCAGGCCGATAAAGCACTCGACGTCGCCGTACGGCTTCTACCTTACGTTTTCATGCTTGTAGCTGGCTGCTTGATCAACGCTGCTCTTATGGTTCGATTTGGATACTACATGCCCTGGTACTTCGGGGGTGGGGCGTTGGTAGTAATCAGCTCAGCATTGATGTGTACGTTCTTAAATTCATCAAAGATCCAAATCCGTTGCAGCGCTAATAAAACAAACTCTGATCAGGCACCGTCAATGCGAATACCTCCAACTCTACCATTTATGGATACACTGTGTTGTTGGGAATTGGCGTCGGCTCCTACTGCCAAGCCAGCTACAGTGTATCCCAGCAGTTGGTTCCAATGACCGAGTTGACCAATGTTGTTGGCTTGATGAGTATATGTAAGCACATGACGATTCTTCCAGCCTTGAACCCGAAGACACATATTGACAGTCTTATTTAGCGCAATTCCTTGGAATCCTGTTCTTCTTGGCGATCATGGGAACATCCTATCAAAACCTGGTCATTGAGAAGATCCACAAGCTTCTGCCCAGTGCTAGCGATGCCGAAGTTCGTCAATTTATTGCTGGAACCACCTCCAGCCTCAGCGACAGCTTGACAAGCTCCCAGTCCACCGCCGTCATTGATGCTATCATAGTTGCCATGCGATCAGTGTGGATCTTACTTGCTGTTGCAGGTGGCGTTTGTGTAGTGTTGTCTCTTTTCCTCGGAGTATGTTCTGAGAGCCCCGGCCTAAAATTCGGTAACCATATACTGACATTCTCTCCGCAAATAGAAAGACAAGTTATTCACCAAGGGCGCCAAAGGAACAGCAATCGCAGCATAACTGTGGCACATGGGTTGACAACCTCTGAACTTCACCAGGTGGCTCTTTCTGCACAGAATGGAATTGTGGATAGCTCTGTCACACCCCTCCCCCCCCAAGTGTGGGCGGTGTCTAATCTTCTTAGAAGTGACTCCCCCGTACCTAGTAGTATTAATCTCTTCCGCGCTTTTCCCCTCTTTATAGACCTCTTTTCTCGTCTCTTCCGTTCGTCAGCTTAAGGTAGCATTCCCAGTAGCCGCAGCCTGCTTGACGGCCTTATTGTGTGACCAGTACCCAGGATATATTAGTTTAAACTTGGAACTTCTTTTCGGAATATTCAAATTATAATTAGGTATAAATTTGCAGATTTTATGAATGACTCCTCTATCGCGACTATTATCTCGATAATTCTGTAAGCTAGTCTTTTTTTCCAATTTTTGTCCTTTGTTTTGCGGCGAAATTGGCCGGTGGGGGCCAGTTTCGCCGGCGTCCCATTACTAATGAATGGGCCTTTGTTCTCTCACGTCAGCCTTTTATCTACCACGTTCTGGTAACATTAGTCTTAAAGCTATCAGTCGATCTAGCCGGTCGGCCGCGGTGGAACACTCTCCTTTGTACCCCAATACAATCAATTAGTTGAATTTGCCATGTATTCGTGTACGCTCTGCTCGAAGCCCTTCAAACAAAGTAAGGTGATATCCTTGACTCGTCTCAAAACCCACTGCAGAGGATCGAGAAGTGGCACAACTGTCTAATTCTCTTTCAGTTTCCTCTCGGAACCGGCACCTGGAATATTGCCGCCAGGCAACAGACCGGCCTCGCATGCGAACCTTGTCATGTCGCGCCTGCAGCACGGCCAAGACAAAATGCACCAGCTCTCACCCATCGTGCACTCGGTGCCTGCGACGCGGCATCGAATGTATATATGAACAGCGACCCGGTCGGAGACAACTGTCCAAACAAGGCGGCGCGGATGAGACCCCTTCCATCGATCCACGAACACCGGCAGATTCAGTAAACACCAATCTAGACGACGGTAGTGCAGTCCGCCTGGTGGCCAATCTTGGCAAACTGGCAGATGACATGATTTGGGACGGGGACTCGAATTCCACAGACTTTCTTTTAATGGATCCAAGCCTCACTGACCCCAAGGGCGTGCAAGCTTCTGCACCCACAATGACCACCGCGCCGATAGTGGCATCCACCTCCGACTTCACATTTGGCTTGCAGAGCTGGAGCATGGATCCACCAGAGCTGCTTGCAGCACTTTCTGCGCCGCCAAAGGTCTCGCCCTTGGCTGATGCGGGCTTTCTCACGCGGCTACCTATCGATGATCCCATCGCACAGCGACACGCCACTCATATGATTCAAATACTACGAGCTTTTCCTCAAATGATGGTCCGAAGAGCTGTTTTCCCACCTTTTATTCATCCCAACTGGCACCGTGCAGATGGGCCTGAAGCTCAGAAGACACTGCCTGAGCCGCTTGGTAACTGCATGAGTATCGCACATATGTTTGCCTCCAGAACACCTGATACGAGAGCCTTTGTTTGGAACGCTATTAGAACGGAGCAGCGACGACTAATGGACCAGGTGAGCCTCTTTTGCCTTGTTGGCAACTCTTGAACACTAAGATTGATGAAATCCATTTAGTCTGAATCATTCGGGCCTGAGGACTTGCTTGCCTCCATACAATGTTATATTATTTACATAATTATGCAAGTAGTCGATGACGCGGCACATCATAGCGAGCATGACCTCAATATGCTGCTTAATTTCGCAGTGAGTTTCCTTTTCCGTTGTTGCACATCAGATGTTGAGAGCCACACTAACAAGAGAGAAAAAATCAGACTCTCTGCAGTGCATTTGCCAAGGACCATTTAGCCATCCAGAGCAAACACACCCCAGTCGCGCCTGGCCCGACTGGGTATTTGCCGAATCTCGGCGCAGGTACGCTCGATTCTTCCTGTTCGGATCATTCAACTCCAGGCTGTCCTAACAAATACAACCATTAGGGTCGCTTGCATCTGGTTCATCATCGGGCAGGTCATATCTACCAAAACGGGTATCCCATGCGACACATCGGAAGAATATTATTGTCTTCCTTTGCCGGGTGGCCGATCTCTGTGGGAGTGCCGAACAAATCAAGGCTGGGAAGCAGAGTACAGCGCAACACAGACAACTATCCCTGGGAGGCAGCTTACATACTTCGGAGACTTGATGGAGGCTCAAAAGGCGAGCAGTGACCCGAGCATGATTCACAAGATAGATTCCTGGAACGCAGAGGCAGATACAGTTGGGTTTATGCTTACGCTAGCTACAGCAATGGTTTAGATGTACCTGTAATAGATCAGTATCCGAACTCCAATACAGTAACATTGAATACCGCAATACAACTAGTAAAGTGGGGATACCTTACTGGCAAGGGAACCGGTGATTAGACCTCGAAATGGTGCGGCTCTGGTTCCAAGATCTGGAACCGCACTGCACCGTGGTTCTACGCGGTTCTGTCTCGGTTCGAACCTCAAGGAACCGCGACTGCATAATTTGCCTAGTTTTTCCTTTTTTGGATGGATAAATTGATGACTCACCTTAATTCTTCTTTGTAATTAAATGCTGTTTTGGCCAATATATGGCTGAGTGTTACAATGGAGCAACATTCTTGAGGGGATTTGATATACTTTATTTCTATATAGAAATTTCGGCATTCTACAATATAGGTTCCCCTACAGTCCCTATCTTTCTTCTTATAAGAATAATAATAGTAATTAGAGACGCGCTAGGCTATAAGATATAAGGAAGCGAAGTAAACTAGATAATAATTAATAGATATACTATTAATATAAATAATAAATAGTTTTAACTAACTTATTGATTTATAATAATCAATTTTATAATAAATTATATAATTCTAATACTTTAAAATATAGAAGAATACTATATAAATAATATAAGTCACGGGGTTACTAACTTTTGCTGCTAAGAAAGGCCTATAGATAGGCATAGTAGGCGTTGGGCATTAGACCCTACCCCTTACGCTCGTCCATGGGCGATGTCGCAGTCTAGTGCCGCCTGGGTGAGAAATGGGTAAGAGCTGCTCTAGCGTCGCGCGACCGGGGTGAGAGATCACCCTTTTAGACACGCTTTCTTTCTCAGCGCCTCAGATCGCGCTAGCCCGATTTAGGTCCGAGAAAGTTCTTTTTTAATGTATTTCTAGTAGATAAAGTTACCTTGATTATAGTTTCTGGCATTGGGCAGACTTTACTTGCCGAAACATCCCGTGGCTATACACCTGAATTCGAACACAAATTATCTCTCAGACACTCATAATTTGTTTTTCGGTCGTAGGCTCTATCAGCCTAACTGTTTCAAGGATAGCACCAAGCTATGGGGCCAAACCCGTTGGGGGCCAGATTGATACGGCAATGATCATTGAGCGATTTGGCCTCTGGTCTGCATCATTCCCAGCCGCTTGGCCCCTCAAAAGAGGGGTAATATGAATGAAAATTCAAACCTTGTGTTGACCCTTTACCCTTGGCCGGACATGTCGAAAGCACCTCGCAAACCAGTGTGGGATCATATTCAAACATTTGGCCGGAACCCATTTAATCATAGATGTCCCAAAGACCGGCCGGCCGAGATCGACCTTAGCGAGCTTCATGACCAACAATCCCGTGTTTCGGTACCGTCTATTGCCAAAACAGCACGGTCGTCGCTGGTCAGCCCATCTCAATCTGAAGAGCATGCCACATTGTTAGAAAGCCAGAGGACCGACCGAGAAACATCACACGATACCGAGGATAAGAAGAGTCAAAATGTCCATCAGCGATGGATCGATGGCGTATACCTCTGCGCAAAGGCTTCTGCATTGATTATGCTGCTCAATTTGGCCTTGATCGCGACGGTTGCTGGCTTATCCCGCAAGTATGATAACGGTGAATTTCTGACGTCAGCAGTGTTCTACCGGGGCAATTGCACTTTGTGTAAACGATGGGATATTGCACTTCACCTCATCATCAACGTGCTGAGTACGTGCATTCTCGCTGCTAGCAACAACTGCATGCAGGCACTTGTCGCTCCAACTCGAGAGGATATTAATAAGTACCATGCACAACGCCGATGGCTTGATATTGGGAATACAAGTATGAGAAATCTTTTAGCAGTGGGCCGGTACCGGTTTGTTCTTTGGCTCTGTTTGTTGAGTACAGCGACACCATTTCATTTACTGTATGTGTGTGATGCTTCACTCTGAATAGATAGGTCGTACTGACTCGCTCCTTAGATACAACTCGATGGTGTTCCAGTCTTTATCTACGAACGACTACACAGTTGTTCTTGGACCTCACGATCTTGACTCGCAAAATATACAGGACCTCACCACTCCAGCTCTGGAGCAATGCTATGCCTTTAATCCCGGAGAAGCTCCTGGCATTGACTGGAATGAAACCGTTGATATCATCGCACAAGGAAATTATGAACGACTCACGACTCGTCAATGTCTTGAAATAACCGATGTTGTCAACCAAGTAGGGTATAGATTGATTGTTGCGCTCACGGAAGCATTATCCGTGAGCGATGGGGGAGATGCAGCAATACTCTGGACTGAATACACGGACGTGCGCGGAGGTAATGTGGAAGACATTAGTGGCATTGCTCTTCAGAAGGATGTGATTGGGAGATCATTTGCAAGGCAGTACAACAGTACTAATGGCACAGTCACAAAATGCGTCGACAATATTGCCTATAATGCTTTCCACTACGGGAATGGCACAAAATACCCAGTGAGCGGTTGCCTTGCGATCAAAGCAGAGGAGAATTGTGAGTTGCTTTATAGCCCGCCGATATGCATCGCTATTGTTCTCGCCTCATTGGTGAAAGTGATAGCTATGTTCCTATCGGCGCGAAATAGCCGGTCAGGATCGGTGCCTCTTCTTACAATTGGTGATGCGGTGGCGTCTTTTGTTGAAGAGCCGGATCCTACAACAGAGGGTCTTTGTTGGATTTCTAGAACCGAGATTCAACGCGGAGACTGGGAATTTTCCAAACAGGAAAGAGCAGGTATGGGAATCTGGGAAGGTGATCGAAACCTATCAGTGACCTACAAATCACTCTCACGACGCAAATTCTGGGGACAAGCTCCGAGCTTGAAGCGATGGAGCGTGACATTAATTGGGTATGCTTTGAAATGCAAGCCGCTGCCTTCTATCCAAACTGACCTATTTTATCTAGATGCTTGTCGGCTATCGCGGCTGGTTCATACTTCACAGTGATATCGAGTGTTACATTGGACCTTAAATCATTCTGGGAGAACGGCATTGGTAGTAACACTTACTATCTTCTGAGCCAGACGGCACAATTCTCAGTTATTGGATGTTTAGTAGTGGCGAACATGCCGCAACTAGTTGTCACTATGAGTTACTACTGCTACAACAGCATCTTGACGAGCATGTTGGTAGCAGCCGAATACAGCTCTTATGGAGCTACTCGAAAACCACTTCGGGTTACCTGGCCAGTCAAAGGAAACGGCAGCAAACAGCGTTCAACATACTGGTTGAGTCTGCCATATGCGTACAGCATTCCCATCCTGGTGATCTACATGGTGCTTCACTGGCTCGTATCACAGAGTCTATTCTATGTCCGAATGACTATTTACACTTCACGTGGCAAGCTCGTCTCTTCTATCACCAGCTCTGTTGGTTATTCACCGTTGCCTATCTTTTTATCTCTCCTTGTCGGGAGCCTTATGTTGGCAATTTTGCTTGGCCTTTCACTGCGCCGGTTCAAGTCTGAGATGCCTTTGGCGGGTACGTGTAGCGCTGTGATCAGTTCTGCTTGTCATCCACCGATGGATGACTTAAACGCCGCCCTGGGTCTGGTGAGATGGGGCGAGACGATGACCTCGCCAGATTGGATGATAAACCCACTTGGCGGAGCTGAGGACCGGAAAGGGCACTGCAGCTTCACATCCTTTGATACTGAAAGGCCCTCTTTGTTTAAATTATATGCTTAGATTTATTGATCAATTTTTCAATTGTACCGTCTGTTCGGTGAGGAAAGTAGCGAGGGAAGACCACTGTCGAGAATGGTTGGCTCTCGGTAGTCTATCGTTATATAAAAAGCCCCTCTATCAGTTGGCAGTTGCAGGGATCGTAAAAGTTGTTTGTTTGACCCGGATGGAACGAGTGGTGCGGAGGTTAGATTATGAGTACGATGACCGCTGACTGGTTTGATTTGACCTAGACTTATCTATCTCAAGTCATTGGCTCCATAGTCCGAACGAAGTGCTGTATCGGGAGGGGAGGGGAGGGGAGGGGAGGGGAGGGGAGGCGATCACCCCTGGGGTGAGAATTCTCACCCCGTTCTCACCTCTTTCATCTAGCCTACAATGGTCATTTACGTCTACTACTTGTCTCACACACAAAAATAGATAAATGGATGAATCAAAAACAAGAAATAAAAACATACAATAGTTAGGATTCGCATATGGTCACCCACCATACTACTAACTAACCGGCGTGTGGCTTCAATGCGGCCAATAGTTCGGTGGGTGTCACCAGGGTGAGAAATGGGTGAGAAGGGTGAGTGCGCAATAGGTAGGGTGAGAAGCAGGGTAAGAGGGGGTGAGAAATCGCCCCGTCGCGCGACGGCCCGTATTGACCCTCTTAGCTGAGCGAAAGGAGAACACCATTAGGCCACGATCTTCTTTCTAAAACAGCAAGCGTCTTAGCATCTACACAGCCCTTGATGGAATGGGATCCGATTGGGGACCAAACGGAGTGATTTTCGAATTAGTTACCATTTCGTGCATCCTCTGCCTGACTCCCCTAGTGGCCTAGGCTTTTTATGGAGCTCTCGCAATATAATTAATTAGCTTAATCTGACCTACCTACCGGGAGCTTTATGTTTGATTCGTGGGTTAGATAATGTTATCTAGTATTCTATAAATCAATTCTAATAAGTACTAACTAATTATAAAAGCTAGAGCCAGGCCCTTCTTTCTTTTTAAGGGGCTAAACTTCGGGCCGGAGTTTAAAAAGCCGTCGTATATCTCGCTTAATAAATACTATTAAACTAATAAAATATATTAGTATAAGCTACTACCCGAAATGGTCATTTGGTTTTTTAAGTTACTTAATAATATTGATAATATCTTACATTTAGCCCGTTACTATAGATACTTCTATAGAGTCTTTAACTCTACTAATATACGCTTAAAGGTCTTTAGATTAATTATTATATAAATATATTAAAATACTATTAGCGATGCGCTAACTATCTATTAGCTATACGCGCCTTAATACTAAATAGATCTATAGCTTTACTAGATAATTCGTTATTATAAATAATTCTTAGTAGAGTTTTATAGATCACTAAATATCCCGAGAGATTTTAAGCGCCGTAAATAGTATATTAATAATCTAGAACTACTAGAGCGAGATATAAACTTATCTAAGGAGGTTATTTAGGATATTATATACTGATAGCATCTTATGCGTTTCCTTTTCTATTACTACTATAATAAGGCTATATCTAAACTCTTTATAAGCTCCACGCTTTTATCTAATTTTGAAGAGGAGCTACTATGCGAGATAGAGATTAATCTCTAGGAATTTAATTTACTAAGTTTTTAGAATATAGCTACTTACGTACGTAGGTCGACGCTAAATCGAGAAAAGATCCTATATCTACGCTTTTATAAAGTATTAATGATATATTAGCTATCTATTAAGAGCCTATAATAGGTTAAAACCTAGGTATGGCTAGATACTAAATAATTCAAAGATACCTTCGACTTAGCTTATAAGTAATATATAAATAACCTATAGAGGCCTCTATAAGATAAGATTAATATCGTAGAGGTTGATTTCGTATAGTACTTCCTTAGAAAGAAAGTATTTCTATCTTCTAGTATCTACTCTTAGTTTAAAAATAAAGATATAGGGGATTATTATGATCTTCGCTAGGAAAGTAAACTTAAGATTTAGAGTTTTATTATATACCTTATCTTTTAACTCTTACAACCTCCCTAGATTATCGAGCTGATTTATCTATTACTAGACCTACTATCGAACTTTAATAGGCTAGCCTTCCTTCATAGCCTAGGGTTTTTTAATAGTTAGGATGGTTTTATTATAAATAAAGAAGACCCCAATATTAAGATAGACTTTCCTATAAACATAATAGACTATAATATAGGATATTTAGTAATAACGAATAGAGAGATAAGTAAAATATAGAAATAGTATAGAGTTTATATATAGCCCTTAGAGATAAGAGGGAGAGTCTTTCTAATATCGGCTAAGGAGGTTTTAGATAAACTCTCGCGTTCGGCGGAAGTATTTATACTATACTAAGAATAGGGTACTAATAAGTAGCTATAAGGGTAGTTAGGGGGCTATTATAAAGAGCAGCTATTAAGTTACTTTAATAGACTTATATATCTTTAATTATATAGACTATGAGCTAGCTATTTCGCCATACTATCTAATTAGGCTTAGTAAAGAAGTACTATATATAATAGATAGGGACTAGCCTTAATATAGCCTAGTACCCTAAGTACGTATCCGGTTATAAAAGGTATATTTATCCTTCTAATCAGGACTAGTTAGCTTCTAGTAATAGAAGGCCCTTTTCTTCTCTTTCCTTCTTTTCTCTCTATCCCGCTGACTATATAGTATTCTGGACTCTATCTTATTCTACGTTACCTTTCTAACTTAATAGTATTACTATTAGTATTCTTATTCCTAAAAACTTTCTAGATCGTCTTATACCTACTCACTCTTAGCTTTAAGATATAATACCTAATCTAGTACGGCCTTAAGATCCTTCTTATATATTAGATAACGACTAATTTACCTAGATATACTAGGATAGGAAAAAAACTCCCGCTAGATTCCTGGACTATAAAGATAAGAGCTAAGGAAACTATATTCTATTTAATCCTACTAAGGACTATATTCGATAGTATAAGAAAGTAGAGAAAAGGGGCAGTATTTACGACCCCTTAACTCTAACGTTATAAGTAAGTTCGACGAGACGTAGTTATAATTACCTAGCTTATTATAGCTAAGCTAATCTCCTAGCTTATAGATATATTAATAAGGTCGACTACTCCTTATCTACGCGTAACCTATTAAATCGAAAGATCGATTAGATTATAAAAGCAGTCTATATATATAGGCTATATAAACCTAGTCTATTAGATAGCTAGATATTATCTATAGTACTTAAGGACTAAAGGACCTAAGTACTATCTAGTTTTCTAGACTAAATACTTTAAGAGAGTCTAAATACTATTTATATATTATTCTATTTACCCTTTTCTATCCGGCTGCTTTTCTAGATAGCTTTGAATATTAAGCTTTTAATAGTAGACGAAGTATCCTTTTACTCTAGCGCTAGCGTATCTATAATTAACTATATCCCACTTCGAATATTTCTATTTCGTCTTCCCCTAACCTATTATAACGTATACTATATATCCTTTATTAATACTAGTGCGTAGATTCTGCGATTTATTATAAGATAAACTCCGGTATTTCTAAGTAGACCACGTAATCTCACGTGGCCAATAGCATAGAACCGGGGTCGAATTATAACCAGATTTAGATAGCGGTATGCGTGGGCAATATAGCGTAGTTTATCTTTTATAACCACTTATTATTATAGAGGAACATTTACGCAATATTTAAATGGAATCCGCTACACCAGCTACTATGATTTCAGTAGTGACTATATATATTACAACCGCTCCTTATTAACTACGACCAGTCTATATAATCTATAGTCAGATCAATTCCGAAAATCGTGCTAAGTTCCAACCCCTTATCCCTCCACACTATCATATGCTCCCCCTTTCTTAATAAGCAAGGCAATTCTATCCCTCTAGATCACGTCTTAGGGAATGGAGCAACCTCGGTCGTCTTGCTATAAAATGGGGTAGCCGTCAAAACCCCGTTAAGATATATATAGAGCTCCGACTCTAACGTCAACGTGAACATCGAGAGTATCCAACGCGAGTAAAAAATATATCGCCGATTACAAACCGGTTAGTGATTTTAGTCCAAGTCCTGTTTTCCTTTATAGTAGCCCTGAAGATAGCTCTAGGGGTAGATGGGCCTCTTTCTCTTTCTCTTTCCTTGATCTGGCTAATCGCCGAGCAGTCATTTCTACTCTACTCCCTTCACGGGTAAAGATTTAGAAAAATTGAAGAACCCCCCTATTCATATCAATATCTAGACTATGATTCAAAACACTGATGGGTGCCGGGCCCGGGTAATCACTTCCAAAGTCTAACTTGTACCCATCATATAGAGTACATCATCGTTCTCACGCAAATGTTTCGTGGTAAACCAACTTAAACACCAGTGCACACGTAGTACCCGTTCCAAAGATTGCTACACTTGGCATCGACAGTGGGGTTCCACTTTCGGAACTGAGCGAGAGTAATACCGCCAGCCTCCTTCTGTATCTCAGGGCAACTCTCACCATCAGTCACCTTGTGGTACTTCTTGCAGTCCGAGGTCAGGTTGGGCATCTGCGGCGTGGGACCATGGGTGTTGACCGCGCCGGGAACGTGGACACAGACATTGTAGTCCAGTTGCAAGTTGGTGCAGCCTGGTGTGAAAAGATAAGCACTAACAAAGAAAATGTTCTGATATGGTTCTGTTACGTACCGTGGTTGATAGAAGGGTTCCATTTGATGAATTGATCGTGGGTGATCTTGAACTCGGTCTCGATAGAATCGCACTGATCCCCGGAGCTAACCTTGTGAAACTTGTCGCAGTTCGCTGCGATGCCGGACTGGGTGGGAGGCTTGCCGTCGTCAGTGGGTGTAGGAGCAGCAGAGGTTGTGGTTGCACCGGGGACGTGGATGCAGACGTAGTAGTCCAGCCAGATGTTGGAGCACTCTGAATATTGAGAGTTAGCGAGAAAAAAAAAAGACCCAGAAATGGAAGGGCGAGCAAACATACTGTCGTTGATGTAGGGGTTCCATTTGGAGAATTGTGAATGGGTGATGCCGGCTGAAGCCTCAATGGCATCACAGCTGTCCCCATCCACGACCTTGTGGAACTTGTCGCATTTCTCGGATAGCCCAGGCTGAGTGGGCTCGTGGTCACTGGCCGAAGAGGTTGTGGAGGGAGCTTCAGTAGTCTTGGTCGAGCTGGAGGTCGTCACAGAGGTCGTGGTCTCAGCAGCCGTGGAAGTGGTAGTGGTCTTGGTAGGCTCGTCATCATTTGCCTCACCAGAGACACAATACTCAGTTTCATCATCGAATTTGGAGCAATCCAGATCAGGGTTGAGAGACTTGAGGTCGTCAACGGCGATGCCCCAGCTGTCGGCAAAGGTTTCACAGGTGTCGCCCGTACTGGGAGCAGTACTGAAACTGCAGTCGACACCGCGACGGGAGAAATTATTTTCAATGGAGCGTGCAGCAAGCAACTCCGGTAGGAGGGCCAAGGCAAGAGCGGACTTTCCGTACATACTGACGATGTAGATGGCTGATCGGCTGTGAGTTATGATTTCCAGGAACAAATTCGATCCGACTCACCTTGGACTATAATTTCGGATAACTTGGAGCCTTTTATATGCATCTCAAGGAAGGTCTTTCGACACAATTGGCCCCCAATGGCATGGTTGACTACTATCCCTCCATCATCTTTGGAAGCCTCGTTGACCCGCACCCAAATCCACCATAGTGGCTGAACTTACGAATAGTGCTGTCTCAGTTGAATCGACCACGGCGACGCAAATTGAAGTGGATTATACTCCGTATCAAGCGTTCAATCGTGCGAAATTGACACTACTCCATCCGAATTTCCCAAATAGGAAGTATAGAGGAACGGAAAGACCGGATACACTCGTGTACAATATACTGGTACGTCGCTTACAGATTGTAACGTTGGAGGCATGCCAAGACACTAAAGATGCGCTTCCCTCACAAACCCTGCACCAAGAGCCCAAGTCCGCCCAAGCTCAAATTTCGGCCTAGGCATCAACCTATCGCATATCTCGGCTGGGCTCCAACTTGGCATACTTAACCTTGGAACTCAAGTTCGAAACTGCCTTGTACGGTCTAGACCTGGCACTCACCCTCAATTTAGACCCGCCAAGACGCCAAGGAGGGTCCAAATTTTGACCTTGGATCCTTTTAGATAATATTTTGCGGCATAAATAGGCCCAAATAGGTAATTTTCTGCTTATAAATGGTGTTTTATACACCCTTATGAAAAAAGGGACCCTCATTGAGGGTCCCTTGGCGGGTGGAGGGTCCAGAACTTGGACCCTCCGGCCAGGTCTACTTGTACCTGACCAGATCTCCACCCACACTTCCGTCGTGATCTCCGATTGGTGAACCGGCCCGGCAACGGGGATAGGGGTGGGTAGGGATAAGATTAGTGATGGTCATTGGTTGTTAAGAGATCACCAGGGCTCGACCCACTTTCCGCCCTTCCGCCCCCTTTTCCGCCCCTGGTGTCTTGGAGATTGCCGAGGATCGACCCGTGCATAGTATGAAATCTAGCCCTATGGAATTAGCACTGTTGGTTGGGTCCGCGTAAATGTAAATGTTTGCCGGAGGCAGTCAATGGGCCCAAGGTCCCTTGGTTCCATAATGCTGACCTTCTCATGGAGTTAAGAGGACCTACATTGGTCAAAAGGCCATGATGGCCATTGATGCATATTAAGACAAAGTGGTATGGGTTGCGAACAGACGCTGGGTCCTCCGGATGGAGCCCTCCGTCCGGAATAACACTTGTAGCTCTGATAAAAAAGCCTCGCCGAGAAAAAGATTCAGCCTCCCGTAAATTGTGCAAGCCGCTACTCCGTACTTGTGACGCCAAGACATTGCCACATTTGCAACCGAAGTACTCCGTAAAGCTGCAGGACTAAGTTTGTCGGGAGGACGGAAGCCGACAGCTCCGGAATTTTAGACAAGTGGAATCATCATGTTCACAGATCACACGGATGGTAAACAGTGGCGAAGCACCGACAATTCCCTCATGACCCCACGAAACTCATTTGAACTAGTTTATATGGCTTCAGGGAGGGGGTTCTCGGAGGCTCACGCTACCAGCTCAGTTTACTATTCCACTGAAGCTTGATATTACTCTTGGCAAGCCACAGGACCACCATCCAGGTCAAATTAGGCTGACCGGGAATACTCCGTCCATTCGCTTGTGATTCAAGATGAACGCCGGTATCGTGATACTTGAGGCTAGAACAGTGGCATTGTTCATACTACATAGATCAAAAACCGGGTGGACTTGCCGAAACAATCAAGAACACTCATTGGTACAAACAGTCAAGTTAGGCTAGATGTGACCCAGTCTTGGCCCCATTCCCTAGATTAGAAACTATGACGGTATTGACACTGCCTGTACCCATTGAACAATTGATAGTTGATACACTGAGGTTACTCAGATACATAGAAAAGTTGAGCAACGTCGCCGCTAAATCAACAGCTCGCGAACAAGTAGCACACCAGCAGCCCACCATGTCAACTGAGAGGCCGAATTGTTGACAGTAGCTGTGCCCTTTTTAGCTGGACAGCTGATACCAGGGGTAGGAGCAGCGCACTGTGCTGCGGTGAGGGTGGATGAGATGCTTGAGGCGGCCGCCGGTGCGACACTGACCTTGCAAGGAGCAGGCGTGGGCGCGGGACTCGCGAGCACGGCGCATTTTTCGCCTTCATAATGACCCGATTGGGCTTCCAGGGTCTTTGTGACGTTGAATGCAAGAGCGGAGGCATCACCGCATTTGTCATCGGCAGTGAGAGCGGTCAAATTAGGCTGCTTTGCCCCTTTCTTCGTAGTAAAGCGGACGGATTGGCCAGCCCATGGGTTGTTCAAGTTGACCTTGGGCTCGCCGTCCGAAGTGGTCTCGTTCGCCGATGTCGAGCAGTTGGTCCAGTCCATTTTCCAGACAAACTCCCAGTCATTCTCGGTGTTCAGCGTGTTTGCGATGCTAGCTTCAAGAAATGCCACAGAGCCCGTTGTATCCGTTGTATTGGGCAGATATTGTTGCACCAGATTGCTGTCCAGTGTTTGATTCCCCGGCGGGAGATCCACTGGCCACAGTCCGTAAGTAATATAGGGATAGAGTCGATCAATCGCTGCGGGGTTCTGAATTGCGAAAACGATGGGGGTGAGTGTCATCGGCCCAAAGGTGCCATTTCGCGGGAAGACCAAGTCAACCTCTGCGAACCCAAGGCCCGTAGTCTCGGCTATCCCCAGGGATGCCATCAGGCTGAAAGCGAGGACCTGCTTCTTGATATCGAACATAGTGAGGATTCGGGAATTTAGGGTTGAGAAGCTCAGGTGTGGTTAAGCCGATACCACTGGACAGTCCAAGGTTGATAGCCAATATCAACTGATATCAGTGGTTAAATCCAACGTCCAAAGAGAAGAAATCAAAAAAGGGAAATTTGGGTGCAGTAGGGCGAAGTACCCCAAAGTGACCAAAAGTGAAAGAGTCGTAATTTTGTACGGGCAGCAAACCGAACTACTCGCGCTAGGGAGACTAGAAGGTTTCGTAGTTCATAAAAAGAGGGTCCCGCGGAAGTGTGTCACTGCAATATAAAAATTGTATAAAAATTACGTACGAGTATCTGAATACCCTGTACATAGTCTTAGACCTCATTTCAATTTATGACCATTGTTACCTCCCAGCCCTAGAATGCATTTAGGCAGTGGAGCCAGAAGCTTAGAGGACCCTCGCGACTCTTGGCGGCCCCTACATCGCCCACTGCCACCTTGGAAATGGAGATCTTATACTCTGAGACATTTACGTGATAGATCTTGGCGCAATTGCTGAAACACTGGATTACTAGATCGCGTTCTCGGACTTGAAGAAGGTATCCGCATGGGTTATCTAGTTCGTGATTCGATCACACATGAGGGTCATGCTAGATGGGTCCTCGTTTACAGCACAGAAAGTTGTGAGAAGATATCATCTCGAGGCTGAGATTGGGGGCGAGAAATTTGTGTATTTATTCAATATACTGGACGCTCCCTGGGGCTTTGATAGAATCTTTGTGCCTCTCAGCCTGAGGAAGTTGCTTCGGGGGTCTCTGTTCCCATCAGTCACTCGTTTCCATTTGTCTATACACTCTTTTGATCCGATCTTTTATCACTTTTCTTTTTTTAAAAAAAAAAAATCCATCTTTATCACATTACACTCTTTACTACCTCCATCGTGAAGGCGCTCAAAGCCATGACACCCCTTCTCAATGGCGTGGCTGCAGGCTTACTGCTGTCTGTCGCGGTTGTCTCTGGGCATGGAACCTCCAGGCTGGGTGCCAGTCCGAGCTACGAAGGGTTCAACAACATCTGCCCTGAGCGATGCATTGTGACGGGCCCCAACCCTTCCAATTGGTCAAACTACCACGAACTGAAACAGCTGGACAAGTGTGACCAGCCCATGTTCTATGGTTTCAACCTGTACGACGATGTCGATGATACCGAGTCTTATCACCGCATCTTCGCGTGCACAGTATATGGAAATGACTTCAGCGATAACTCACAGGCTCACATGTTACTTACTCGCCCTGCGCAAGAGCACAAGGTCACCTATGAAATCGGCTGGTCCTCATACTCACAAGGTACCGAGTCTGAGTACCGCTCTTTGATCAAACAAATGCGTGATTATATTGCCCGTGGACATGTTACTCCCAGCAAGACAGCTATGCTGTATTCCCGTTTTGGTGCCACTTCAGCTGGTATCTATATTGGAAACAGTCTACAAAGCAAAGAAATCAGCGAGGTGGCTCTGCAGTCACTCATTGACGAGTCCCACAAATTCGATGGACGCCGAGACAATCTGGCTATGCAACTCTGTGGACCACACTATGATTCTCAGCACGTCTTTGGATTCATGACTCTGAACAATGGCACTTTCAGAGCCATCCAGTCTGCTTTCGAATCCTGGTCCAATGCCGAGTGTCTTGAATTCGAACACAGCACAAATTTTACGGCTACCGCTCATTTTAG
This sequence comes from Penicillium sp. S1602, assembly GCA_023626355.1. NCBI lineage: Eukaryota > Fungi > Ascomycota > Eurotiomycetes > Eurotiales > Aspergillaceae > Penicillium > Penicillium sp. S1602. The sequence goes on along the minus strand of JAMAGW010000021.1, from coordinate 379,922 downwards.
ATCGCCTATGTTATCTTCCATCAAAGCTAGCAATGCGACCACAAGCAGCGTCGAAGTCTCTGGTAAAGCTCTTCCTGACAAGAGAAGCCTGTTATCTCCTAGGGGAAAATGCCGAACAGAGACTGCTCAAATTGGTGACAGCTGCGCCACATTGGCCTCCAAGTGTGGTCTTTCCGGTGCTGATTTCCTCAAACACAACCCTGCTGCAGGGTTCTGCTCAAAGTTGACGCCTGGTCAGCAGGCATGCTGCTCTCCTGGAACAATTCAACGGAATAGAGATCTACTGTCTACCAGGGGACAATGTCGAACAGAGAATGTGCAATCCGGTGATAGCTGCGCCGCAATGGCCACCAAGTGTGGTATCTCCGGTCCTGACCTCCTAAAATACAACCCCGCACAAGGCTTCTGTTCAAAGTTGGCACCTGGTCAGCAGGTTTGCTGCTCCTCTGGAACGATTCAGGAGAAGAAGAACCTTCTCTCTTCGAGAGGGGAGTGTAAAACACAGCAGGTCCAGCAGGATGACAGCTGTGCTGCGCTCGCCACGCGGTGTGGTATCTCCGGTGCCGACTTCGACAAGTACAATTCTGCGAAGGGCTTTTGCTCGAAATTGAAGCCCGGTCAACACGTCTGCTGCTCCTCTGGCACACTTCCCGACTTCAGCCCAAAGCCCAACAAAGACGGGTCATGTGCCACAACTACTGTTGGCGATGGCGAAAGCTGCTCGACGATTGCTGCAGCCAATAGTCTTACTGAGAAAGATATTGATGGCTTCAACCAGAAGACCTGGGGGTGGACTGGATGTAAGAACATCTTCAGAGACTCTGTCATCTGTATCAGCAAGGGAGATCCGCCTATGCCCGCCGAGGTTTCGGACGCCCAGTGTGGGCCCCAGGTTCCCGGTACAAAGCCCCCCAAGGACATGAGCAAGCTCGCCGATCTCAATCCCTGCCCATTGAACGCTTGCTGCAACACATTTGGTCATGTATGCTCTTCAACTCGATTTCACCTGTTCAAACTAACTAACAATGGCTATAGTGCGGAACAACAGCTGAGTTCTGTACGGATACCAACACCGGTGCTCCTGGTACGGCCAAGCCCGGTACCAACGGCTGTATCTCCCACTGTGGTACCAAGATCGTGAAAGGCAATGCTCCGGCCGAGTTCCGCAGCATCGGATACTATGAGGGTTATCAATTCAAGCGTGATTGCTTGTATCAGGATGTGTCGCAGGTGGACCCTTCGAAGTATACTCACTTGCATTTTGGTTTTGCCGATATCTCCACAGACTATGAAATCAGCATCAACGACAAGACAACCAACTACCAGTTCAACAACTTTAGATACGTCTCCGGTCCCAAGAGAATCATCGGCTTTGGTGGCTGGGACTTTTCCACCCAAGGATCCACCTACCAGATTTTCCGCCAAGGTACCACCGCCGCTAATCGCAAGACACTAGCAACCAACATCGCAAAGTTCGTGAAGGATAACAACCTTGACGGTGTTGACATTGACTGGGAGTATCCAAGTGTGAGTACAGCCTTCTGCGTCCTTTCTTTCTAAGGCAAATAGTGTGATCGGCCACTAACAAAAACAGGCACCCGATATTCCTGGAGTCCCCTCGGGTGATAAGAGTGAAGGAGACAACTTTCTTGCTTTCCTTGTGGTTTTGAAAAACCTTCTAGGAGACAAGTCTGTCTCTATCGCTGCTCCCGGCTCCTATTGGTACCTCAAGGGCTTTCCCATTGCAAAGATCAGTAAGGTTGTTGACTATATCGTCTTCATGACTTATGATTTGCACGGCCAATGGGATGCAGGAAACCCCTATGCTCAGCCTGGCTGCGATGATGGTAGTTGTTTGCGAAGCCACGTCAACCTGACAGAGACCCGGGAATCTCTTTCCCTGATCACCAAGGCTGGTGTGGACTCTGGCAAGGTAGTCGTCGGCGTCAGCAGCTACGGAAGATCCTTCAGAATGGCCGACGGAGACTGCGATGGTCCTCTTTGCAAGTTCACTGGAAGCCGATTGCACTCCAACGCCGAAAAAGCGGAATGCACTGATACCGCGGGCTACATATCAAATGCCGAGATCAATCAACTCCTCAAACACAACTCGTCCCGCGTCAACAAACATTACATCGATACCCACAGCAACAGCAACATTATGGTCTACGACGATACGAACTGGGTGGCTTACATGAGCCCCGAGATCAGGGCTCAACGCACCAAGATGTATGAATCACTTGGCATGGGCGGTACAGTCAATTGGGCCACCGACTTGGAACAATTCAACGATGCCCCTGATGGTGTAGATGGCTGGCCTGGTTTGATCCTCCTGGCAAAGTCCGGCAAAATCACACCCCGGGGTGCTGGTAAGCGCACTGGCAACTGGACGGATATAGGCTGTGACGACGAATACTCGGTGGAAACAGCCTTCAAGTCTTCTCATACCCGCTGGGGACGGCTTGACGCCGACAGTGCCTGGAGTGATGTAATTGCGGACTGGAAGGACTACCGAGATAACCATGACAGCGAGGACAGAGAGGCTTTCTCAACCCACATTTCATACCTTCTTGGCGGACCACCCGAGGCCAAGTGCCATTTGATTGATGGTGACAACAACTGCATGCAGAGCTTGAGCTGCTCTGAGCTCCATGTCGAGAAGAACGAAAAGTCCGGTGCTGCAGCTGAGCTCATCTGGACTTCTTTTGTGAAGATCCATCAGGTAAATACCGTTCCTCCATCCTTCTCGCACTGTCCAGAATAATATCTAATATGAGGTACGCTCAGATGTATGCCGAGTTCAAAGCTGCGCTTATTGCCGATGCTGCACTTGTCATTGACAATACTCTCCCGGACTTGGAGAACACATTTGCGCCTGTTCCGCCGAAATCCGATGATTCGTGGCTGAACACCTTATTAGGTCTGGTCGCTCTGGGTGTGCCGGTGGTTGGTGGAAAGTTCTTCGATAGTGGTACGTCTTTGGTGTCTCCTATCTTTTTCCGAGGTTTCTGACTTTGCTGACTCGACATTAGTGCTCTCCAAGATACCCGCTATGAGCGCCAAGAGCGACGTCTCCCAAGATCACTACAAGTCGGTGATGAATGCCATGCTCACTAGCCCTGTCATAATTGCAACGAATATGAAAAGCAGCAATGATCCGTAAGTCATCTAAATTGGTGTTTTTTTTTGACATTTGGTGACACCATGCTAACCACAACACCATCATCAGGAAGGACTGGACACCCGAGAAGCAAGCCAAGTTCTCCAAGTACATGGGTGACAGTCTTAAGGGCTGGGAATACATCTTCACACAAGATCTTGAAGATCTGTTCGATGGCACTGACAAGTCTATTGACAGACTGACCATCATGATTTCAGACGGACGTATGGTAGACGGCGGCGTTCCGCATGATCTCGACTACACTGACAAGACCAAACGCGAGGAAAAGAAAACCGAAGCAACACAAGACGAAAAAGTTTCCGTGGAAGACAGTTTCTTGCAGGCCTTTTGGGCATACTCGATTCCCGCCGTCTGGCAGGCATCCGGTCATCATCCTTTCATCATCGATACAGGTCGAAGCTGCGATGATAAGGACGGTGATAAGTATACCAAGGACCTGAAGTCTGCGTGCTATGACAAGAGGCTTTATCAATTGGCCGATCCTGACGGCAAGTCTCATCCTTGCGATGCGAAATGTGGATTCCCTGGAGGCTGCACCTGTCCCGACAGCGCATTTTCTTCGCCCAAGGGCGTAGGGGAACTCGACGGCAAACACTGGGGTAATCTCACAGTCGACGACATCATTATCGGGTAAGTCTTCTGCTTGGTTGCTACCATATCCTGCTGCAAATCGCTAATGAGTAACCCAACCAGGTCCGTCAAGACGTACAAGCAGAATGGCAACGAGAACGGTGGAGGCCCGGCAGATCCCACGGACGACGGTACATTCGAGGCTCTCAAAAAAGCGGATATTACCACGCCTGGCTTCATGCGTCTTCCCGTGTGCAGTGAGACTCTGGCCCGCAAATCATGGGAAAATGCCGACAAGACAGATGCCACAAGAGATAAGGAAGGCTTCCCGTGCAACAACGACAATGGCAAGTCGTACTGCACCGCATCAAAATCAACCTATATCGAAGAGACTACAAATGGATCTCCACTTATCGACGATTGCCTTGTCATTTTGAAGAACATTCAAGGAACAAGTGGATCATGGATCAAGCCGATCGAGAGGCAGTTTGGAATTCTCAGTTTTGGAACATGTACTTTCGGCATTGAGGGTAAGGGTCGTAAGGGAAATATTGACGAATATGTCGGGGCCCAGGACGTTGTCGATATTATCCGATACACCTCGAAGCACTGGGGCCATGGAACCGGTAAAATGCAGGGCAAGGGAGTCATGCAATGCGATGGTAACCTTAAGAAGCAGGAGGTGCACTGGGCTATATACAAAAAATAGAGTGCTCCTAGGCAGTTATCTTGATGTCATACTACAGGTGCTTAAATAAAGAAGCGGTTTGATCCTAATAAGGCTATTATCTAGATATAGTTAACTTCTAGTTATTACACGACCCTCTATCTAAGCCATCTCTAGGGTTATAATTAATTATTATTTTTAAGCCTATTCCTATTTATAATATTATATTGTTAGGCATAATAAGAATATTAAGTATATCTTATAAATTCTTAATTTTTTACTCTATATTATTAGAGTAACTATCTCTTAGTAAGAATATTGTAAGGAACAAAAGGCTAGGTAAGAAGATAGTGAGAGAGATCCGAAACGAATATAAAATAGTACCAATATGGTATAGATTTGGAATTCAAGGCAATATGGTTCATATTGATTTCAAAACTAATTCTTAAGGAAAGAATCAAAAGAGAGGGATTCTTCTTCTTCCTTAATATAGAAGGAGTGAGAGCTAAGTAAGCGATTCATAATGATCTTACTTCTTTATATCACTCATCATAGACTAGCTCTAGATAAGCCTAGAGCTCACTTTTGATCTAGATGCTAATTTACTTCTGACTTAGCGCCGTTTTGGGATATCTGAGATATCCCATGATTTCTGCCTTAGAAAAGTAGTAACCATCTTTTCTTTCATAATAGTAAGTAAAATATTCAAATAGCTCTTAATACTTACGATCAATCTTATTTATAACCGCACCTCTAATCCTATAAACCCGTAAGTTATCCTTAAATCCGTCACGCTTAGCAAGGCTCTTATTATTATAATATAAAGAGGAAAAGGATAGTGCTTTAGTAGCTTCTAGGCTATTAGGAGTAACTACTCAAAAGAAAGGAAGGTCCTTTACGTCTAGATCCTATTCAAGGGTCTACGACTCTCTCCCTTCAGATAGCTTTATACTAAGGATATTCTCTACTATAGCAAGGCCTTTAAAGGCTCCGTCGGCTATTCCATAGATAATAACCCAAAAGACAAAGTTTTTCCTAAGGACTAGATAGCCTCTAAACTAATTTTTAGGCCTATTCATATTTTATAAGCTTTCTATAGCAGTAGAAAAGATCCTTATAAGACTCATATATCTATATTATCCTTATACTAGTAGCCTTTAAGAAACTCAGGGTTAATTATTACCCAGCGTATTAGGCCACTATTTTTACCCTATTTAATATAGAATATTATATACTTTAGAATAGTTATTAGCCAGTCTTAATATAAGATATTATAGAAGCATAAACCCTATAGTATAAGTACTTATTAGAGTTATAGTATGAACTTGATTCTATAATAGCCCCTACTCTAGAGCCCGAGCTAGCGAATAGTAAAAGAGAGCTAGTAGTTTATATACGTGCCCTCTTATACTTAAAGTTATAATAATCATAATTAAAGAGATAATAAAGAAGATAATCTATATCTTTCGCTATAACTAGAAACCGCTCTCTAGGTTTTATTAATAGTCTATAGTCCTTTATAAGATTATTACTAATAAACTAAAGCGTAATTAGTAAGTTCTTAAAATAATAGTATAGCTACTTATATTAAGGACATCGTCCTTAACTTTAGGATTAAGGGATTAGGAGGTAGTTCGCTCCTAGTATAAGATTAGACTAATAAAAATACCATAAACACTTTTCTTCAAAGGAATCTCCCTTCGCGTTATAATATAGTACTCGGCGAATAGTTTAAGTTATATAGGAGTGGGATCTAGTTCGTCTTTAGAGAAGTTAGTATATATTAGCTCGTTACGAGACAGCCTCTATCTAGTTATTATTAGAGCCGAAAATAGCGGGATACATAGTAAAATATAACTTATAAACCCCAAATAAATACCGCACCGTCGTATTTCTTAATCGTAGCCGGAGCGAGCTTTCAGAGGCTAATAACGTTATCTTATAACTCCTTCTAATCTTAATACTCACGTATAAATCCACGTGATTTTGCACATTCAATACTTAGCGCGAGGGCTTTCCGGATTTTTTCTTTAGTTAACATTTTGGAAAATATTAAGAAAACTATGATCAAGCGATCGGGGGGCCCTAAGCTAGCATTTATTTATTTTCGCCCGGCTAGGGGGAGTCATAGAGTCAAATCACCCCCGGGGTGAGAATTCTCACCCCGTTCTCACTTCTCTCACCCAGTCTCCAAACTTCTCACCCGTATCACCCACACTCACCCTAACATCAATCTCATCGCCGCTCTAGGGTGATATAGGTGACCAGGGCGTATGGAGAATTGACCGTGCGGAATACGTGGCTTAAGTACGGCTGAGCGGACGGGAAGCCCTGTTCTCCACACCCTATGGTCGTATGTACAAGTTTTCACCTGCAAGTGAGCTATATAGAATGCCTGTCGCCGACAATGCCGCGGTATGAGATGATTGGTAATTGGATCGGTCCCCTAGTTTGTCTACGAAACAAGAGCTTAAGCTATTGTTTACCACCTTGATTTTGGCATGTAAAGCGTGCGTCTACCCGCGTCTTATTAGTGTAGTGTATGACCCTGATAAGGAAAAGGAGAATAGGACGGTATATGGCTTCGCGTCATTATATGCAAGTTAAGTTCGGGGGGCGAAATGAGTAGGTTATTGCTACCGGGGGATTTCCGGGACCCGCCTGTCCACCCTGAACTAATCAATTAAGACCTTATAAACATCCATTACATCCGTGTCAGTTATGTGGTTCACCATAAATATGGAGTACACTTGACTGAACTTGCCGCTTATCCGTGGCTTAGCCCGATCAGTTGGCCGGACTTGCACGGATATAAGGGTGTAATGATATTTGGGTCACTTGCAGTCCGATTGGTGGGTTCCAGCTTATCCACTTAGCTACCGGGTATATACCGGGGAAAGTGTCGAACCTTTTTTGGTCAAACTTCACCGGGGGACTTCCGCTGGGAAAGTTCGAAGACGGAATCTTGAATCTTATTACTACTGCCAATTCGGGGTTATGGCAGACATATGTCGTTTGAGCCTTAAACAGCCAGTTCTTTGGAGATATATACGATGTGTAAATAATGATAACTATTTATAAGGATGAACGTACTGAACTGCTTCCATTCTGAGCACTGATCAACGCCCGCAGTTTTCGGATCGCCAAGAAACAAGCATCTTCCCAGGAACCAGGGCCCCGTATCACGTGCAGTTCCCTTAGCATTCCCGACCCCCAATCAAAGGTTATTTCGTCCGCTCACTGAGTAGAGAAGTGAGCACCGTAGGCATGGGAAAATTCCTGTGAGTCAACAGCGCCTGTGACCAATCCCCAGCGCCGCGCTGCTCGCAATGATCTGCAACTACTTATCTGATCAATGGTATGCTCGATTGAAGAGTCAAATTAGCAATTGCTGTTGATTTCTATAATGTCAACGTCTATGGGATGGGACCTTTCTATGAACGTTCTTGTAGATACCAACGAATTATTCAGCTAACAGGATGTTTCTTCAAGGTCTTGAAGTGATCTGCATAAGCCAATCTATTCGGTTTGTCGATCTTCACCGAGAAAGGAAAGACACGAGACAACATTCCGAACATAGAGTGGAACAACAATCACCCGGAAGTTAATTGAGTCCGGAAAATACTCGGGGTTTATTGTCCGGAATTTTAGTAAAACATTCCAGGTTCTCGTCGCGCCGTTGGTTCTGCTTCCACATTGCCCATTGCGATCAATTGGTAGACGTCGCTGGAAGGGGACACGTCCAAGGGATCCAAAGAACCAATTCCCCGCACAAGTGGTTCCACACTTACCCAAAGCAACCATGAAGAATCTCGGATTCACGCTGGCCAGCATTGCTGCCACCGCGACCGCGACCGCGCCTTCCAGCTCCGCCATTGCATCTGCTCCAACAGGCTCTACATATGCCTCTGGATTTGACATGACCAAGAGCTGGGCCAACCTGAGCCCCTATAGAGATGCAGATGGCTTCAGTCTTCCCAAGGGTGTGCCAGAAGGATGTGAATTGTCCCAGGTGCACGTTCTGCATCGCCATGCCCAGCGTTTTCCTACCAACTACCCATTGGATGGTGAAGGCATGGAGGATTTCGCAGCTAAGGTCGCCAATTACAGCAAGGCCCATCCCGGAAAGACTGTGGGCACAGGCCCGCTTAAATTCCTCAATGACTGGGAATACGTTCTTGGAGATGACTTATTGATGGAGAGTGGCGCAGCAACCGAGGCCACGTCCGGAGCGAGCTTCTGGATCAACTATGGTCGACTGTTGTACCGCGCTGGTCGGGAGAACGTGGCTGCTTGGAGCTCATCCTTGAACGTGTACTCTAACGGTACCGCCCGCCCGAAGCCGGTCTTCCGTACTACATCACAGGCGCGTATCCTCGAGAGCGCTCGGTGGTGGCTCAGTGAGTACTTCTTAGTTGATCTAGGGTATCGAGTGGCACGCTAATATCGGCAAGGCGGCTTCTTTGGCAACACCGGTGCCAACAGCTCTTACAGTCAGTATGACCTCGTCATTATCCCTGAGGAGTCTGGTTTCAACAACACTTTGGCTTCCTATGAAGCGTGCACAGGTGACATGAGTGAAGGGTGAGTAACTTCCTTCTTCACAAGCCATGGATATTAATGAAACGTGACAGCGACGACTCTGCTGAAATCTTTATTGAACGGTATACTAAGGACGCTCGCTCTCGTCTCGCATCTTACTTCCCTCGCGATTTCAACGTCACTGCTGCCGACATTCTGGCTATGCAGAATCTGTGTGCTTACGAGTACACCAGCCTTGGCGGCTCATACTTTTGTTCTCTCTTCACTGAGCAGGAGTGGAAGGACTTTGCATACAACATTGACATTCAGTACTACGGAGACTATGCCTACGGCTCTCCCACTGGCCGTGCTCAAGGCATAGGCTATGTTTTGGAACTTGCCGCTCGCCTCCAGCAAAAGCTCATCACCTCCAGCGATACTAGCATCAACTACACCTACGATGATAATCTTACCCAGTTTCCCTTTGGCCAGCCTTTCTACATGGACATGTCTCACGACGATATTATTCTGTCCGTGATTAATGCACTCGGCCTTAATTACTTCAAGTTTGGCCCTCACGGTCTCCCGGCTGACATCGACCATGCGCCCAAACGAAACTTTTCTCTTACTCAAATGACTCCATTCGGCGCCCGCCTGATGTCTGAAATCTGGACTTGTTCTAGCAACACATCTTTCAACAACCTGGGACCTGTTCTGCTCAGCAACCCCACTGTCAAATCCGGCAAGGATGCCACGAGCTATATTCGCTTCGTTTTGAACAATGCCCCTCTGCCACTCGATGGCCTCGTAGGCTGTGAGGATGCCAATCAGGGCTTCTGCCCTGTTGAGAAGTTCCTACGTGGTGTGCCTACGCTGAAGAAGACTGCTGAGTACCAGAAAGCATGCTTCGGTAACTACACCACCGGGCATCAGGTCGCCGATGGTGTTCCTGATTCTTAAGCATAAGATAATATCTTCACACATGTGGTTATTAAATTATTTCACGTTTGTGTTGTACATACATCACCTTTTTTTCGATGCATGTCAGAACTGCAGCGAAGGGACAGTTTCATATAGACTCAAGTCGGTTCCAAAACCACTATATCAATACATACAACAGGGATACGCTGCTTCCGGACCTCAAAATACACCATGAAGATAACAAAACTCACAGAATCACAAAGTTTGAACCAAAGAAAAAGAATCAGAGACCAGGACCACAAGGCAAAGAACATTCAAAACGGATTGTCATGCGGAGTCTCCATTCCTCGACCCAGCAACAGCCCACAGATCTTCCCTCCTCTCCATTGCTGGCAACTACCAGAACAACAGTCATCATCCGTCAGGCAGGGACCCAAATACTCCTGACAGGTAACTCCATCCTGAATAAGACAGAACTTCCGCCTTCCGCCTTTATTAGTACGCTCACAGTTGTACCGAGGAAGGCAGTCTTTATGACTGCGACATCCAACAGCGCACCGTCTCCTGTAACAGAGCTGGCCCCAGTTGCAATGATGATCGTACTCGCAACTGTCTTTGCCTGGAGGCTTCGAATTCGTCGAAGGTTTATCAAGGTCAGCATCAGATGGAACATCAGCATCTGGTAAAATCTCGTCGATAGATGCCTCTACAAGTGGCAACGGCAAGATGGTGGCGACTGGTATTTCATCACGGCGGACATTCGTAACATTAGCGACATTCGCGCTATGAATGAGAGGGGCCGAGTTCCTATAGGTGCATATCCCGTATATTAAAGCTCCAACAACAAATGCCACGATCAGGGTAAAAGCAGCGATAGAACAACACTGGAGACGGGTCAGGGTTCCCTTTCCTTCTTCATCGACTATATCTGAGTCTGAAGGGCGCTGGAGCGATTCTACGGAACAGACGGAACAGTTGCTGCGTATCTCCTGCTCGTCTATTATTGAGTAGGGGAGAAAGTCCTCATGACGAGGCATATGGACGTCTAATTTGTGAATCTTAGTTGCAGTAAGGTTTGAGCTTCAAAGATGAAGAACATACGAGATATAATTGGAAGCTGCATCGCGGCGACAAGTCACCTATATCAGGATTTTTGGGAGTTTAGTTGTAGGTATATGAGTAAGAATTTGGTGAAAGTAGCGTAAGAATTTTGTGGGAGAAGAATGCTAAAAACAATGGGAAGACGTTGAGAAAGGAAGAAGAGAATAAGGGTAACAGTTTTGGTTTATAGAGTTAGCCGGTTATACTTTGGGAAGCTTTCCAAAATGCAGATCCAAATTGGGATGCCACTAAGCTCCTTTGGAGCATCCATCATCGTGCCATTCCTAACTAGTGCGTGCCACCTGACCATATTAAGTCTAGTGTAGGAAACTGTAATGCAGAGCTAGAGACGGCACACCCATTTGACTCATGCGGTATCGAGGATTACCGCTATACTCGGTCCCATTTGTCTTGCTTCAAGCCATCCTGGCTTAATTCTAGTCCATAGATAATTAGGAGCGGACTGATAACCCTCATGATCATTATAAGCGCGCCCACGATGAAGTCACTGGTTGTAATGCTTTAGAGATGATTCGAGCAGATAATCCATATCCGTCAGTAAGCTTTGCACTTCTCCTTAGAGAGTTATATGCGCTTGGGCTGCTCGTAGCTGCTATTAGGCGCCCGAGTTAGAGTTAATAGGCTTTCTCTGGACAGCAAGAACGTGCCAGTCTGTCATTCAGTCTCAATGTGATCAAACACATCCTACAGTTCCTTTTATTACGACTGATCAACACCCGCTACTACTCAGACAAACATAATAGATCGATCATGTCATTTTCCATACTAAATCCTGCTACATAACATTGATAAAAAAAAAAAAACTCCTATGAATCCTATGAATCCCGCCCGAAAACCTCAGACCATATCAATCACGCAACATTCGGGAGGGGCGGGACCGCAGAATCGGCCGTAAGATCCCAGATGTATTGAGGCTCGCAGATAATACGGTGTACAAGATGAGCAAGAATTGGATCCACAGGGCCCCAGTCCCAAGTCCTCGCCACCTTTACCGCATCAAGAGCCCTCTTCTTGAATTGTTCGTCCCGAGGAATGTAGTAAGGCAGACCTTCCATAGAAGCTTGCAAGAGGCCTTTGCACACAAAGCTCATGAGATCCATCTGTACACGGTATCGGCGAACGTCGTTAACTTGAAATCCTCGAAGCATCTGGATCAAAGAACGCATGTAAGGGGCCGGCTTGGGAGTGAGGATGTGAAGGACATTGTCGAATGTCGGTTTGACTCTCATGGTCTCCTCGAGGGAGAAGCCAACCAGTGACATTGGCACAAGGTAGACGATACCATAATTGAGGTTTGCCGATGGGGCACCAATGTAGTGAGCCCAGCATTGATTGTCCCGGTACCCTACCCAGGGTCGTGGACTGGGGTAGATCCGGGGGTAGTCGGCCTCGAGGAGGATCTGGGATGCGAAGGGGAGCTGGTCATCGGGGATCACCCATTCGGGATTCTAAGTCATCTCGTTAATAACAACATTCGATCTGAGGATTTCGTCTCACGTACCATGAGATATCTTTTGTCTCCATGTCTGTATTGAATCTGGGCTCCATACTCGATGACCGCGATGTTGTTGTCGATGAGTGCTTTGAGAGCAATGATGACTGTTGGAATAGCCCTTTGGTACGGGAACGTAGCGGATGGAGCCTTACGCTGCCTTCCGACCTCTTCAGGAGTCATGATCGGTTCGTCGAGCCGTTGCTTGGGCTCTTCGGGGTGCTCAGTAGGGTTCGAGGGAAACGAGGCAGTTGATGTTGGAAGGAGGTAGATTTAGAGGGAAGAGGGTTTGATCCTCTCCCTCTGAAGTGTGAAGAATGAGTGATGGATCTCAAGAGTTGTGAAGCAGTTTAAAGACAAGAGGAAATGTTGAAGTAGGGACGTGACAGGTGGTTGGAGAATCACAAGTGAAGTGAATGAACAGGGTGGATATTTGTTGACATGAGAAACACGTCTTATATTCAATCCTCACTCTGCTTCTTCTTCAACCTATACCCCCAGTTTTACTTCCCTCACAGCCACCCTGTACTATTTGCCTCGACATCGTTCATGCATTATTTGGTGGGTTACAGACCAAAGGAATAAGTGCATCCAGTCTGAATGTATGCTTCGACCTAACGAGAAAATCAGCTCAGGTAAATAGACTTAAAGCCACTAACGGTATGATTGTTGTTATTGTCTATCTTTAATTTAACCGGGACATGTATAAGATAACAAGAATAAGACAGACACAAAGCTCTTCACAGAAGGCTCTGAAATATAGAAGAAAAATAAATAAAGTCAAGACTATACAGCATCGGCAATAATGACTTCGGCAGCCTTCTCACTGACCATATAAATAGGCAGAGCAATGTAGTACCCCGGAATCTTGGGAAAAATCGACGCATCCACAACACGCAGACCATCAACACCACGAACCCGGAAATCCGCATCCAAAACAGCATCAGGATCACCATCCTCTCCAATAGCAGCAGTGCAGCAAGCATGGTGGCCCCATGCCTCCCGTTTGATGAAGTCCTTCACGTCAGACTCGCTGGTGATATTGGGACTAGGCCAGACTTCGTCAAAGTCTCCATCAAGGGGAATGAGGTCTTCGAAGATTGTGCGAGAGAACTCCACACCCTCGTAGACAGCCTGAAGGTCTTTATCATCAGCACCATCTTTAGTCACGCCGGTATCGAACGAGTTAAAGTTGATGAGGGGAGTATCCTGAGGATCAGTGGATCGCAACTGGATGGTTCCTGCGTTGTTGCGGCTGCGGGCCTTCAACGTAATCCAAGTCCAGTGCTTAGCATCCTTGAGACCTTCGTAGGCGTAGCCGGGGTAATAGCCGGGGAAGTTCACGGGTGCACCTGAAATGAAAAGATCGGGCTCATCACCGGCGACAGATGACTTTCTAAGGATTGCAATGGCAATACCGTTGGTACTGTAAGTGCCCTTCCACAAAGGATCATTTTCCCATTGCTCCAAGCAGGGATCAGGCATAGTGTACATAAAAGTGCATTTCTCGGTGAGCACAAAGTCGGTCGGTGATTTACCGATTGTACCCACTTCGTACCGATCCTGGAGATTGGCACCTACACCAGGCAGATCGACCAGAGTCTTGATTCCGAACTTGGTCAGTTCCTCCTTGGGACCGATTCCACTCAGCTTCAGCAGCTGAGGAGTGTTGAATGTGCCTGCAGACAGAATCACTTCACGGGCTGCATTCACGCTGCCAGGCTTGCCACCGGACTTCATCGAGGCTCGAGGATCCGCACGGTAGAGACTTTGACCCTGGAGGTACTCTACTCCAATAGCCCGAGGCTTGGCACCGGTGGTATCAAACTTCACGTTTGTGACAAGTGTGTTCAGCTGGATATCCAAGTGATATTTCCGGGAACCGTCATCGTTGACGGCATTGGCGGTTTGCAGAAGGAAATCCCGTGGTCCGGTTCGCTTGTATTCGGGCACATCCACGGCCAGGGGAACCTGGAATGGACCGGTTTGGTAATCATGCAAGGGACTATCGTTGTTCATATCACGCAGAAGGACTCCTGCGAGGCCTGTAACTGTATCGATAATTTTTCCCAAAAGGCTTGTACCTGCAGCGGTTGCACCAGCCAAGATTAATGACAGGAGCTTTTGGTCTTCGATAACCAGACGCAGGTCCGTGAGACTTGTGGTGAGCCAGCCATCAAATCCGTGGCCAACAATGCTGCTCGGCAGGTATCTGTTGCGCTCCAGCTTCTCGAAGTATCCTCGCATGTTGGAAGCAGACCAAGATTCGTTGCCGGTCAGAGCTGCCATGTTCTCCCAGTCACTGTCGAATGGGTAAATGGTACTGAAGGGATTGATTAGTAAAAAGCACCTTATTGGAATCATAATTACAAATGAAAACCTACATCATGGCATTATGAGCAGAGCAACCGCCCAGAGTACCAGCACGAGGGTACAGAATTCCTAGAGGATCAGATCCATTCGGCGCACCGCTACCGACATGAAGATCCCCAGATGGAGTGCGGTATGTCATCTTGGAATCCTCTTCCTGGCGGGTCAAGTTGGAGTAGTGGTTGACAAAGTAATCCCATCTCATCGGCTCGTATTCTGTAGACTGAAGCTGAAGAGCAGGTACTATCTGCCTAGTGGCATTTCCCTGGTCATCTCCCGCATCGAGAAGGAGGACCTTGTACCCAGCAAGAGCCAGTCGAGCTGCGAGGGGTCCACCTCCAGGACCGGAGCCGACCACTACATAATCGTACTCGGTGGTGTTGGCCGTTGTTGTGGTATTGGTTCCGTTCAAAGCCCGCTTGTGTGCATCATGGGATCGATGACTCGGTATGTGGTCACTGCGGCTCCTGTTAGTGTCTGTGTTATCGAAAATCTGTCATAGAGATTGAAGGAATTCCCTGCACTTACGAGGCGAGTACAAGAGAAAAAGCGGAGAGTACCCCAAGCACTGCTGGGATACGCATGGTGGAAGTAAACAAAAGACCGAATAATTACTAAAAGGAAAGCAAAAGTAACACACAAAGTGCACTAAGAATGAAAAAGTGAAAGAAAGAGTGACTAGGATCAAGGAATGACAACGACTCGCGATGTCCTGTCCCTCTATTATAATGCCCACAAAGGGGTCTTCTATACCGTAAACCCCGATGATGTTACTACATTCGTTCCCACGTTCCACAAGTATTGATCGACAGTACTTTCGTCTCCGGAACTCTCCCACCTACGCACCCCTATACTGACCGTTTTGCAAAACAGTCCCACAATACGCCATCGAGACAAGGTTACTCACCAGCTCCGATTCCAAAGCACTGGGTCTGTCCCGTGTCGACCCAAGCCCACATACCGGCAGACGGCATATAGATAACCGACTCTGTGCTGCCTCCCTACTAAAAGAACGACTATTTCCCCCTTCTGTGGGGCATATCAAGCCTCGCTGGGTCCGAGGACCCTCGTTAAAGATGCCTTAGACCGTTTGACGTGCTGATCACACGGGACCCAACGCCACCAATTTAACGGCGGAGCTAGTCCTTTTAGGGCTCTTTTTGCCGTGTGAAAAGTTCGAAGCTATTGTTTTCTGGGAAAGCACATACCCTTTGGCCTGTTGGGATTTTGTGGGGACAGTGGCTTTTCGTACCGTTAAGCGAAAACGCCCGAGCCGCTATCATCCAGAGTTTGCAATCCGGTCCACAGGGTAATCAGTCTTTAGAATAGGGGATAGTTTGTACGTGCTTCCAAGGGTCTCATAATTTAATTGTCTCCTTTTAAGCCATGCAGGGGTTCAACTGGGATAACGGCATATCAAGTGGGGGGGCTCACGGAGATGGTGCGGAGCTCTGGTGGTGGGTCATGCTCTGCTTTTCACTATCGTATTTCAAAGTTTGGTCAAGTTTCATATCTTTCAGTCAATTTCATTTTGCATTTAGCATTTTAACTTAAGCTTCTAAGAAAGCCCTGGTATGAAGATACGCCATAAGCAGTTCATCGAAAGAAAGTTGAATATTCAATATACTGTCATTTTTGCCCGCAATGGAAAGATAAAAGATCGACAGGGTTTAAGTAAATAATAAGAACTTGAAAAGAAAATATATATGCCAAATGAATGTAAAGAATGACACAAACGAACTGCTTCTGAGTAGGCATCTGACTTTATAGGCCCTATGCTTTGTAGTTGAGCCGTGCCTCGCTGGAGTTTGTCATATCATCCAGAGGGTAGAATTGGTGAGTATCGCTCTTGCTATGAACATGGATATCATGATGAACATAGATTGGTCCTTCAAACCGAGGTCCAGCCCCACGGGACTGGTGAGAGCTCAAGCCATATGATTTGACATTCTCGGTGTCGCCAAAGAGCGTTGGAGCCACGCGGCGAAGTAAGGATCGGATGGCGGGTAGACAAGCGCAGATAATACCGACGTCGCATTCAATGGTACTCCAGTATCCGATGGCCACGTAATCCCCTTTAACAATTAGTTATGGCAATTGAGAAGCGGTCACGATGAATACTTACACGTCAGGTTAGTGGTCGAAGCAAAGTTAATCAGCGACTTCAGTCGTAAAATGCTAACAAGGGTGACGCTGGGATTCAGATTAGTATTTTACAGGTGGTTCAAGTATCAGGAACACTTACAAGAGACCCAAGCCAAACATGCACATGACGTACGCCTTCTTCCTGGCTGAAAGATTGAGGTGATAGAGTTGTCGTAGTGGAAGCGCCA
The DNA here is from genome assembly GCA_023626355.1 of Penicillium sp. S1602. NCBI lineage: Eukaryota > Fungi > Ascomycota > Eurotiomycetes > Eurotiales > Aspergillaceae > Penicillium > Penicillium sp. S1602. The sequence goes on along the minus strand of JAMAGW010000021.1, from coordinate 362,745 downwards.
TGACCAGTAAATCCAGAATCATATTTATAGCAGCTGCGGACCATCCTTGTGCGTTGATATGGTTGCACTTGTAATTACCTTCGCCATCCCAGTGGAGCCATGCGTAGGGTAGTGGCCAGCATTGGAACACTGAGATCAATACAAAGGCGATCAGATATGCCACGTTCAGGCCAATCACACAATATGTCACAGTTCGGAATTGGCGGTCGGGGAAAATTCGGAGGTAGAAGCAGCAGATCGATATTTTGGTCATCGGTAGGATGCTGAGATAGATCAATTCATCCCAGAAGTATATCTGTATAAAATACGGGTCAGACGTGAAGAATGAATCAAATGTTGAGAATACTAACGTAGAGGATCTTGGTGATGTTTTCGAAAGGGAGCGTCCAGATATCTCGTCCTAAGCCGGTGTTGGCCACTATGTATGAAAATTAGTTAAATGAACCCTTTGTACAGGTATCGAGGGTCACGTACAGACGCCAGAGAGTGCTGAGAGTGGAATTATCAGGCACTGTAAAGTGTTAGAATGATCTTCAAGATCTAGCAGAAAGAGATTCACATACCATTGTCAGCATCATAGTAAAATCATCCCAGCCAAACATTCCACCGCAGCACCTTAGTCGAGCAATCATGCGAAGAACAAAGGTAATGAAAGCGACTACACCGCCTATAACTCCAGTATAGAATACAATATTCGTTCGATCGCGGATAGGAGCCCCGCATGCAGTTTCTGTGACATTTTTCGTTGCTATAATTGTTAGCATTGATCCCTGGTTGCAACTTCAGGGTTGACTTACTCAGAGATTGACGAACTGTGCAACTAGTCATGACACATTCTTCAAGGATGGCGCTATACTTCGTATCCATGCACAGACACGCTTGATCTGTGGCCGCACACGATGTATGTGTCATGGACGTGGCCATGCATTCCAGCTTTAACAAGATCAGTTCTCATTTCATACCAAGAACGTGGCGAGGCGTTTCATACCGCACATGTAGGTAATATGGCCTCTAACTGTGCCTGTGCTGATGCTGCAACGACAGTAGTTGTGAGTAAAGTGGCCACCAGGGCTACTACACTGAGAACACGCATTTTTGAGATATGATTGTGGTCTGCATTCGTGAGAAGGAGCGTGGAGAGGTCCGAGATCGAGACCGGGGATGTTGCAAGCCAGATAGGGTATTTTCAAATCAAAGAACGTGGTAGCGGGACATTTCAATCGATGTATTCTGATTGACTTGGTAGAATGTAGGTTTTGAACATAAAACCCCCCTCTTCAACCCCCTGTCAGGCTACATTTCTCCTCACCATACACCGGGGTTGGCAACACTTCATCTCTGTCGATCACTACAAATTGCGGCATTGATGGGAGCAGTTCATTTTCCCGAAGAATCTAGTTAAACATACAGATAGACCCACATCCGTTCGACGGCTCCTGAGGCGCCACAAGATAAGTACAAGACCCAATTGATACCTCTCAAGCATCGGTATGCGTATTAAGATCTGCACTGATACGAGAGGCACCTGTTCCACCTTCTGCTCAGTTTCTAGGCCCTCCCTATTGCGGCTTGTAAATGCCAATAAACAAGCGAGCAAAAGGACTAAGCTAGACGAGGCTCCACTTTCCAGCCGCAAGGGACTGACAAGCCGCTGATCTGCACTCGGGACTTTGACCCTTCGTCCCTTTGTCCCACAATGAAGTCGGCAATTCGAGACAAGTGAAAAGTAGAGCTCCGCCACGCGGGAAAGATCCGATAGCTGTGCTGGCGTTTGGCTCAAACTTTAATCCATCAACGTTTTCTCCACTAATTTGACTGCTCTCCTTCCGCTCCAAGAAAAGAGGCGCTTGTCCGGTGTTTTATATTTTTTAAAGTTCCCCCTTTAGATTGCCAGTCAGTCAGATCAGCGCTGTCATTGTCTAGGTTCGATCCGAGACTACGGGGGGCACGGCAAATATTTTCTCCATTTGGAAGGGATCGGTTTGGAAGAGCTAGTACACCAAACACAATGTTTACTAGCCCTAAGGAGGCTGCCCACTTTCGCTTCAAAGGTTTTCCCGGATAGCTTCAACAGCCTTTAGCAGGACCTTCGGAAATTGGTCCACTTTTGGACGACAAATTTTGGACGAGAGACGATACCGGACGGGTTGAGGCCATTGTTATGTGGGGCATCTCATTTATGCCGTTCTAGGTTCTTGCTGGCCATTCATACACGCTCTATTTGGCAAAATCTGCACATGGGCTCGAGGTTCATGCGCCGAAGATCCTCTCAGGGGGCAGCAATATATCAGCATGTCTATTTCGGGTGATTCTTACTCGTGATTCTTACTTTTCTAGGATGGGTTTTCTGTTTCTTCATCCCGAGTCAGTACATCGCCATTCAATTAATTTTTCGTCTTTGCAATTGGGTCCTTGGTAGGGATTCAGTGTCAATTTTACAACATGCATTTCCTTGGTGTAGGGCAGTTGGTCTGCTCATTGTCACTCTCTACTGTTGTATTTGGTTTTCCAGATTTAGGAAGCCACGGCGAGCAAGTCCATAGAACCCTGCACAAGCGCTGTCCTTTTTCCGGTGATAAGCCTCAACCGAAGGTGCAGCATGACAAGCGATTCCTCTTCTCGACTATGGACTCGCCTGTGGACAGTATGTGAGGCAATGCCCTGTGTAAGGCTCCCCGCTAACAATTGACTACAGTCACTGGAGAGCATGCATTCCACCCTCCCGATTTTGAAAACGGTGACCAGCGTGGTCCTTGTCCTGGACTTAATGCTCTGGCAAATCACGGGTACATCCCGCGGAAGGGTGTAGTGTCGGTAAGTCATTCATAGTCACTTGAAAGATGCAAAATTAATCGTGTCCAAGTTTGGAAATGCCATCACTGCGATCAATGAAGGCACGCCTCTGCTATTTTCTAAATGCTTGAATCATTAACTAATACATGCTCAGTCTATGGCATGGGTATTGACTTAGCTACTGTCCTCGCAATCATGGGCACTGTCTGGACTGGTGACGCAATCTCTCTGGACCCCAGTTTCTCCATTGGAGGCGTCGATCCCGGTGTCAACGCTTTACTTGATAACCTTGGAGGGATCTTGGGTCAGAACATCCCGTATCAACTTGTTCGCCCTCGGCAACGACTTACTTATCATAGGCACACCTCTCGGTCTCGATGGCTCCCACAATTTCATCGAAGCGGATTCCTCCAACACTCGTGACGACCTCTACGTCACCGGAAACAACCACAAGCTGAACATGGACAAGTTCATGTCTTGGTATAACATGGCAAGCAACGGCACCTTCGACATGGATCTCATGGCCAAGCGTGCAGCGATTCGATTTGACGAGAGCATCCAAACCAACCCCAACTTCTACTATGGGCCTGTCACCGGCCTTATTGCCCGTAATGCAGGTTATATCTTCTCTGCTCGGATGTTCCGAAACCATTCCCGCGAGAATCCCGAGGGCGTATTAAGTAAGTTAAACAATGAATTAAACGTGAAACTGCTTTTGTATGATTGGTGTACTGACTTTTTCTCAGCCAAGAGCCATATCCGCAACTTCTACGGCATCTACGGCGAAGAAGGCAATCTGACCTACCGCGAAGGATGGGAGAGGATCCCTGAAAATTGGTACAAGACTCCTGTTGACTATGGCATTATCCAACTCAACCTGGATACTATTGACTGGATCTTGAAGTACCCCCAACTCGGAAGGTAAGCACCCGCCCTGTGTTGCCATCTTCCTCAATCTGCGAAACTGACGGAGTGCAGCATTGGAGGAAACACTGGTACCGTGAACAGCTTCGCTGGTGTTGACCCAGCCGACCTAACGGGTGGTGTTCTCAATCTGACTACACTTTTGGAGGGAAACAACTTGCTGTGTTTCGTATTTGAAGTGCTCAAATTTGGTAGTCCCAATGCGCTTGATGGTTTGTATAAGACCATTGCTGAGCCGCTGGAGTGGGTTACTAATCTACTTGCTGTTCCCTTGCTTAACCTTACTTGCCCGGCATTTAAGGACCTTCAGATTGGTGGCAAGCCTTTCTGGGAGGCGCTTCAAAATGACTTCCCCGGTGCTATGAAGAGCGGCAGTGCATTTTAGACGTTTAATTTCAACTCGGTTATTGTATTAATTGAAATTTATTTATATAATGCGAGAATAGATTGTTTATCATTAATTTCTTCGGTGACGGATGACTTCGACCTCAGTTCTAACATCATCTTCAAATAAGCCCTTCAGGCTTCCAGCGCGGCAGGCAGGGTTTTATATTGTTGGTAATTCGCTGTGGAGCGGGCTGGCGACGGCTGGATGGCTCTAGAGCGTCTAGTCCCTTGGAAAAGCACTGGTGGATCTGCTTGCGACACCTCGCACCCATAGAAAGACTCCTGAACCAGCCAAGTCCTATGGCAAGACGTTCATTAGATTATCAATATTGATATGAGGGGGAAGGATCTTCTCTCGGTAGCGACTCACATATAACCGCTGCACATTGTGTTGCCGTAGAAAGTATTTATTTGATGAAAGACTTATTGTCAAGAATGGTGAGATCGCAAAGCTAGTGTTCTTCACCACATATGCTTCCCTGTGATCAACCGAGCCCAATCAAGAGGAAGATAAATGGGTTCATTGTGGAAAGAGACTAAGCCAAGGAGAGAGAGAGAAGAAAGAAGAAAGAAGACTTCATGAACAACGGGTTTTATAATTGGCTGCTGCCTGAATACTTCTCGGGCAACATTGTAATGTCCTGCATGAGATTCCCGTCACCCTCTTCTATCATAACAATGCATAATATGTTCTACTGTCGTTTTGATGCTGAGGATATTGGGGAGGATTATATCAAGTATATAATATTAAGTATATAATTCAGGGTAAGGGTTAGGTGATGCGCGACTTTTGGTGACAGATATATACTAAGCACTGAAGAGAGAGAGTATAGGTATATACTCGCCGGATTGGGCTCACTGGTTCCAAATGTACTGCCCAACATCCATTTGCTACATCCGTCTTGGAAGAAATTTTTCACTTCATCAGTTGTGGTGAAAAATTGATATCATTTGGTGTTACTCGCTCCGCAAAACGCTTGTAAAAGTGCGATAATCAGTATGGTGCATCTTTAGATATTGGATGAAGATCTAGACTTGTCGAAGATGAAAATAGAACGCGACGATCGAATCAGCGCGCGCTCATATAATCTCCGCTTGCGGGTGGGGGGTCACGTGGGCCCCCTTTGCAGAAAGAAGCAACAGAACAACATTTCCGTTGTGTCCATCTGCATTCGCTTGACTTGTGCTCTTTCCTCGGAAGAATTGGTCTTAATCTTCCATCATATACATTGGACTCCCTGTTGTTGTTCCTTTCCAATCACTCAATTCGTCTTGCTCACGCCCACGAGACACCGTGTCTCTTGGCGTCCTACCACCGCATCTGCAAACTTATTTCCTGCAGCCAACTCGACTCCTTTGCATTTACAATATCCCTCGCGCTCAAACAACTCGAAGAACCAGTCACTCATTTTCGCGGTAATCTCCGCTAGCCAAGATGAAGATCCAGTCTCCGTCATTACTCCTCCTCCTCCTTCCCGCGCTCTCAACAGCCGCAACCAACACCAGATCGATCAGTGAGCCATCTGCTCACCCTTCGCGTGGAGCCTCCACCCTTGATGCCCGATACATTGATGCGGACTCGGTTGCATCCACCAATGCTATCCATGGGTCGCCGGACGTCCCGGTGGACGGCAAGGATGGCCGACCTCACGCCGGTCCGTGGGTAGAAACCAGCGCCGAGAGAGACCGCAAGAGTAGCAAGGGGAGCGATGATGTAGACCTAGTCTCAACGAAATACGACTCCAAGATCCCGTCTTCCGACCATCTCAGCACCGAGGAAGGCAAATTGATCCCGCATTCCAATGGTGGCGTGATGGATGACCCGCACCGCACGGGTCCTCAAGAAGGTACACGTGGTACGGAGGGAGGAGTGACGGAGAAGGGCAAGGACAATCTTTACAATGCTGCCAAAGTCCCCGACAGCCCCAAGGAAGCGCTGCCGTTGCCACCTAGCGAGAAGCAGAAGCTGCCCTCGGAGAGCGAAGATGCTACAAGCGGTAGCCGGGCCGCTGAAGGCGCAGGAACGCTTGGCATGTTGGAGGTAGGACTTCTATTCTCTAGGCAATGACAAGTAGCAATGTTGACATGATCCCTAGAAACCCGCCGACCTACCCGAAAAGCCGCACGACATCCCTCACCCCAAATCCCCCTCCCAGGCCAAGGACGATCCCCTGTCTATTCAACATGGCTCCAGCGGTTCAGGCTCATACCCCAGCTCATCGTCTTCCAAGACCCCAGGCACCCCCGAGGAGAGCGACGGGCTCCACTCTCTAATGTTCTCTTTCACCATGATTCTTGTGTCTGAGATCGGTGACAAGACCTTCCTCGTCGCAGCCCTCATGGCAATGCGCCACCCCCGTCTGGTGGTGTTCTCGTCAGCATTCTGTGCCTTGGCCACCATGACCGTTCTCTCTGCTGTCCTTGGTCACGCCGTTCCTACCCTGATCCCCAAGACCCTCACCAAGTTCATGGCAGCGATCCTGTTCCTCATCTTCGGTGCGAAGATGTTCAAGGAAGGCCGAGAGATGGACCCAGATGAGGGCGTTGGCGAGGAGATGCGGGAAGTTGAAATGGAACTCGAAGAGAAGGAGCAGGAACAGATGCGCATGGGTCGCCGTCGCTCGTCCGTCACTCCCCACTCCCTGGAAGCTGGTCGTGTACCTAAGTCGCGTGGCTCCCGCAACCGCCTGCCCTCACCCCCGGAGAGCATTTCCTCATCTTCCTCTCGTGGCTCATCTCCTCGCCCCCAGCGTCGCTGGAACGATTTACTGGTCGGAATGAGCAACCTTTTCTCTCTTCTCCTCAGCCCAGCGTGGGTGCAGACATTCGTCATGACTTTCCTCGGAGAGTGGGGTGACCGCAGCCAGATCGCCACCATCGCGATGGCAGCTGGCCAGGATTACTGGTGGGTGACTATTGGAGCGACAGCTGGCCACGGAATCTGCACTGCTGCCGCCGTCATTGGTGGACGTGCGATTGCTGGTAAGGTCAGCATGCGTGTTGGTAGGTTACTCAGTTTGATATTTCTTGTGTGCTCTAACTAACGATTCTATAGTGACTTTGGGTGGTGCTGCGGCCTTCCTCCTCTTTGGCATCATTTATCTTATAGAGGCGCTCTACTAATGGGTTGCATGGGTGCAGAATATGCTCCTGGTCTTTCTTGTTTGCGAGTTTTGGGCGGTGCATCTCGATGTAAAAGTTGGAACGGTTTGTCATATACTGTTTAATGAAATAATATCGTACCTGGTCTACGTAATGACCAGTTTTACTTTCAACGATCGTGTTGCTGAGCTTTGGAACTCTTTGTCTGGCAGGTCACTAAACTTCCAGCTTAGGTGCTCTTTCATGTCTTTAAGCATAGTCATGTGACTTCTTTAGGGTGGTTAGGGTCGACTAAGCCTAATCCGGAAAGACTCTAGGGTGGGAAGTATTTCCGAAAACTTTACCCTAAATCTTCCATCCTGGTCGCACTCTCCTCATCATCACACTTCCCTTCTGACTCACCTTCGCGTCAACGGTCCTGGAATGGCATCCCGGTGACCTCTATATCTTAATCTTGTGTGAATCCCTTGCTCGGTCGGACATTTCACACTATCTGGCCCGGCCAAAACAAACCAAAACAAACGACGCGTGATATCACCTCACCGCCTAAGATGGCAGGGGCTGGTCCGGTCGGACCCACGCCGCCTCGTCGAGTAACCCGGAGCCAGAGTCAGAACGAAGGCCCGAATTATCAAAAGGTCACTTTGAAGGGCACGAGAAACATTAGGACAGGCAAGGCTGTTGCTAATGGTAAGTTTACTTTTCTTTTCTCTTTTTTTCCTTACCGCTTTTCCATTGTGACCACTGTGCGATGCACTTTATACATTTGTACTATACAGTACATGCATGCACCAAGCCAAGCCAAATGCTATACTCACTTAACCATTTCTCTTGTATATGTTTCAAATTCTGCCTTTAACAATACTTTGAATCACTTTCATGTCAACCCTCTTGTCCAAATGATTAAGTCAAAGAGCTTGTGTGCCATACTGACCTATTCAGAACTGAATACTGTCACTGAAGACACACCAATCTCTTCACGACAGACATCTATTTCCAAAAATGGTTCGCCGGAGATATCAGGGACACCCGAGCCTACAGAGGAGAACGGCAATATCTCTGGCACCACATTCCTAGAGGCAGATGACCTCGACTCAGACGATGATGATGAGGCCTCTGACGACCCCATTACCATGCTCGATGAGCTCCCCGATCTTCAGCAAGCAGCCTCCAGTTTGATGAATTTGTTAGTCTCCAATCAATCGGATCCGATCGGGATCGTGAACGCAGCGAAGCGCATGCGGGTGGCTGGCCTCGGAAGCAAAGAAAACAAGCGGCTCAAATCGCACCGCAAAAAGCTTGTTGAGAGGATGAAGCAGTATGGCGATCTGCCTTTCATTGATGTCTCTCATATCCGAAGTTTGATTCCCTCTATCGCCGCAGGGGGGGATTATCAGCCATGGAGTCCGTCCTCGACACTACACAGCGCGAACTGCGCCCGATTGGCCTTTGAGGTTCTGCTATCAACTGCTGATTCGGAATCAGCGAAACAGGTGGTCGAAAGTCTCAACAGCCAGTTCCCCGCTCCGTTCCTGGATCATTTTAGCAAGGGCCGGGAGTCCAACCCGATCGGGTCGAGTGCGGCTGAAAAGGCTGCCTGGGAGCTTGCGCTTGAGATTCGTACCCAGTATTTCATCATGGAATTTGAGCGACGTCAGGCCGAGAAAGGTTTTGAGCCAAACCACCTGCTCCGATCGATCTTCTATGACGAATCCAGACACGAGGGCGGTGAATTGGATTCTCGCTGGCTTCGCGGCTTTGCTTTGGTAGCGGCCTTCAAGGATGAGAACGAGTGTCTTCCCGACCGGTATCACGATGCTGTCCTCGACCGTATCGGGGAACTGGAACTGGACCTTTTTGATGATGATGGTGCTCCCAATGCGAAGGGTCTGAGAGCTGCTTTCTCCTGGCAACGGTTCTCTGTGCGCACCGCCCGTTTCCTTCACGCGCGGGATAAAGAAATCAGACGTGACTTGAAAGTTCAGGCAAACTTTGATGATGTCCATGATCTTCTCGAAAGGAAGATTAAGGGTGAAATGACCCCCGACGAGGAACATATGGAGCAGGAGTCAAGCATTTCCAACGCCGATGAATCGTCATTGCAAGTTTCTTTACTAGACGATCAGAGTCCTGTGAAGGGTCAGTCGGTTCGGCAAACTTCGCAGTCCGCACAGCAAAGATCATTTGCCACAGAAACTACGTTTTCAGGCTCACCTCAAAAGTCTGCTGGACAGCCCAGTCCCGCGAGGGATGAGCCGATTCGACAAACGTCGCAGTCAGCACAGCAAAGATCATTTGCTACCGAAACTACGCTTTCCGGCTCACCTCAACCGTCCGTTGGGCAGCCTAGCCTAGGCAAACAGCCAACAGCTTCACATTCTCATCGAACAAAGTCTGTCAAAAGTCAATACTTAAACATGGACAATGTAGCTCGTCTCAAACAACGCCTGAGTAGCGTCACGTCAAGTTCGTTCCGTCCGGAACCGCGACTTGCAGCTCCAGATTCCGCCAGGAATAAGGACACTACCTCAGACCAACATGGTGACGATTATACCCATGATTCTACGAACGACTTTTTTGATCTCAGTGGCAATCCAGATGAATCAACTACTCCTCCTCGTTCTGCCAGAACCAGGCAAGTGAGCTACAACCCCAGCCACCAGTTTGATACCCCAGGCCCAAGTCGCCTTCGAGCGCCACCCTTGACAGGCGATGAGCACGAAAACGATCAAACAACCCAAAAGCTCGGAGAAGAACAGAGTGTGCAGACACCGCAACGGACTATCTTCGATCGGCAGAGGAGCGCCATAAGAGTTTCCCCCATCGATGACGAAGCCGAGAGTCAGAGTGTAGAACGACGACCAGCTCAAATCAACGCGCCGAACACCAAGAAACGTCCTCGCGAGGAAACAGATGATGAAGAATCCGGCGATGAATTCGAGCAAGACGCACGTACCGCCAATGTCGACGCGAAAAGAGCCGCAAAACCACCGCCAAAGAAACGAGTCCCTTCGCGCGAGGAACGTTACACTACCGGCGACAGTGCCTCCGAAGCAAATCAGCAACTCCAACAGCAACTCATGGCATCAAGTCAAGCTGTGCCTGTATCTCAGTCTTCGCCTCGGCAATCGACTGCAGTCTCCTCTATGCCGCCACCACCTCTGCCAAGGGCTTCAGTAGTTCCTGTGCCGCGAGCGGCATCTCCCTCATCCGCCCAACCTCTCGCACAGTCTTCCTGGGCAGCCCGAAATATCAGTGGACAACAACTTCCTGGTAAAGGGGGCAAATGGTCCCAAGCGGAAGATGACCGACTGCTCCAAGGAATGGCCGTTCATGGTAACTCCTGGGCCGCAATCCTCCGGGAAGACAGTATATGTCCCGAAAGTGACGGTGGACCCGTCTTCGCGTTGAGGCAGCGTAGTCAGGTGGATATCAAAGATCGTGCACGTGTTTTGAAGAGGCGTATGTTGAAGTATGTTACTCTCTTCGCTGGGTTTTTGTGCTTGGTGCTAACAATTATGGGTGTTACAGGGCTGGACAACCTCTTCCTCCGGGTCTCTCGAAGGCTTCCAAGGTGTCGTACTAATATGTTTCAGAGCTCATGTCTCTCGCAAGGCTTCGCGACCATATCTTGGGCGGTGGCTTACTGGTGAATTTTGTTGCTCCTTAGCGTTCATGATACCCATGGTGGAGTTGGGTTCTGCCCACGGGATTAACCCAGGCTTGCTTTTTGTTCTACTGATTTACGACCCATACTTACCAAGTTTCGCGTGCATATACTTCGTGTAAATACTACCGGGAGAATACCCGTCTATCAAGCCTAATACTTTCAAGGCCAAGGCCTTCTTTTCATATGTACAGCCTGCCTACAACCTTGAGAACCATGCAAATTATCTACTTGGAATGATGACCGAAGGATATCGAAGTCCATTCGGGAGACTCAGTCTAATCTAAAGATCCCCATGTACAGGATGTCAAATGAATGTAATGTATAAAGCCCAGAAAAGTTAGTCCCAGCACAACAGGCCCGAAGAAATCCACAAACCCAATCCAGACAAAACTGAGCAAACCCGGAACCCGCCCGCGAGTCCGGTTAAATGTAACAGCTTCACCAATTAAGCCCACGATCCTACCAGTAGGACCAGGGCGTACAGGTCTCGTTGTAATAGGCAGTACGGTAAAGTAACAGCAATGACGAAAAAGAACCAATCCGATGATACACTTACAGCAACAAGCCCAAGCCAGCGACAAGCACACCAGCCATAAATCCAGCGCGCAATGTATCAGCAGCAGCATTGGGTGTCGCAGAAGGCGTCACGGCAGAAGTAACAGCCGTGATACCAGCAGAAGCGGCTTTAGACTTCGCAGCGGAGGGTAGGGCAGTGATACCCGCCTTTCCCACGGAGGAAGGGGCAGTAAGAATATTGGTCGGAATGGAAGAAGGGTTAACAGTAGGAGCGACGATGTTGCGACGCGTGGTGGTGGGGAGAGTAGAGTTAGAGTCGGAGTCAGATTCATAGTCGCCGGTGGTGAGAACAGTGTAGACATTGATACCGCCACCTATACAAGATGGAATTAGAATCTATTTGAAATTTCCCTTGGTAGGGATGGGATGTCTAGGCAGCAACTTACAGTCATCCGAAGGCCAACCTGCGCAGTACTGATCACATTTGTCGTCGTCGAGCTTGGCGGAGGATAGCGGGATAGAATTGCTACAACCACAAGTAACACCGTCCTTCAAAGCCGCAATGCGGAAACCAGCTTCAGTGCATTGGTCGAGACAATATCCGTGCGATTGAAACGTGTACTGCTTCACATCTTTGAGGTTGGGGACGGAGGAGTAACAACCAAGGGAGCTGGAGGTAGCTGCCACAAGCGGGATGAGGGCAAGAGAAGCGAGGAGCGTCTGATACATTGTGCAGGAGTACGGTGGAATAATCCAGATAAAAAAAAGATGAATGAAGGTGTTTGTGTGTGGCTGTGTATAACGAAAGTTATAAAGTATGCGGAATGCACGTATGAAACGAGAGAAGCATGCAACGACCAGCGAAACAAAATCGATAGAGAGTGAGGAAGTGAGAGAAAGAGAAAATGAGAGATAAATTTAAGGGAAAAAAACAAGCTCTACAGTCGCTGATGTCTCACTTAAAAGGGTCTGACACTCGAGTTTCCTGGGAACCCGTGGACCCATTCTTTACGAATCATGAAACGGGACCGATGACGTGAAGCAAGAACGATTTGCCCTGAAACACTAGGTTGAAGGGTCTATTGAACTCTGTGTGGTGCCTTATTGGCGCAGGGCGTGATCATCGTGGGATCGTCGTCCCCGGAGTGGGTGCGTCACGTCTTTAACGAACGAGTCAAGCGAGGAAAAGTGAAGGCTCGCGAGTGGTTTGCCACATCTTCGGTTCGGATCCATTTGGAGCCCCATTTGTGGGGATTTTGGAAGTATTTGTGTGCATTTTTGAGGCGCCCCCTTTCACCCCTTTATAGGGATCGGCTGTGGTGGAGGACGCGTGACGTTGAAGGAAGAGAGCATTAAAAAAGGAAGCATTCAGCAGATCACAAGTGTCGATTGTGATTCTGTGCCTGTGTTTAGCTTCGGTTCCACCCGAGAATCAGGAACCGAACCCTGGTTTTGGCGCTTGACGGGAGAAGGGTAAACACCGCCCTAATGAGTATTACTACCACTGAGCACTTGATCTGCAACACTTACTGACCTGTACCAGATCAATCCATCATTTTTACCAATTCTCTTAATTCTGTTAATTCTATCAACATGATCTATCTACACGATAAACATTGCCGACTCATCGGCAAAACCCTCATACAACTGCCAAATCAGGCAAAAAGCGGCATCCTCCGTGTGAGGGGAAGATAAGATAGCGACCATGGCGCAATTGCGTATATAACATTCGCTCTTGCAGATTCAGCTGCAAACTCGGCAAGTCTCGAGTATACCAGTCACAATGAAGGCGATCACACTCCTCAGCTTGGCATCTCTGCCATCCACTCTGGCCTTGAACATCCCAGCCCAGCAGATCCTCTTCGAGTCCCACAATGCAGCCAACCCCTCTACCCGGGAGACCTGTCCCCAGGCGGAGAAGGTTGCAACTCCAAATGATGGCCTGCACCCTGCAATGATCTTCCTCGAAGATGCTGCTTTCCGTGCCCGTCAGGCGAATAGGCTCTCGCGGGCCGTGCAGGTCCCCACGACGGTCGGGGACTATGACACAGACCCGTACGACAAGGCTTTTGAGCCGGTAGTGGAGTTTCAGAAGTTGTTACAGGAGATGTTTCCCCTAGTGTAAGTCTCAATATAAACTAATTAAGTTGAAATGCCAAGCATGCAGCTCATAGAATTGAATTGATAATTGACAATTATCCAGACACGCCCATGCCGAGGTCGACCACATCAACCGCCTCGGTCTAGTCTTCACCTTCCAAGGCAGAGACACAACCCGCAAACCAATTCTCTTCATGGCCCACCAAGATGTAGTCCCAATCGACGACCCATCCGACTGGACCCACCCACCCTTCTCAGGCTACTTCGACGGCGAATGGATCTGGGGCCGCGGCTCAAGCGACTGCAAGAACGTCCTTATCGGACTTATGTCCACACTAGAAGACCTGCTCGCACAAGACTGGCGTCCAACCCGCACAATCCTCTTCGCATTTGGGTACGACGAAGAGTCCCACGGCTGGCTAGGCGCGGGCTCAATCGCGCCAGTCCTAGAAGAGAAATACGGCAAAGACAGCTTCGAGTTCATCCTCGATGAAGGCGGCATGGGACTTCAGAGCCTCGGCTCCACCGCCGATGACGGCGAAGTCCTCTACGCCCTACCCGGCGTCGGCGAAAAGGGTAGCCTAGACCTGGTAATGGAGCTCGCCGTTCCAGGTGGGCACAGCTCCGTTCCACCCGCACACACTGGTATCGGTATCATGGCCGAGATTCTCTACGAGTTCGAGCGCCAGGATCTATTCACAGCTTGGCTGGACGAGTCCCATCCCTCATTCGGAATGCTAGCTTGTCAAGCCCGCTACTCACCTTCGCACGTCGAGTCCTGGCTTTCGACTAAACTGGCCGCAGGCGACGCCGCCGCTCTAGCCGAATCTGTCGCGCAGTCCCGTGGCCCCGCTGTCCGCTATACACTCCAGACGTCTCAGGCAGCCGATCTTATCCACGGCGGCGTGAAGACTAACGCTCTACCAGAGAAGATCTCGGCTGTAGTCAACTACCGGGTCGCACTACACCAAACTCCCGATCTGGTCCTTGAGCGCGCCGTGCGCCTTATTACCCCCATCGCGGTCAAGCACAATGTCTCGCTGACAATCGATTTCCCGGGTGCAGAGATTGCCACTATGCCCGATGTCGTCGCTGGAGATCGCACTCTCTCCCTCTCCCCTCTTAGCGACCCCCTAGTGCCTGCACCGATCTCGCCTACTGACCCCCTGACCTCGAAGACTTGGGCGCGCTTCTCGGGCGTGGCGCGCAGCGTTTTCGAGTCGCACCCGAATCCTTTGCTGAAGTCCGAGGACGCGTCTAACCCGACTGTTGTTGTTTCCGGTGATATCATGACTGGAAATACTGATACGCGCTTCTATTGGGATCTTTCGGAGAATATTTATCGTTGGAGTCCGTCGCGGGAGGGTGGATCCGCGAATATCCATACTGTTGATGAGCGGATGCATTTGGATGCGCATTTGGAGGGTATGATGCTTTACTATGGTATGTTATTAATATGTTTGGGTCCATTTGTTCTTTCTGTTTGGGTGGTTTTGCTAACTGGCTCTGTCTAGATCTGATTCGCTCCTTCGATGGATGGGATCAAAACTCAGAGTAGGGGTTTTTTGGAAATCGTAGAGTCATTGTTGGCTTGGTAAATATAGGTGAATCGGTTTATACTTCATGGAGCTGAGCTCCGGTTGATGATCTTACGAATGTATGTAGTGAACGTAAGTTGTGGAAGAGGAAAAGAAAATGCAATCTGATCAGACTTATTGCAATATGACGTTTTAAAAGATAGTACGTGTCTTACGTGAATTAGTACTTTGTCCTTGAAAGCTGCTCGCATAAAGTCTGCAGGTCCTTACTTCTCGAGGTCTACATAAGTGCTCTGAGCTTCTTCCGCAATGAAAAGCGTTTCATTGGAGGCCGACCTATCTGGGTACTTAAAAAACCACAATATCATAATCATCTCCCATGAGACCACAAGACTACTACCCTGCAGCATTTCAATCATCTTATCTACGAACAGATAAAAAAAAATTCATCAAAAGGTAACATTGAATATGTATAGACAAGAGAACCCAGGCCCAATGGACCTGCACACAAACCAACGCACATGGCCGTCAAAACAAAGACGGTTCTATGGATGGGTATCAAGAGATGCACGCAAAAATGGATATTACACGCCGCAACTACGGCGTGATATGCCAATGCAAAACGAGCGGATGACGTCCAGCGCGTCGTCGACCTTTCCAGATTCACCAGTTCAGGACTCCCGACAATCCATCTTACCATCCATTAACGATAGACGGGTGTCAGGAGAGGTTCGACATGAGGAAAAAAATTAACATATAAATAAATGCACAAGAAGCGAAGGTGGTGGTCTTTTACGCAGTGACCAGGAGGGGCGCGAAGTGGCCGCCTACTACGGGTCGAGCGAAGAAGTCTGCAGAGGTGTAGCTGTGGCTTGTTAGTTTGTGTTACAAGAGCAATGTTCAGGGGTGACGTACTCTCCAGTGATGGTGTCGTATAGGTCGGTTAGTGCCTTGTTAGTTGGGGTGTTGTTGATCCAGGCGAACAGGTGGTCAAAGATCTGGGATCGGGTACCAGTTGACGCGATAGCTGCGACGAATGATTGCCAGTCGCCTGTGTTCAAGTTAGCATCCGGTGGCAAAGAAATATTCAAGGAAGCTTACTCTTGGTGTAGGTGTGGCGAGTGTCCAGGGGAACACCATACGTATTGAACACGGTAGGGTAGAAGTTGCTCTGCATCTGGTAAACAGACTGCGGCACGAGACCCAGTCCCAACTGAGCGTCAGCGTAGAGGTTGTACAGAAGGCCTAAAATTAATGAGTACATGGATTTGTCAATATCCAGAACTTGACTTACCGTGGCTGCTCGCGTTGCCGTAGCTCAAGGTGGCATGGGGCGGGGAGGCATCATGGTTGATACCCAGGGTCTGCCACTTGGTAATGTAGTCATGGGCGATGCTGGAATAGTTGGCGGCGTCGGCGGTGTGGCCGGTCTCGTTGGCAATGACAGCCATAGCCTCAATGGCAATCATACCCTTCAAAGCCAAGTTGGTTTGGTTTCTAATCATAGTCAGTCCTGGAATTATGGTTGAAACAGAAGCGTATTGTACTTACGCCAGCGATCCAGCAAAGTCATCCGTTGATATCTGGTTTGCCGGGTACAGTGCCTCGGCGACAAGGTACTCAGTCCACTGGCTAAGCAAGTCGTAGTGCTTGGACAAGTAATCCGTGTCCTTAGCCTTTTGCGCGTACGCCAGGGTCATAATAACCATGTTTCCACATTCCTCCAGAGGCATCTTTTCATCGTTACCATCGTTGTGACCTGTAGCATTTGGGTAGTTGGAGCCCATATCATGCATAGCCCAGTCGTTGGGGTACTTTCCAGCTTCTTGGTTTTCATACAGCGGAGCCATAATCAACTTCAGGAAATCTGGGTTGGTGTAGAGTAAAAATGGGTAAGCTGGGAATATGACATCAACGGTGTTGACATTTCCATCGGACGAGATTTCTTTCATGAACAGGTACATCGCATCTTCCGTTCCACAGAGCTGAGTAGCACCTAACATTTGTCGGGCTGACAGAGAAGTGAGTGCGAGATAGTCGGTGCCGCTGAGAGCAATCGAGTCCCTAGCCACCTGGCTGTCGAACGTACTGCACAGGGCGCTTGCTTCGCTAAAGTCCTTGTGGAAGTAAGACAAAGCCTCCAACTCGGTGTCAAAGTATGCCTTCCACAGGGACTGCAGAGGAGCATATGCAGAGGCACCCTCATACTGCACTGCCTCGTCTTGGGTGAGACCAATGGAGAAAAGCGTGCTGACAGGAGACGAGGACACGGAGCCTAGGTCGGATGCAAATGCAAATACTGGCCAGTCATCCTGGATAGCGCGGTAGTTGGTATCAACGCCATTGGTGAGGGTACCATTGGACGAAAACTGGGCACGAACAACGGTATCCTCGCCAGATTGATGAGTAGTGCCATCAGCGACATCGGTAGCCCAGTACCAGTTGCCCCACTCGCCCTGCTGGTTAACCTCAGAGAATGCAAGCTGAGTCTGACGGTAGACCTTGTGGTATGCGATATCGCCAGTTGTGCCATACTCCCATTGCGCAATTGTGCTCCGGTCGCCCGATACCCATTCTGCACTTGTCAGTATGCGCCAATTGCAATTGAAGTCTCTCAGGCTGGGAGCTTACCAGCAGAAATATCGGCGTAAACCTGCACGTCATGAGCCTTGCCATCAAGGGATGACACTTCAACGTTGAGGTAAGAGAAAACAAGGGATTGGCGTTTAAAATCATCAGGCGTAATTGGTGACATGAAGGTAATGTTCATTTCCACCGCATCAGCAACATTCATGGTGAAGATACTCTTGGTAGAAGTATACTCCAGCGCAGTCTGGTTGACTGTCGTCGATCCCGGCAGGCCCATCCAAGTATAGGCTACTCCGTCAACACGGACCAAGCCACACCATCCAGTGATCTGGTTCCTATCCGCGTAACACAGGTTAGTTATGGTTCAAGCACCATTGCAGATCCCAAACTTACTCCCAGAACGTCGGCCATTCGCCAGCCAGATACCCACCATCACCACCATCGCTACCAACATCTAACCAGGTGCTGAGGTACGGTGACTTGACAGCCAAAGGTACAGCTGGGGGACGAGCAGGCGAGAAGGTAGATGTCGCACTGACCGAGGCCACAATGGACCCGACTAGGAGGCCGAGATTATACAGCTGCATTGTGCCAGTTATTGTCGAAAAAGGATTGGACGGGATCAAAGCGATCAACCCAGGAGCTTATCCTCTGATATTTATTTGTCGAAAGGAGTGGAAACAAATGTAAACAGGAGCAAAACAATAGGAAGCTCCGAAACAAGCTGCACGAGCACAGTGGAGAGCAAGTTGCAGAAAGGATCGACGCTGTGTTTATTGGAATGCCAGGGACATTTTTATAGTCGAGGCCAGCCGAGCAAGACAAAAAAGGGGGACCTTATAGGTCCGTCTCAGGCCCGCATGCCAGTATGCTCCGCTCTACGGCCAAAGGGAAAAAACAATCTAATGCGATGGGATTATTTCACCGAGCAGCAGACCTGCATGGGTCGAAAGTTCCGAGCGCGCAAGTCGGCTGATCTCCGTCAGTGCCCGAGCAATGAGATCTCATGCGGCCTCATCGACCATATGGTAAGGGATGAAAAGACGTGATGTGAGGGGTTGATAGGATCCATCGCAGTGCAGGGGTAGGATAGGGGGGGCATCATGCCCGTGGAGACCTTTCTCGGGAGGGGATTCACTTGGATTGGGACTAACTGGACTAACTCCGAGCGAGTAAAATGCGGTCAACGAAAGTAATATCCCAGGTCGCATGGAACAAGCAGCGGTCCATGCGAGATCGACGCCAGTGGCGTCAGCGAGTAAAGACGGCGTATTTTAGCCTTTGGCTGAACAGCTTGCAGGTGACAGAGCACACGGGATGGCGCAAATAAAGATGTGGAGAAAACGAGTGTGATGCGGTCAAAAAGAGTGAACGAGCGAGTGCATGGCTCAAAATGACGGACGAGCGCAATTGTTTTGTTCATTGTGGCGTTGTTCATAGGGCAAGCGATACATCGTGGGGAAGGTGCCAGGTGGGCGTGATGGCATCATGCGCACGACTTCCCTCGGCAGTCGGCTTGGTGCAAATCTTCTGCTTGGCAATATCATTCAGACTATCGATGTTAGTGCCCGACAAATCTGCGGGGGTTGATCAGCAGAGCGGATCCTGTGTAATCTCGTGGAGCCTGAATACAACATGAATACAAGCACGGCATGAAAAACTGAGGATGAGACGATCCTTCGGGGACCTGCAGCGGTACATAGATTATGGCCCTCATGGCTTATAGCTGTTCAAATCAGAGAGACTCCCCTTGCAGAAAATAGGGCTGTACGCGTCAGCTCCTTGATGCCATCCCGATCTCACCAAGTGCTAAAAAGTACCAGGTACTTCATTCAAAGTTTGAAGTGGTCGTGTGAGCCAAGTACCGGTTACCCGATCTGCGCCCCACATCCAAGGTACCGGTCCCTTGCTGAAGACACAGATTGTGATACGTCGGATGTTCTTCCAGGGGAATGAACTTGCCATTATCTGTCATTCATCGAAGATGAATTTCCGGAGTGAATGTGCAGTGTAGTTGATTGGAGGAAATACAAGATTGAGGGAGGTTAACCTTGAAAGCGGATGTAACTTTTTTTTTTATGTCGAGGTCGACAGTCTACATAATATTTTGTCACCTCCCCAAATGATCATCACGTTTCTTCAGGAAATTCCCACGATCGGTAATTGTCCAAGGATGGTAGGACTGTGCACAACTCACAGACCTACTGACTAGTCCATAAATGTACTGCTCCGGGAATCGGTGTCAGACATGCAGCCATGCAGACCTCGCATACGATGTACAAGACCTCACCGCCGCTAATATATCATGGCGATATCACAGTAACACTTCGAGTGGGATGAGTTATATTACTCAACTGAAGTGAGGGTCCGAGCCCTGAACTAGTTGACTTTACGCTGTCTTGAATGCACCACGAAGTATGTGTACAATGAGCTATTACTTAGTAAACTAGTTTCACATAACCCAGTGCCCCTTTCCCGGTCATCTCGGCTGTCATACGCACACCGTGCCTTAAACGTGGACATTTCCAGCAGGTCGGGATTATATCTGCACATCAATGCACATTCTCATTGGCGGGATAGCATGGAAGGGGTTTGCGCGACTTTCTGAGGACTGGGCTTCATATTCTAGATCAGAGATTGCGCATTAATCCGATATTAGGCCGACGGTGGAATCTTTACCTGTTTGATCAAGATCTCTCAATCTGATACCTTAGTGCTTAATGCCAGAAGCACTCAGACATATGCCGATGGGTCTTCAAGGTTATGCAACCCGTGGACTTCCAGAGGACCTTGAGCAGCGTAGAGTTGCACAAGCAAAATCCGGTAAGACACAAGCACATGCATGCATGCGTGGATACTCTAGTATATCTGGGGAGACTGCCAGGTGGAAGGGACCCCGGTGCAACCTTCAATGACTTTGCGCAAGTGGATATATATATGTAGTAAAGGCGTACACAAAATCCTTGCGTAGGGCTGGTTTATATATCCTCCCGCTTACTGCTTTAAAGATTATGAATGTGCATGTTTCCAGAAGGCAGATCTTGGGTATCTCAAATCGGATCAACAATTTATATGTATAACAAAGTTCGATTTCAACCTTTGAATATCGAGGGCTTTAGTAGATAAAAAGATAGCCGAGGACATGAAAGTTGCTCGACAAATTCATTCATCCCGAATATCTACGGTGAACAGCCTTGAAGCAAGTGAAAAACACCCAGTGACACGTTTATAAACGTAACCACTGGAAAAATGACTTACACCCAGATCGACTAATTTGAAGCATGATATTCAACATTTCAAGGTACTAGGTACTGCTGCAACCTGCAGGGCTACTTAAAGGCCTGGGCCATCTTAAAGAGCCTGGGCTGACTACATAAAAGATTTGCAGACAACCTTGGAAGACAGGGAATGCAGCTCTCTGAAAAAAATTCATAAATCGTAGGATTCAGATGAACTCGGAAATTTTTGATTTTTGTTTCATTCAGGGGAATCTATGCACAGGCCTGAGATGTGCCAGGGCATGAGACCCATCACGCGTCGTCTCATGCAGCCCAAGTCCAGTTCCAGCCACTTCGGCGTGAAAAAGCGACGTAAACCCAGTTCTCAAATAACACCGAATAACCACGCGCACCGAACCCAAAGACCCATTTTCCATGCGAGTCCCTTAAATGTGGGTGTCGTAGGCGATGGGGACAACGGTCTCGGGGGCGTTACCGGCCTGGGAGACCAGGTGGCCGTCACGGGGACCAACAGCCTGGCGCTTCAGGTGAACGTGGATGCCCTTCTCCTTGGCCTCACGCTTCTTGAGGGCGTTCTCCTTGACACGGTTGATGAACTCCTCGCGGGAGCGGGAGTGCTGGACGTGCTCAATGCGGACGCTGATGCGCTTCTCGAGGTAGCGGTTGTCGACGCGCTTGTAGAGGAGGACACCGATGGAGGACTTGGTGACGTTGTAGACGACACCGGTCTTACCGTGGTAAACCTTGTGGGGCATACTGTTCAAAGTCTCAGTTATTGTGTTCCATTAAAGGGCAAATGTGTGTATGTCGAATTGTTTTGGTGAAACTGGTGTTGCTCATTGCATGCAATTGGCGAACGCAGGAAAGGGGAATATTCGGATTGTACTGACCCCTTCTGGACGGCACCGTTAACCTTGATGTCGACAATATCGCCAACACTGTAAAATTTGTCAGAACCTCCATTTCTTGGAATTTTCACATAAGTTTTCGAGTTTGGAGTCGATCGTACCGGTAGGTCTTCATGTAGGTAGACAGACGGATCATACCGTGCTCCTTGAAGGAGCGGCTGAAGGCATACTGTTCATCTCGTCAGTATGGTCGTTCTCTCCCCGTTTTTCATTCCTCCTTCGACAAGGTCGTAAATCATCCAGTCGTAGAGATTCTAGCAATGGAATTATGGCGACGTACCCGGGTGCCGGCACGCAGACCGTACGAGTGAGGCATGGCGACGGTGTTGGTGTTTGGTTTTGGTGTTGAGAATTGGCGACAGCGGGCCTTTGATCAAGATTGAAGCGTAAGACCCGATTAATTGTGCGCTGTCATGTGATTTGCGGGTCCGTGGGATCCGTGACACAGCTAGCCCTAAGCCCTCGGGAAACCACTATAACCCGATCAGGGTTAGTGCGGAATAAGCGATTACGGAGTTGAACTTCTGCTTTTCGAACTTTGGACGTTTCCTCGTAGTGTGCTCAACTTCGCGACAACTCAGCAACCATGGCCCCGTGAGTATACCGATACAATCGCAGATGCATTTTCGCATTATTCTAACCGCCGGCATTATAGTCGCGTTTACTCCAAGACCTACAAGGTCCCCCGTCGCCGTAAGTGCAATTTTGAATATCCCACCAAATCTCTAAGTCCATCGCTAACGCCATTGCAGCCTTCGAGTCGGCCCGTCTGTTAGTACTCTCCGGCCACTGATCAGAAGCGTGCTTCTGTTTATGTCGTGACGTTCCAACTAACCTTTTTTCTAGTGACTCGGAACTGAAGGTTGTCGGCGAGTACGGCCTCCGCAACAAGCGTGAGGTTTGGCGTGTCCAGCTTACCCTGTCCAAGATTCGTCGTGCTGCTCGGTATGTGGAGGAACAATTGGATCGCGGAAGGGAAATCAATGGCTAACACCTCGCTAGTGAGCTGCTCACTCTCGATGAGAAGGACCCCAAGCGTCTGTTCGAGGGTAACGCCCTGATTCGCCGTCTTGTGCGCATCGGTGTCCTCGACGAGTCCCGCATGAAGCTCGATTACGTCCTTGCCCTTAAGGTTGAGGATTTCCTTGAGCGCCGTCTCCAGACCTGCGTGTACAAGCTTGGCCTTGCCAAGTCCATCCACCACGCCCGTGTCCTGATCAAGCAGCGCCACATCCGTGTCGGCAAGCAGATCGTCAACGTCCCCTCCTTCATGGTCCGCCTTGACTCCCAGAAGCACATCGACTTCTCTCTCACCTCGCCCTTCGGTGGCGGCCGTCCCGGCCGTGTTCGCCGCAAGAAGGCCGCTGCCGCCGCCGGTGGTGACGGTGAGGAGGCTGAGGAGGATGAGGAGTAAATTAGCACCTAAAAATGAAAACGGGGCGTCCGGTCGGGTTTCGCTTTGGGCAGATCAAAATTCTGGGGGTCCTGATGGCTGCAGCATCTAGCGCTTTATGTTGTATGATCATGCGAATCGAATGAATAAAACACCAGCCTGAAAAATGGCTTCCATTCGAACCCGAATCTTTCCATACCATGTAATCCATTCATGTAATCAGCCTACCAGGCTTCCAGTGTAAAAGTACAGTTTAGTCCTAAACGCCATTCCGGGTGCCCAGACCCTTATCATTCGGTCATATCATCGTCGATTAATGTCGGAGCATGTTCATCATTCCACACCCACCATCTCCTTCAATGTCTCCTCTGCACTGCGGTACCACCGACCCATTTCTTCAGTACCGTCGGTCTCACCCTCCTGCTTCTTCCGTCTCGCTTCGCGTGCCTGTGTGACGGCCTCGATCTTCCTCCGCTCGAGCACCGAACACTCCCTCTGAATCGCCTCGGCTTCCCGAGTCTTGCGGGGCAAGGAATTCTGAACAGCAGCAATCTGGCGATTCAGCGCCGCCAATTCCGCCTCGCGATCGGAAAGCAATTCCATAGTTGCAGGGAGAGGCAGGTTTTGGGACGACCGAGGATCTGACGTGTCCATATTGGCAACTTGCTTTGCGCGAAGGCCCGCAATAGTGCCCTCGAGGTTCTCAATTGACTCCGGCAGGCTTGCGAGCTGCGCTTCTTGGGTTTGGACGTTCTTGTAGCCTGTCGCGAACGTATTGTTAGCAGCCTCTTCTGCGATAATACTTCTCCAAGAATGACTTACGGCTGGCCAAATTACGGCTTATCTTCTCCATCTCTTCAATCATCATGCGGGCTTCTTCTTTTCGTGCCTTGAGCTCTGCCTTCACCTCCGCTAGCTGTGTCTCCAACTCCACATTTTCATTGTGCCCCACGACGAGAGGTGGATCGCCCACGATCGCACGGAGGAATTTTTCTTTGGTGACTTGCTCGAGGTAGGAGAATCGCAGTTTGGAAAAAAGTTCCTGTAGAACCCCGAGAAGTTAGCGAATGCGATCCTGGGCATAAAGAGATAAAAAGCTGGTAGCAGACCTTGTAGTGGGTCAAGTCAGCCTCGAGCGAAGCAGGAGTTGGATCATTCAGGTTTGACAATGAGACATCTGATCCTCGCTTTGAAGGCGAGAAGTACGCGTCGCCGACGTCCGAGATGGGTTCTGCGATCCGGATGATACTGAGGCTCTGCTTCAAATCGCCTTGCTCCTGCTGGAGCTGGCGAAGGAGCGCCAATGCTTCTGATACATTGTCTGTCATTTTCAGATGATATAGTCCTTGATTGGACGTATGGTGGTGTGATATTAGGATAGTGGGATGTCTTTTGCGTCTCAATCGCGAGGGCGTTGTTTATCTTTGGCTTATCGCGATAAGAAGGCGGTGAGAGGCCAATCGACGATCTGGAAGGTGCAATTGCCATGCTTCTTTCTCCACATTATGCGATACCAGGTGCCCAGACAGACTACAAGCCTGCTGCTCATGATGGCGCGGTAGTCTTGATCTAATCATTCCACTTATCTTTCCATATCGCTTTTCTGAACGTGGTGTTCTTTGTTTCACACTGCTGCTTCCAACCGCTTGTCACCATGGATGACTATTATGTCGCCGAGGTCCTTGCCAAAGAGGCGCGGGACAGCTCTCAGAAGTACTCGACCGAAGGTTTAGGCGCATACATGCCCCGCAAGTAGGTATTTTCCAAAGTGTAATACCTCAATTGCCTTTGTCTGGTACAAGACTGACGTAACGCCAGATCTGCAAGCAACGCTCCTAAGCCAAACACTCGATTCCTTCGCCATCTTATCAAAGAGACCGATAACCACAATACCGCTCTCAAGCGCAAAGAAGAGAGGGAAGCCAGGGAGCGCATGCGCCAACTGAAAGAACAGTCTGCGGCTGCTTCAAAATCTACAGCGCGCTCATCCCGGGGGCAAGGCCCATCTCGCGCACGAGACTCGGAGAGGCCACGCGGAGAAGACCGCGAGGAGCGACGAAGACGTCGGAGTCGTTCTGAATCCACTGACGGAGACCGGTCACGGCGGCGGCGGAGGGATGAGGATAGAGATAAACCTAGAGAGGCCGGTCGGGACCGCACCGAGCGGCGACGAGAACGCCACAGACACCATTCTTCTCGCAAAGACCGGCGAGATAGAGATAAATCCTACTCAAGGTCCCGCAGTCGGTCCCCACGCAAGGAGCGCACCTCTAGATCCCACCGCAGTGAACGATCTCGCCGATCCGAGTCCCCACACCGATCATCCCATTCACACCGAACACCGCGTGAACGGGACCGAAGGTCTCGACATTACGATAATAGATCTCCTCGCCAGCACCGGCTCTCTCCACCCGAACCATCTATGAACCGCAAGCGTAAATCCCCTTCGTCCCCAACCTTACGACCTACCGAATCAGACGATTCAGACCCTCTAGAAGATCTAGTCGGACCACTCCCAGCCAAAGAAGCACCCATCCGCTCACGAGGTCGTGGCGCCTACAAAGTCAACGCCAGCAATATCGACTCACACTTCGCATCGGACTACGATCCCACACTCGATATCCAACCAGACGATGACCACGAAGGCACCACAAAACAATCCTCCCGTCGCCCTGTATCAGGTCTCATGACTGGCGATGATGACTGGGATACAGCTATGGAGGCATTACGCGACCGCGCGCGCTGGAGACAGAAGGGTGAAGAGAGGCTTCGAGCAGCTGGGATTGGAGAGGAGACTATTGATCGGTGGAAGACTGAATCTGCTTCCACTGGTGTGAGCGGGGAGCGTCAGCCTGAGGATGTGCGCTGGTCCAAAAAGGGCGAGGGTAGAGAGTGGGATCGGGGGAAGTTCGTGAATGATGACGGTCATATCGATGTTCGAGCTGCTTGGTCCTAATCAGGACGGTGTTTAGGTGTTTTGGGTTCACATTAGCATTTGTGGCAGATTTCGGACAAGCATTATCAATTCATGGAGCTTATTATAAGTATTACCTCTATCTATTTACATTGTCATTCTCTCAAGTCCACTTTTGCCTCAATATTCATTTCGTTTGAAAGGCCCCGATCAGCTAGGACGGTACAGGCTACCTGAAATCGCATTGCCGCATTGCGTATAGGCTTAGAGGTGGTTTCTTCTTTCTGGGTTGTTTGTCTTGCAAGTCAGATACACCCTTCTTGGTGCGGTGAATAAATGATGGCGCGTCGTCTATACTCATCAACACCTATCCATGTCCTTCACACAGCATTGCCCTGCTCTTCAGTTTTTATTGAATATTTAAAATCGCTTGGTTCCTCCAACCCTTTTCTGAATCCTGTCACCCCCAAACTTCATCTACCGTCAAAACAATGGCCGACGTGACCCCCACCGACAACAACTGCCTCAACTGCCATAAGAGCAGCGCCGAGATAGGCTCGCTCAAGCAATGCAGCAAATGCAAGTCTGCACGCTACTGCTCTCGTGACTGCCAGAAAGCAGACTGGAAGCAGCACAAGAAGAATTGCGCAAGACTCGCCCAAGTAGCAGCCGAGACCCAACCCGGGAGCAATAACACCGGCAGCAATAACACCGGCAGCAACAATATCGGCAGCAACAATATCGGCAGCAACAATACCGGGACGCAAGCTCTCGAGTTCAAAATGAACAAGCCATTCCACCAAATCCACGCGAAGAAATGGCTTCACGGCCGCCCTGAAAAGGACGTTTACAAGCTTCTTATCGACACATACCGTCTTCGCATGGAGGATAAATACAGCCTCGAAGGAGACGTGGCCTCGGATAGCATCTACAGCGGTGTGTCTAGTGGCGTGCCAGGCTTCCGACGATTCTTGCGACTAGTTGAGCGTAAAAGGGAACTGTTGCCTGAGTGGTGGTCTCCTGCCAAGTCCCAGGGATGTGTAACCTTTGCTTCTGGGCAGCACAGGGACTACAATGTGGACCACGCCGTTGAAAAATCGGATATTATTGAACAGTATGGGGATCGAACCATGCCTATGCAGCTGCGCATGCTTGGTGAGCAGATCTACGGGAGTGCTCCAGGAGGACAGTCTGGGGCGGGTATGATGCAGATGCAGATGCTAGCTGAGGGGAGTGGTGGGAGTATGGAAATGTCAACTATCGACGTCAGTCAATTTATGAGAGGGGAACGCTGAGTCATGGGCTTGAGTTGTAGCAGCATGGACCATAGCGTTGATGTTATAACATTCCTATCGGTCAAAGTGGGGAAGGGTTTTATAGCGATTTTTATTCGTTCCTGATTCCTATGGCATCAACTGACCCGCCCGTTCCGCGGCTTTGTAAGTGCGGAAATCTGCCGACACAGCCAAATTGACGACATCAGTCATCATTATCGACTAATTTAGACTTATTTTGCTCAGTATTTCTCAGCAAACATTAGAGCTGGTGCTGATTGATAAGATCCCGGGGTCCAATCCTTTTTGAGGCCGAATATCCGACGTTGGACACAGGCATCTTTGCGCGATATATATAGCAAGCTGCGGGGCACAAGACCACCCATTCTTTTCACGACAAATCAAACCACCAATTTCTTACCTTGGAAATCTGGTTTCGAATAAGAAAAAACAGTTCCCAAAATGACAGATCAATTCGCTTACTCATATCCATCGCCGTTGGAGGGCTATGGGGGCTTGGAGCCACTGACTGAGTAAGTCAAACATCTTGATGATGACCGATCGGGGGTCATTATCCACTACATTATGAGCCTCAGTATTAATCTCAAAGTAGTGAGCGCAACGAAGATGGAAAGTCCCTGAAGAATCCCGAAACCGGCATCCTTAGCAAAGCCTACGAAGAATTCCCAGACCCAGTGAGCAAAGGCCGGCGCGGCGGGTTCGACGTGCACATCTACCACTTCCAGGTAAACACAATCCATCTGAGCCCACCAACCTACATCGGTTATTAGAGACAAAAACCAGGACTAACTTATCTCCAGGCAAATCCAGACCAAGCAGCCTACGCCAAAGCCCTTCACGAAAGAATTCGACGTGAATGTAAGAAACCCAGCAGGAAACGGGTGGATCCACACACGACTAACCTTTCCAGTCCCCGAACTCCGCATATATAGATTCTTCGACCAACCTGTCGGTCCGCACCCCGTCGCTATGTTCGAAGTCAATGTATTCACACCAGCACAGTTCGGAGCTTTTATTCCCTGGCTGGTGATTAACCGGGGCCAGCTGAGCGCGCTGATCCACCCGAATACGGATATAGAGGCGGGTCGGTCAGAGGGGGCGGAGGAGGAGCGGAATCATACGCAGCGGGCGACGTGGTTAGGGGATCGAATTCCGTTAGATTTGAGGTTGTTCAATTTGTGGAAGGAGAAGGAAAGGAAGGAAGAAGAGGCGGAAAAAGAGAAGCAGGGGAGGTTGTGATGGATACCGTGACTTGCCAGATTAGTTCCCCCGAGGATTTCAGGAATGAATGACTGATGTGATTCATGCGAGACCACATCTACCTGGAAGAGGTGTGTATACACGTAAATCATCAAGGATTCCGTGCTCTTCATGTAGCCTGTGGGATCGTTAGAATGCAGTAGCTGATGCGTCCACGACACGCGATTGGTGGATCTTATTGTAGGGTTCTGCACGTACGGCCAAGTCCACATTAAGCCTATGTTAAATTCGAACACATATGACTTCTAAAGACAAGGCATGGGTTCCTAGCTGAAATTATGTGGTAGTCGCGATGAGCTTATCAGATGACCCCGTCAGAGCACAAGGCACGAGTCACGCACCCTCCACTAAAAAGTCGGGGTATGCTAAACCACATCGAATCAGAAGCTCGGAAGAGCCCGCCTGGCTCCTGGCTGCCGATCTATTGCCTCTATTCATGCATGTAACATTCCAGGGTCCCCATCGATCCTCATCATTGTTCAGTCTTTCCCACTTCTGCAGGTCTGTCACGTCGTTCTCGTGGATATGACCTATAGCTCATGATAATTTTGGGTTGTCAGCATAGCATGTATGATGTGATTTGTTGTTGTACAGCGCCACTCATTATATGTTAAAAGGGACTGATGTTCCCTGACAGCGGTGATGTTGTTCATAGGTAGTGTATACTGATGTCTGTTTTGTTCCTCGGCACCTGGAATTCTTGACTTTGGTAAGTGATGTAGTTGTCTGGTGGTGAGAACATAATGCTGATCGGGTTTAGATAAAGAGGACTGGATAGCTCGAATCCTGTCCCTAGATGGGAACATAAGGACTTCTTGGAAGCAATACGATGCGCCTGATAATGCGACTCACGGCGCTTGCCGTAGCGGCTCTGCCGTTGGTTAAATCTACGATCGCATCCTTTCAGACTAGGGCAACATCTAACATCCCGCAATATGTGTATACCTACGGTAATCAATACCCCGAGTTTATGCACTCTTGATCTAATATCCAAAAGCTCCACTAGTCTGGTTATACAGCACAGACCCATACCGACCAAGCGACCTGCAAGCGCAACTCGACAATACCACTCCCGAGGTCAACTGGACTGCCGTAGCAGGCGCACCATCTCCATTAACGTTGAACAACCTGGATCAGCTTAATGCTTTAGGTAACACAAGTGTCTACTTAACGACCTCTGGAGGTATCGCTCAGACACCTCAACCATCGTGGTGGGATGGTATCACACCAGACAGCAACGGGCGGACCGGTAACGCAACAGGGTGCGCCATTGTTGTTGTAGATCATGGTGCTGGAGAAGTAGATGCATTCTACTTTTACTTCTATGCGTAAGTGCTTGGTCCCAAGAAAGACCCGTCCACTAACCATATGTACAATACAGATATAACAAAGGCGATATAGTCCTAGGTCTGGAATTTGGCGACCACATCGGTGATTTGTACTGCATCCCCATAGCATCCATGATACCCGCGCTCACAGTAACAGGGAACACAACATGGTCCGCTTCGTCAACGGTACACCACAAGCAGTTTGGTTCAGCCAACACGCCAGCGGCCAGGCTTTCACCTACGGCGCTCTCGAGAAAGACGGCCTACGACCATATTCATTCTCTGCTAATGGGACACATGCCAACTACGCTATTGTAGGGTATGTATAGCTCACACCACGCTAGCTAGCTGCTGGCAATACTAAATGGCTGCATAGACAACATGACCACACAATCCCCGGCTTAAACCTCCCCACTGGCTTCCTACTCGACTACACTGACAAAGGTGTTCTCTGGGACCCAACTCTCAACGCCTACGCTTATACCTACGACCCCGCAACCGCGACGTTCGCTTCGGACACCTCGACGGCGTACCCGGTCCCCTGGCTCTATTTCAATGGTCGATGGGGTGATGCACAGCCTGTGGGAGAGCCATCGATTTTTGGAGAAGCGAAGTATGTTGCTGGACCGACTGGGCCGAAGTTCAAGTCGCTGGATCGGACCAATGTTTGTCCTTCGACGCCATGTATTGTGTTGCCGTTTAGGATTTGGGCGGAGGCCGAGGCGGAGTATAATATGACAACCTAGTGTGAGCTGGATTTCCGTGTCGCTGTTATATAGGTCTGATTTAGTGTATAGAGACTTCGTTAAATCGACTGATTACACATAATGTTTTGAGGTCAATGAGAGGAAGCTAGATAAAAGAAGCAAGTCCTGCACGCGATGAACCGCCCCACGCGTGGACCCACAAGGAACGTGCACATATTTTCTTTTCGCGACAGAATACGAGAAATTTTTTTCTCTCTTTTGATTCTCAGCTACAAAAAATCCAGGAAAAACAGATCCAAGTCTAGTCAATAGGGGCTGTATTTTGACATTATTTTCCTGTAGACCTGACCCAGGGTTCGTGATTCAATAGGTTATTTAGCTTGGACGCGTTCCAGCAGCAGAACCGTTCTGTGGGTTTTGTGCCCCACCACGTTGGGATCGAGCTCGCGTGGTTGGATCGTGCATGCTGCGAGCCTAATAACGATCTGTGTGGCACCTCATGGCGATTTAATTTATTTTCTCCGTGATGCTTCTCTGGCTGATCCTGATCAAAATAGAGTTATATAGCTACTGCAGACACTACACATAGCCCATAAATCTGTATGATAACGCTACTACTAGAATCTCTTCCATAGTGTGGACCTCACCTCAGCTCGCCCAAATTTTGCGCAAATTTGGAACGAGTCGTGACCCGTGGATGCGACCCGCGTTCTCCGTGTCCGGTTCCCCCGGTTTACTCACAACAAACAGCCCCTTTCAATAGAATCAATTTCAACGTTCATTGCCGGGAGAGATTGAGATACAGCGATAATCTCAGAAACTTGCAGGTGGAGAAGTCCAACGGCCCCTGGTGCACGTGCCAGATCAGCTTTTCAGGGGCAACTCGTGGCAATCCGGTTTTTCATGCTTGATTGGACAGATTCCCGTTGATCTTTATTCTACTCAGTAGTACTGAAAGAACGCAAAAGAAAGGGAACCAATTGATTCAACAATCCAAATTGACTTCATGACCCTCCAGTCACAGATTCATCGACACCAAGACTTCCCCGTCGGGCATTAGCCGCCCGCCGCGTGGAACGAACCGCATGCTAGCAATCCACACAGGAGCTCTAAGTGGGGGAAGGCTTTTGCTGGGCTCTGGACCGTGACTCGACACTTTTTACCCCTGAATCATCATGATACCCTTGTATCAGCCCAATTGCTTCCCCATGGAGGGGAATAGAGTAACAGATGGTCGCCAAAAGCGCCGGCATATCAAATAAGACCTGACAGTTCACATCTGTCTTTTCTCCCGAATCCAATGAATCCGTATACCGGCAAAGCCAACGTATCTCAAACACTGTAAATCATTAGCCTGACCCGGGCCATAAGAAAGATCTCCTCCACGGATTTTTCTTCCTTTCTTCCACCCACTCCTTTCCTTTCGTTTCTCCCTTTTCCACTCAATGCGCCGCAGTAGTCGGACGCTGTGAGCAGGCTGGTTCTCAATTTCAATCCATCTCTCGTTCACATTAAACGGGTCCCCTCCCCCGAATTTCAATTCCGACTTCCCCTGGCCCGTCACTCCAGTAGCGACGAACAGCGGACAGAGTAACAACTCACACTGGTTGAGAGCTTGTTGCCATTGAATCACCTTTGATCCGCCTCTTTTCCCTTCACTTTGCTGCTGTCGCAGTCTCTCTCGTTTCTGTCTTTCTGGGTCTCAAGTCGCACTGCTTCAAACCCCCGCGCCATTGAAGGTCTCCCAGTCTCGAACCATTGAATCCTTGGTTTGAGCCCAATATCAAGGTCGCAAGGTGACAAAAGTCGGATATGTGAGTGGAAACATTCCATTGCGTACCCTGCAGATGAGGGGCAGATGTCGTACCCAAGTAGGCGATGAAGTAAAGTGGACTGATTGATGTTATGGCTGCAGATTATTATCCGTTTAGCAAGAATAACTGCAGGTGAAACTTATTGGAAGATAAAGAGAAAACCAAACAAGAAACAAAATTAAAAAAAAAAATCACGCGCTCAAAATGTCAACTCCAACTTCCTCGCGCGCGCCCTCTGATGCCGTGCCTTCCATCACGGACCAAACTCTCAACGCTCGTCGTACCTCGCTCGGTTTTCTTCGTCGCTCCAAATCCACCGAACCCCTCGGTGAACAACGCAAAGCATCTGGAAGTCGCAAAAAGATGACGAAATCCCAAATGATGGAGGAGGAGATGCGCCGTCAGCGCGAGTCGTATGCCCCAAAAATAGCCCCTCGCCTGCCGGATTTCTCCCCCGCTCCTCAGCTAGAGACATTCGGAGGCGAAGAACGTGATACCCTTAAGGCAGAGCCCGCCCTACCTCGTCCTAATTCTGGATTCGCGGCACCACCACTTCAATCGCCCACGGACTCTGTGGATCCGTATACTCGTTCCGAAAGCATGACCCACCGGGGTCGCTACAGCTACGCCAGCAGCGCTGTCAGCACTGTCAACAGTCCTCGTCGGGTCCGTCGCCGCAAGGATCCCACCTCCTACAAGTAAGTCGCATCAATCATAATTGTAAGAACCGATTTTGACCTAGTACAGCATCCTGGTGGTTGGCGCTCGTAACTCCGGCAAGACCGAGTTCCTCAACTTTCTCCGCAAGGCACTCACCATGCCAGCACACAAGCACCCTATTCGCACTCCTGAAGAACTGGAGGAGCTGGAACGTCAGACCTCCGCCTACGAAGGCTTCACGTCGCAGTATCTTGAAACCGAAATCGACGGAGAGCGCGTCGGCTTGACCCTGTGGGACTCCACCGGCCTCGAGCGCAACATTGTGGATCTGCAGATGCGCGCCGTGACTGGTTTCCTTGAGAGCAAGTTTGAGGAGACCCTCGCGGAGGAGATGAAGGTGGTGCGCTCTCCGGGAGCTCGCGACACTCACATCCACTGCACTTTCCTGCTGCTGGACCCCGTTCGTCTCGATGAGAACATTGCCGCTGCTGAACGTTTCGCCAATGGTACCTCCAAGGCTACCGACACCCCCGTGCTGGGCGTCTTGGACCAGAACCTGGATCTGCAGGTGCTGCGCACCATTCTGGGCAAGACCACTATTGTGCCGGTCATCAGTAAGGCGGACACCATCACCTCCGCCCATATGGGATACCTGCGCAAGGCCGTCTGGAACAGCCTCAAGAAGGCCAACATCGATCCTCTAGAGATCTTGACCTTGGAAGACCAGGAAGAGTACAGCTCGTCCGAGAGTGGTGATGAGGAGTCGATACAAGAGAGTGACCCCACGGAGCCCGAAACTATCGATCCCGAATCCGCAGAACTTTCCGAGGCCAAGGAGGAGACCAAATTGGAGCGCACGCCATCCCAGCGCAGCGAGAGCAAGTCCATCGGATCAGAGGGTCCTGCCAATCCCCACGTGCCATTCTCGATCTTGTCCCCGGACCCACACTCCCTCGCATCCGGGGAAGAACCGGTCGGTCGCCGATTCCCTTGGGGTTTCGCCGACCCATACAACTCGGAACATTGTGATTTTGTCCGATTGAAGGACTCGGTGTTTACTGAATGGCGATCGGAGCTGCGCGAGGCCAGTCGTGTGATTTGGTATGAGCGCTGGAGAACCAACCGCCTCAACCGTAATGGACAACCTGCGCCCATGCCTACCAAATCCTACGGTGGTCGCATGGCACCTGGTCATGATGGTCGTCGTACGCGTTAAACCTGTTGCAACGTTCTGTGTCTTTTCTTTTCTTCTCCTGTTCGCATAGCTTGCTATTCCGCACATACCCCCCTTTCTCACCTCGACGAGGTTTTTTTTTTGTCTTCCCTTCTGCTGCTGCATTTTCCTTCTCAACACAAAATGTGTCACCTCGAGTGTCTGTATTCCACTTTCTATGTGTTTGCTATGATATTCACTGTTCACTGGGTCCACCGTCCACACGTACTGTAGATCTATAGGTAACCGTATAATCACCATGAACTTCACATATTCTCCCAGTTGCATTCACAACCTATCGCTTGGCGCGTAGACCCTATGACCCAGCGAACAGGTTACAGGCTTGTGAGGTGCGGCTGAAGCGCCGGGCGATCCCAAGCCAGCGCCTGCATTGGAACCAATAAGAGCTCGTGCTTAGCGGCACCATGCGCCCTCTTTCTGCAAGAATCAGCATGTCAGACCGGAGTTTGCCATGCGAACAAGGAATCATCCTTAGTATACGAGTCGACTCCAGATCATTACTCGCGCTTCCAGTTTCTTTTTATCTTCTTCTTTTTTAGTCTCTAAGGTCTCTTTTGTCCTGGCTAAAAAAGCTTCATTTCTTGGTCAACTCTTGGTAGTGACAAGGCTGAAGTTGGAGGCCCGTTAACGAACCGTGTGGAGCCCCCGTATTTCCCCTCGCACTGATCGACTAAACTCATTGCAACGGCTTCTTGTGCGGTACCAAAATCCCCTAAGCGGGACATTCTCACCTCGTCCAAGTTCTTCTTCCTCAGTTCTTCTCTTCCAAGCCAACCATAATAACCAACCCCCGAACCACGGTTCGGCAGGTTGATTATATACTTGCTGCAATAAACACATCTCCAAATTTGGCGCAAAGCCCCACCACAAAGTAACGGACCCTGGAACCATGTCGCTCCAAGTTGACGACCACCGGTCGCGTACCCGCTCTAAATCACCCGGTCGCCGAGAACGCTCCAGATCTCGCGATACTCGCACGTCGGATCTGAACTTGTCCGTTAATACGTCACGGCCACGCTCGCGCTCTCCCGCAGTCGAAATTGCGAAACCGTCCGGTTCTAGTCGCAATTATGATTTTGACGAGGCGGAGATCGACCGTCAGTATAAGTTGATGAAGGAGAGTCGGTTTCGCGGAGAGGAGCGGGACTTAAGGAATGCGCCTAGAAGTCCTGCTAGGAGTCCCGTTCGGCGGGATGATTCGGATGATAGCGTTAGACGTCGGGAGCGGCGAAGACGTGAGGAGCGCGAGCGCGATCGCTATGAGCATTCGGGTGATGAGCGCGATATGAGGACTATGCAGCCGCGCGAGCATGTGAGTCGAACATCGCTTCCATCTCCTTTGCCGAGTGGTCGCAATGGAGGGCGGAGCCATCGCCGGGACGAGAGCTCTGATGATGACTCTGTCGATGATGATCTGGCGTATGGTGATACGCCCGGTAGTCATCCTAGTTATGCGCGACCGGGTAAATTCCAATATGCGCAGCAGACGGGGCCGTTTTCTGCGCCGCCGTTGCCTCAGCGTCCGAGTACCAGGACGGACTGGGCTGATGTGCCTGAGTGTGAGCGTCCAGGCTTTGTGCCGCCTACCTCGCAGGCTGGAGGGATGCCCGGTGCTTTTCCTTCGTCTTCGACGTATGGGAATGTGCCTTCGACGATGGCACCGAGTTTCCCTACGCCACAGTATTCGAACCCTTCTTCGCAGCCGCATGTTCCCTATTCGACTGGAGCCTATGCGCCTTCGCACTATCGCACGGCTTCTGCGAGTGATGCTGGTCATCCTCAGGGATATGCCCATCCGACGCCTTACCAGTATGCGCAGGTTGATCCGAACGTGAAGTATACTTCAAAGGCGGCGCCGAAGCCAACATATACCGTTTCGCCCGAGGCACAGTTTGCTACGCTGGCGACGCCGGCGGGCTACCCTCGAGGACCTCAGCATGACCGTACTCAATCGCAACCTGTGCAGCCGATCTATCCATACAAGTATAGTCATGAGCCTCAATTCTCAGACAAGCCGCCACCACCGCCGTCACCTCGAGCGGTTCCCCAGAAACAATATATGGAGATCACGCCTGGTGG
This sequence comes from Penicillium sp. S1602, assembly GCA_023626355.1. NCBI lineage: Eukaryota > Fungi > Ascomycota > Eurotiomycetes > Eurotiales > Aspergillaceae > Penicillium > Penicillium sp. S1602. The sequence continues at coordinate 326,295 of JAMAGW010000021.1, read as the reverse complement.
TGGACGGACTCGCCCGCACAGTCTGTCCGTGTCGTCAGCAAATAATCTTGCCGTTGCTGGAACTGCTATGGTTGGAAGCCATCCACCCGCGAGTCCCCTGCTCGAGCCGTATCATGGAACCTACCAGTCGATGTCACCCATGCCCTCTCCAATTGTCATTCCCTCCGTGCGCGACGACGACATCTCCGACCTCGAACCACTGGACGGCGAAACCTCCAGCTCAGAAACGCGCCGACGAAGAAAACACACCCGCACAAAGTCATCTACGAATGACAAAGAGTTCGATCGCGAACGCGAAGGCCGTCACCGAACCAGCAGCAGCAAAGAAACGATCCGAATCGAGCGCTCTTCTGACCGCAGAGATGAAAAGCGTCGAAGCCGCCCAACTATCAGCCACTCTCCCCACGACTCCATCTCCTCCCTGAATGCAGGCGGCGATTCACTCGTCGTAATCTCACCCACATCCGGACGAAAGCGTGTCTCCTTCTACGACGCCGGCGCAGATGCAGACGCAATGCAATCGGCCCTTAACCATACTCGCAGCATCGACAACAAAACCATCATCCAAACACTCCCCCGGTTAACCAGCGACGAGATCCTGCTCCTCCGCCAGGAATACAAAGCCCGCGTCAAAACCCACGGCAAAGGTATTAACCTCGCTAAACACCTCCGCCTCAAACTCGGCAACTCCTCCTTCGGCAAGGTAGCCTACGCGACCGCACTAGGCCGCTGGGAATCAGAAGCATACTGGGCAAACTGCTACTACCAAGCCGGGACTTCGCGGCGTGAACTCCTCATCGAATCTCTGATCGGTCGCTCGAACGCTGCGATCCGCGAGATCAAGGCCTGTTTCAAGGATTCGCGGTACGATAATAGTCTGGAGCGGTGTATGCGCTCCGAGCTAAAGGCAGATAAATTTCGTGTTGCGGTCCTCCTCGCACTGGAAGAGAAGCGACAGGATGATCGCGAACCATTGGATTCGCGACTCGTTCGGCAAGATGTCTCAGACTTGCATCGTGCGCTCGTCTCCCGTGATGGAGGCGAGACAGCCATGATCCACATCATCGTACTACGAAGCGACTCACATTTGCGAGAAGTCCTGCGCGCCTACGAAGCTATCTACGGACAGAACTTTGCACGGGCGATGATTTCCAAGTCGCAGAATCTGGTCGTAAGTCACTTCCTCCCTCCTTTCTTACCCTTCCTTCTGCACTTTATCACTAACACCTCATAGGGCGAAACACTAGCCCACATCCTAAACGGAGCCATAAATCGTCCCATGCGCGACGCCCTCCTCCTCCACCAAGCACTCCGCGAATCGAAACCCGGCCGTGAGCGCTCCGAACTTCTGATCTCGCGTCTTGTCCGATTACACTGGGAGCCGCGACACTTTGAGCAGGTTAAGATTGATTATCGGAGACGGTATGGCGAGCGCATTGAAGAGGCGATTGCGGAGGAGATCTTGACGTCGAGTAATGGGGGTGAATGGGGGGAGTTCTGTATTGAGCTTGTGCATAGTTCTTCTGCTTGATACTGTTCTACAGCTACGGTATGATGAGATGTTGTGGAGTCTATGGATCCAGGATATCTACATCACATTCAAAAGGATGGTTGGATTCATTGCTTGTTTGTATCAAGAGATATCTTGTATACGAGTACGAAGAATACGATTTACGTGAATTGCATTGGCATGGAATTTTCCAGTCCTATCTACAGCTTCAGTATGATGGGATCTTGTGGGAGTCTATGTGACTATGTCTATATGGATATACCTCATTACATTCGGACGGGTTCTGTGCTCCTTGATTCTATCAAGAGGTATCCTGTATGCGAGTACGATAACAGTACGATTACGTGGACTGGAGCAGTATTGGCATTGTCATTCACAGACTAGGATATCACGTATCGTGTCCTCGCGTCCTCGACGCAATCGCCAAATCCCGATCCGCGCCATCGCCTGACATCTTAACATCACTAAGCCTCAAACCAAGCGCTGGCATCAGGGTACGTTACATTGCATCGATCACCGAACTTAACCGAAGCGATGATCGATCTCGACTCTTTCGATAGGTCATCCGTCGGGATCTGGACTTTTGCCAGTCCGGCACTGCCACGGGTGCAAAAGGTCGGATTTTAATCCGGACTGGAGTGAGAAAACAGGACACGGAAACCCTCGATTATTGGATGCATTGAATCCAATCGTAATTGCTGATGAGACAAAAAACCCCTCATACCGGCATTCAAAGCTAAAGCTAGATCTATGGTCTCGGGACAAGGAACAGGGCTCACGACCAACAGGAACACCTGCTGCGCCACATGTTTGATGCCTGGGCGCGCCACGGGCCTAAGCTACCAGGGGAAAATCGGGGGAGACACGACACGTATGTGTACGTCACAGCCCAGGTGCGAGGAGCAAAGTTGTGAGTTACAATCCAGATTCAGATTGACTGATTTATTGTTTCGCTTGGTCAAGTTGCGGTGTGGCTAGTGTCATCAGCCACAGTGCCTTAGTCTAACCCGAACAGGGCAGAGAAGGAAGGTGGGAAAAAAGGGAAAAAGAGGGGAAAGTGCGTCCAACGTCACTGGCCTCGGCGTTGATTTCCTACTCTGTACTGATACCGTATGGAGTATTTCTGGATCTTCGGATCAGGGTTGTGACGTTGGCGAATATCTACACAAGTTTGGGTTTGAGCCTCAGTCTATAGATACCTGAAACACGTTGCATGCAGCGACAAAAAGCCCAACCAATTCCAGCAGAATGGATTAGAGTGGACCAGAATTGGGGATGGGCCGTTACACCACCATACCCCTGTCTAGCTGGCACATTTTGAGAAAATGTGCCAGCTAGACAGGGATCCTGACCAACCGAGAATCGAACGGTGTCCCCCTCTCGTGATAGTCGCCACCCGCTAAGAACTCCAGCCCGGTGGTGACTGGCAGGTTTACTAGCGTGAAGCCTACATTGGAAGTGTGGGATTGAGTTTGGTTTGGGTAGACCTACTTGAACCAGTACCGTGCATTCGCATTCGGCTTTCTTTAGAATGCCGTAGAGATGTCTGTGCCCTCGATAAGACTGGACAAGAGAGAGTCGGTGTCGGTCTGGAGTTCTTGTTGCCGGTGCCAGTGCCATACGGCTATTCTGAGATTTGATTTTTCTGTTGACTCATTGCAGATTTTTCTGGTTTTTCAACCACATACAGAAATGCTGTCAGCCTAAAAAAGCAATGAGCTAGTACGGTAACAAACGAAGGGGGACAAAGCGTTCAGTTACTGTAGAGCAGGAAAAAAAGAAAACAAAGTCTAGGTCTACAGGAAGACAGTGGACAAAGTACGGGGTAAGCCATTCCTGGAATCCTAACGAGATCTCAGAATCCTACTGCTACTGCTCGTGCTAGTGCAGTCAATGCTGATTACGTAGAGGCTGTGCAATATGACTTACCCGGTATATGATGAATCCGTATCGCATGTCATTTCAGAGCCCATTCCGTCAGTGTCGTCATTCCCTAAATACTAGGTAAGAGCAATTTCATCCCATTTGGCGGTGGATGCAAATCCCTTTCTAAGGGTGTCGATTCGACGAGCCATGTGGAACCGCCCCAAGGTCACAATTCCAAATTTCAACCCTGACGCGCGCCCACTCTATGCTTTTACTCGATGCATGTTGATTTCTCATCATCGTGTCAAAGTTCTAGTCTTGATTCGCCCTTCCAAACGCTAGAGTTCGGGATTCCAGGAGCCCAATATCTCGGTCACTCGACCCTCGACTGTTATCATTGATATCATCTTACGAGACCGCCTTGTCTGGAACTAGCGCGCCCAGCTGACCAAATTTGGCGCTAATCTCGAACCCTTGTTGGTGAGCTGGCACGCCCACAATCCCTGTGTTTCATCTTTCCTTGGACCTCGAGGCTTGATGGAAGTGGCGGTGGAGGAAGTAACAAATCCCGCCCTAATTTCCTACCTTTCCAACTAGCAACTACGTTTTCACAGCCTAATTCTCATTGCCTTTCGCCTTTACCCTGTGCCCAGGTAGGGTTGACATGCATTATTTTCTCCCTGGTGAAGTGATTAGGGGAAGACAGACCCCCGGGGAAAATGAAATCGGGTGAAGGAAGTAAACTTTAGGAAGTGGACTACTGTAGGTCGATGGGAGGACGTACAATGATACCAATAATTCGGGGAATTACATTGCGCGCCCCACTACAGTACGATTAGAACTATCTTTTGTAGTACTGAGTCTTTGGTTAGTGGGATTGATCTTCAGGAAAATACATCCAGAGTTATACCAAAACGTTGGGAATCGCTGCAAGCATACAATGGTACCAGACCACCGGGTCCTGCAGATGACTCGGATGCAAAAGAGACTTCCGAAGTACACATACATACGTCGTGATCTGCACTCTATCTGGGTACCCGCTCGGTACTCAGGTACGGGGCCACTCAAGACCCTCAATGGCCCCCCTCTACGCTATGGGTCCACACCGTTACTTGGTTGGGCGCTCCTGTGCCTGGATACGATACTGCGAGAGGCCGATCGGGTGACTTTCATGGTTTTTTTTTTTTTTTTTTGTTTTTTTTGGCAAAGCGGAACAGGAAATGTAAAGATACTCCACACGGAGCAGGAATTTACTTCCAAGAGTGCAGCATCATTCTGCCACTCGACAGGCCGGACCCTGGAGATGGTCCACTAATTTCCCCTGCAGCAATTTGCCATGAACCACCCTGCTAGCCTTTTAATTTGTTTTCTTTTTCTATTTCTTATTTATTCTGTTGCTTTTTCCCATTGTATTTCTTTTAATTCTTATTTTATGTTTTAGATCCTAGTAAATCAAATATACTTTTTCATTTACCACACCCAAGGCACAGCTAGGCAACACAGGCCAAAAACCCGATTTTCTAAGGTTTTTTAGCCCTAATTAATCTCCACGATACAGATTGTCGATCAACGACCCGATCCACTCGGGTGATCCTCACCCCGTACTCTCCATGATCATTTTATCCTGGGTTCAAGTGCTATCGCACCCGGGTTCCGCATACGCGGCGAGGTTATGGCTATGCTCAAGGTTGATTCTGTCGTCACTTTTGGATATAAATAAGAGGGGATCCTGATATCTTAGAGGTATCATCTCAACACATTTCCAAGGACTCCGACTCCAGTACACCTCATAGTAGGTAAGTCCTGAATTTAGCAAATTGCGCTCTCCACTGACGATCTACTCCAATTAAAGCTCAATTCACTCCGTTCAAAATCTCAACTCAAGCTCGTTTCAACCCTCCCGCAACATGGCTCAATCAACGTGAGCTACCCTCAATGCATGGCTAAGCCACACTAGCTTGCTTTTACGTCATTGATCGTGTGAATACCATACTGACAGAATTACTTTCTCTCCCAGCGCAAAGAAGTCTAACATGAAAATGGACCTTGCCGGAATAGGATCGTGGGCTGCCAACGCCCCGACCTTCCCAGCCGGAGCCGATCTTCTCTCCGACCTCTCCGGCACGACGCGCAACGCTACCGCCTTCCCAGACACCAGACCGGCCAACGGCAGCTCCGCTTCCCTTGAAGCCTATCGCAATGCCCCCCGCTCCTCCCAGCCATGGTCCCCTGCTAATCGCCGCTAGAGGTGACCCTGTGAGGATTGTGATTGGGGTGATTGTTTACGAGTTCATGCAGATGTGGACTCGATTGCAGGTGCATAAATTTGGACGTTTAGTTTCAGGGCTGCTCAGATCGGTGCTTAGCCCCCATCCTTCTGACATACGGGAGCATATGGTTCGGGGACTTCCAAGGTTCCAAGGAAAACTGGGCGGGCAATTAGAGTTATGATACCTACGGGGGAGTTTCTGTTGCTGTTTCATGTTTATTCTTTACTTTTTTTGTTCTTCGCTTTGTTTCTCTATGCCTTTTTTTTCTTTTCTCTTGTGTGTTACTATCGGAAAAAAAATATTATTCTGCTGACTGCATTTGCCATGTGCCTTGTTGAACTTTACGTCATTCCCAGGGGCATTAGGGTACCCCGCCCAATCACTCCCCCCCTTTTCCCCTTTCGTAGGAATTTGAGCTTCTACTACCTTAAGCCGTCTGCATGTGTCTGGATTCTCACCGGTTTCTCATGTCACATCGTTGCGATCCCGCACTCGATCCACGGAACGGACCCGCCGAGTGGGTCTGGAGATCTGAGAAAAAAAAGTTTCCTACTAAACAAGTCTGCGATGCTGACCCACTTAGTATTTGGTGTCGTAGAACGCATAGTGGATCTCTGAAATGACTGAGACCTTTGATCGTGATCGTGATCTGAGACAGTCCGTGCCGCGAGAGTCACTCCACAGCAAGAACTTAGAATCCACAAGGCTGAGAACCAGCTTTTTGCTTCTTTTTTTTTCGTTTCTTCAAACCTTCTTAGCGGATAAGTGGGTACTGCCAGTAACTGCCAAATGTGGTCATCAGTCCCGTATCTGCCGTAGATTTGCAGTAGCACACCAAGTCTTGGCAAATACTGTTATCGAGGGGGCAAAGCCAGCACAGCACGGTAGAGCCTCAATAATCAAAGCGATCACCAATGCATAGCGTACACATGCAATGGACATCATGGGGTCAAATTGAGCACATGTTATTCACTCAACCCCACGTTTGACCAGCAACAAATCCCCCAGGGCTGAGCAAGTCTTCCAACTAAGGAACCCGGTGAAGAAAAGCCAAGCCATGAACAAATAAAGCCCTTCGTCAGCGTGGTCAATCTATACCTACGGAGAGTGATTGGTTCCACTGTAGGGCGAAGAAAAACAAAAATAAAAGAATTAAAATAAAATAAAATCAAAGCTTAACGTCCCAACCATCCGATCCATGCCGGCATGGGCTGTTTTCTCCACTTCCACACAACCACCCTGCGACCCGAAACCAGGGCCCAAGTCGTTTCAAGATCAACTGATCTTCCGAATTCTTCGACCGGTATGCACATCCACGTTTCCGCGTCAAAGATGGGGTCTGGGGTTCGTGTCTGGGGAGCCTCCGTGCCGGCCGGCTGTGCTTCGCTTATCGAGGCCTTGGTTCTGACCTTGTCTCACTTTCTTTAACCCATGGCTCTGTATGGTCCCCGCCTCACTTTTGCAATCACAGTCTTTACTGAAGGGTAGATATCGCGGATTCTGCTCCCGGATCCGATGCGGGCGAGTCCATGCCTATCCCCCCGATCGATCCGTGAGATGTATGGATTTGCATAATCTCTATGCCTCTTGCATGCAAGGAGTGCTTGAGTGCGTCATTACGGTTTCGAATCTTTAATTTCCCGGTCATGCCGAGACGCCCCGGAAATGTAGGCGGGGGCCGGTGCATGAGCATGCAAAAGACGGGCGCTGGATCGATAGTTGAGCAGTGCCCGACTGTGTGGCAGAAATGGCAGCGTTTGGCTGCATGATGCATGGGATTTTAGGATAAATTATAGTAGTTTAAGTGCGTTCGCAGATCGGGTTCTTAAGTCAGGACACTTGGGACACGCAGTGCGCCTAGCGTTCTCCATAGCGGGGAGGTCCACTTTTCCTTAATGATGTAATAACTCATCCCCGTCTATACTGTGATCCCACTTTCAACTTTTCCCTTGTTTTATTTTATTCTATTCCATGTTTAGCGTTTCATTTGTTTTTGTTTTTCTTGTTTCGGTTGTTCGGCTGGTTTCGCGGGGAAAGATAGGTTGTCCATGGGACGGAAATCAGAAGCTCTCGGCTTAAGACTTGGTTCCAATGGACTTCGTTGATTTTGAACTAATAAACAAGACTGTCCAATTCAAACAATTTGCTTAAATTAAAAGCATCAATTTAGATTAGCGCCGGTCTACTCGCCTCGTTTTGAGGCAGCTCGGACCCATGGACTGGTGGACCCCGCATTTGTTGTTCAGTCCAATCCAGAGCGTTTAGGACCCAATAATGCCAATTCAAATCTATCCATGTACCTGTTCGCCTTTGAAATTCTAAAGGGACAGGGGATTCTAATCGGATTCGCTGTATCTGCTTATTGTCCCGTGGTTGGTGTCTCATAATACTCTTGTAACCGAACTTTTGGCTTCCACGCAGACTTATGTATGACTCTGATTCACGGAAATCGAAGAGCTCAAAAGATAGGTTATACCAGGATAGAGAGAACGTCATCAAGATAAACTTATCATCCTCGGTAATAACGGCCATCTGATTTACAATTAGACGGGATGGGTATGAGGGGGGTCCTATAAGATCATCAAATAAGATCTATTCCGGTACTTCCCAGGGTAAATGACGAGATGTTTCAGTATCTTGATGTATCAAGCATGACTGAATAGCTGCCCAAGCTTTAGAAAGAGATTGGTGTCTAAAGCCAATTCCCCTAAAAAAAAAAAAAAAAAAAAAAAAAAAAAAAAGAGAGAGAGAGAGAAACCACGGAGCAGTTTACGCGGCAAACATGAGGCTGAAATGGGCTCAACCATTTGATTGGTGATACGTGCTCACCGCTTCGCCCGGATACAGGAAAGCAATTGTACTCATTTCCGATGTGGGCTGAGCTCCATCTGTTCGTATGATTTCACTGACTGTTCAGGCAGCCCGACTCCACTTTTTCCTGAACTCTGCCTTGACCTTGTATACGGCAACCATAAGGCAAGCGGCTTATGTCCCTTCTGGTAATTAATTTTAATTATTTTGTTTTCTGTTTTTTTTTTTTTTTTTTTTTATCTTTTATTTTATCTTTGGTTTTTTGAAAAATTCTCTTCTTTCTCTTCTAAGCAGTCTGTTCAGTTAAAGTCGGCCCTTTCCCTGTAGGTTGGTGGCCCCTCCCCACTACGGAAGCTATACTTAATACTCTGACGACTCTCCGCAAGAGCTTGTACTTGCACTAAGTTTCGTCGGTTTTGTGCAAATCACCCGGGCGAAGTGGATCCACCCTCAGTTATAAGAAGAAGCCATTGCACCTTATCTCTCTGTACCTTTGCGGCCCCCTCTTGTCCATTCCACTCTTGACTGACTTCAACTATTACTTGGTCGGCTCAGTGGTCGACCACTTTTGCACTTTGATTCTCTTCTACCTTTTCTTCCTCCAACATGTCCGGCGATGACCAGAATTTGTTTGACGAGTTCCTAAAGCGCACATCATTTGTGGACGACCAGGAAGCCACCGGACAGTCATACAACCTTGGGGTTGGCAATCTAAATAATTTTGGAGAATCGTTCAGTCATGTACAATCCAATACAATGACGGTAAGCCGGTCGTATTCCCGTCCAGACTTCCTGCCGCCGCCTTTGATCCAATGGAAGCCTTTGACACATCAGAGGAAAGTAAACGGGTTACAGAAGCTGAAAATTCATCAAGGCATCACAAGGTTCTTCCTACCCAACAAGTCAGACAGGCACGAGCTTGACCAGTCCGATCCCCGAATATGGAACTTCGATCGGCAATACGGTCCACCAGGAGCCTCGACCGGTCCCTCAAGGGTTCAATGAAGGAGGGTTAAAATACATGGAAGGTGGAGACTCACGGCCAATCAATCAAGGAATGTTGGGTCGTGGAGATCTTGATCTAGAATTCGAGCCGCTGGCTAGGGTGCCACTTCAAACACCTGCTCCTCGACAAGGGCCTTTTCTCGGGATACCTGGACACGATACCCAAACAGGATCTCTTGGATTGGAAGAGCTTCGCATAGAAGTGCGCATTCTATATTCTACTCTCTATGAGCCGAGCGCCGAAGACCTCCCTAGGGAAGACCTGGACTGGATGCTGTCTTGCTTTCGACAAGTCCGTTCAAGGGTTGGCAAACCGAAGACCAAACCGAAGAAGAACCCCGAATACAGGATCTCAAAGCCGCCTGCAACTAAGCACAATGTCAAGGCGGGGAAGTTCAAGAAGAAACCTTTTCAATGCTTCAACTGTGCCACAGAATTCGGTACTGTGGGAGCCCTCCAGCGTCACATTGAGGATCAACACTACCCATGCGTCCGCATTAGCTGCCCTGAGCCAGGTTGTGAAGAGGTCTCCCGCAGAAGAGACAAGGCTAGAGACCACTGTTCGTTGAAGCACCAGTGGAAGCCAACCAACGAGCAGCTTGCGCTGTACACCCAGCCCCTCGCATGCCATCCAATATGTTACTATTGTTGTACGACAATTAGCGATTGGAAAGCATTTTACAAGTGCTTCATCTCCCATTGTGGCATCGACAACGGCAACCACGATGAGGGGCCATCGGATGATGACGATCCAGACAATGGAGAAGGCCCAGCCCCTGGCAATAACTCAATCTTTTCTGGATTAGGAATTGGAGGCGCCAGCATGTCTTTCGGCCAGGGCCAAAACTACTATGTCGGTTCTTCGAACCAGGGCTTGAGCTCGTTCTGCTCGATGCAAAACTATAGCCAGAATCTCAATCAAAATGCTCACGGTATGCAACGGTCATCATCGGATACCAACAACATGATCCCACCTCAGCCAGATGCCTATCATGGCACCAATTTAAAGCGCCGCGCATCTGTCCAGTATCATTCTGATCTTCCTCGGGAGGCTCAACAGCCCGGGCCACAACAAAAGCGCCCACTGAAGCAACACAAACAAGCCAGGGTTGAGCCTCAAGAGGACCAAATTTGTTCGAGATGTAATCACAAAATCAATGGCTGCAAACGGTGTGCGAAGAAACCTATCTCGGGTGAACCGTGCCACGCGTGTGATGACACCATGAGGGCACAGGCAAGCGCATCAAGCTCCCAAATAGTTCGAAATACTGGCCCAATTCAGGGGAGTATGAACCCTCGGTTCAATCTCGTTCCAAACCAGCCGCAAATGGGCCATTCGCACAGGCCTCGGGTTCCAAGACCCTTTGGAAACGCCAACCACCAAGTACCATGGCATCCCGGGGGCTATGGCTACCCCACTGGAAATCCTCAGGGTTACCCTCGAGGCCCCTACAATAACTTCACCACAAATGTGGCAATCATTAAGTACGTGCACGATTTGAGCGAAGAGGAGATGCTTTCAACCGGATCTAAATCCTCTGCGAGTCTCGGAGTATCCTGGCTCAGCTGTCTTCCCATGCGAATCCCAACGGGAAGAATGATGAAGGTACCCCAAAAGGCTACAGCATTGGGATATGGAGTTGGGTCTGGAGCAATCGGTACGACGACTTTCACGGAACATCGCGTCTTTCGTCCTATCTATCCAGTCATGCTAACTTTCACAGATCAAATAATATCGCAAACCATATCCGAGACCCAACCACCGCAGATCAATCTTCCTATGGCTAAACTTGAGGCTGTCAGTCCACTGTTATGTCGCTGTCCCTGTCGAACGAAGACCGCTAGGCCTACCTACACAAGCAACGCCCGCGTTGAGTTGGTGCCTGGGAAACTCCTCGACATGACGCTCACGATTCTCCCCGAAGATCGCGTCGGGCATCCCCTTAGGACAAGGATCAGAGTAGTTGTCAAATTGCTTAAGCTGCGTTCCTCTGTGGCGAGATCGGGGAATAAAAAAAAGAACAAGCAAGACGCAAAGGAGATTGAACTAGTCCTCAAAACTAGCTTGAATGGCTCTACGCCCATGGGACCCGTCACGAAAGAAGAGACTGTCGTTGTCGATGAATCTGACATCTCCGAGTCCGAAGATGACGGCCTCTTCTCTGACGCTGAGTCCGATACCTCCTCTGTCGCTGAAGCTTCCTCCGTTTCTGAGCTAGCCCTGGTGCCCTTCGAGAGAATCAAATCGAATATTTTGTTCCCCGATGAACCAAAAGGGGATATTCATGACACCTCAGACCTGTTCTTGGATATCCAATCTCCCGATGATGACTCCGAAGAAATCCACAAATCAAACGAATCTAACCCCGACGACCTCGTCGATGAGCTGCAAAGCTTATCTCTCGTCGATCCAAATGACTACGACATCCAAGAGACTGAATTGGAAATCTCACTGGATTTAGATCTCCGCACTTGCCTCGACAATCTCTCCAGCTGGACCGATGGGCTCGCCGATCTCGAACGATCCGGCCACATCACCGATCCTGCCCGCGTTTTTGAATTATTTTTTAGATACATCATCTATGTCATCTTTACTTTGAGCCGGTCCCGAATCGAAGCTGCCGGACGCTGATACACGTGCATTACGACATTCTTCTAGATGCATCACGAAACCTTTTATACCCTTACATCCTTCTTCACGATTTTCTTCTGTGTCTTATTTTCCGATACCCTTGGCATTTGATTTCTTATTGGCATCTATGGGTCTAATCGTACGAGGACGTACGATGATTTGACTTTTGCAAATACTCTTTTTTTGGTTATGATTGACTTGGCTGGTTCAACTTTTATTTGGGATGAGCATTACTTTGAACGTTACCTTGATGACTATTTCTTGTCTATTGTTATTCTTGCATTTCTTTCGACTGCATCCTTGCCTCTTGACTGGAGCATATTACCCGAAGCTGAAACATCCTGTTCTTATTAACGTGTGACGATCTACTGATTCGATGATTTTCGCGTCTGGTTTTCGATGCATTTCTGTGATTTACTTGATCTTAGTGACGCTTCATTTCATTAGACTCTTTGGACAACGCCGTTCTGTCATTTGCTTCTACAACATCGTCATACTCTAGCTTCGGCTTCATTCGTCATCTTACATGCCTAAAAGTACCATACTGCGAAGCCTCGGTGCCTTCTTCACCACCTACGTACATGTCCTTGGCATTGCTTCATTTAATACTACACAGCCCGGAAGCCTAGCGTCCCGAGCCTAACCGTAACCTTGACCGCCAGTTTGCGAACCCTGCACTTCGTATTGAATAAGGGTTCGTCCCGGCCCCGGGGGCCGTAATCATAACATGAGTCAGTTCATGAGATCATCAGTGAGGCTGTGCAAGATTTCATGCATAGCCCCGCTGACTGGCGTGTTTAACCGTACAGCTTTCTATACTGACTCCACCGGATGATCTAGACCGACCTCGACTGCGGTGAGGTTTAATTCTACTTGATATGAACAGGGATGACTCCACACCGCATCTATGACATCTATGATAGCGTAGCACCCTTGCTAGTAATTGTTCATAATTCCCATAATTTGCAAGGAATATGTTATGAAACTCGGCTGATCACAGACTTTTTGATATCAGCATTTAAACACTGATTTGAGTTGCAATAAACAGCAAAAATAATATGATACATCGACCAATGATCCGGATCCATACAATTCTGCTCCGACCAGCAAATTCGCCATATATAAAGTACAACAAATGAATAGAACACACCGTTGAATTGCATCTAATACACGAAAGAAAGATAGAAATTTGGCAAAATGAAACATAAAAGAAAATGAGTTGAGAATCTGTAGTCGTTGTCCCCTTCCCTTTTCCACCGTAAGAAATTGAACACAACGGAGGGAACTTCGATGACTGGCTGTCGTAAAGCGAAAAGAAACGAAACGAAGCTTGAACCTTAACCAAATATGCCGTGAAATTAAAACAAGCAAGAAATACGCGAGAACTGGTGAATTTCGTAGCCAGTTGAAGTCGAAGATGATAAAAATGTCAAGGTGAGATGGCGGATAGAAGGACAGGATTACTACTCCTGACGACTTCGCTTTGCGCCGTGGGGATTCCACGATGCATCTCCGCCACCAGCACCCTGATTATTGAAGAAGCCTTGGTTGAAAGCCGGGTTTGGACCTTGGAAGCCTTGGCCTAAAGCAAGTCAATAAGATGCTTGACCCTGGAACTCGGGAAATGACAATAGAATCCAGATGAAAAACTTCAGGAAAGCACATCAAAAGTCCTTTTTCTTACTTACCCTGCATACCCATGTTTCCACCCATCCCACCCATCATCGGGTTCATACCTCCAGCCATGGGGTTCATACCCATACCACCGGCCATAGGATTCATACCAGGCATTCCCATCATATTGTTGCCACCCATATTACCTCCGCGACCACCGCGCATACCACCAGGCCCACCGCGCATGTTATTCATCATACCGCCGCGGTTATTGAAGCCGTAGTTCTGCATGCCTCCCATAGCATTGCCCTGGAACCCGCCCATCATGCCGGGACCACCGGGACCAGCGCCACCTTGGAAGCCACCGCCCATATTGTTGAAGTTGCCGCGGTTGTTGAAGTTGCCCATGTTTCCACCCATGCCACGGTTGTTGTATCCGCCACGGCCGCGGTAGCCACCACCCATGTTCATGTTGCCGCCGCTGTTGAAGTTCATGTTTTGATTGCCGGAGTTGAAGCCACCGGACATACCGCCACCACGGGGGTTATCTTTGCGCATGGGTGCGTCCTTGGGTAGGGTGCGGAAGGGGTTGGCGTGTGGGTTGGTGTAATTGACCATGTATTTGCGACCTGAGGCGGCGAGGCTTTCGAGCTTGTGCTTGGTGGCGGTGGCAGCCTGGGAGGTGGTAAACTCCACGAAAGCTTGACTGTTGACGATGCGATTAGTTTCTGATAAGGGCTTTCGGTGGGATGTTTGGGCGGGATGGAGTTGATAGGGGATGTTTGCGATGGCTTACCCTTTGCTCTTTCCGTTAACTTTGTGTTCACTGAATGTCACATCCTTTAGCTCATCTTCACTACCTGCCTGGTTCACCCAGCCACGAATATCGTCGTCTGTTGTCCACCAGGAGAGATCGGAAACGAGCAAGGCGGTTGTTGCATCGGGATCGGAGGGTCGGTCATCATATTCCTTGCGCTTGACACCATGCGGCGGTGCAGGCGCATCCGGGTCAGATTTCACTTGCTGAACCATTGTGTGGTCGCCGTTGGTTGACGAGGGAGGAGGTTGGGCGTCAACTTGGGGTTTGGTGTCTTCAGAGGTAGTGGCGTCGTTTCCTGAGGGCTGTGCCTGTGTAGTCTCTGGTGCATCTAACACCAGCTCCGAATCATCGCCCTGTTCATTCGCATTGTAGCCACCGCCATCTCCGTAGATGTCAATATCGAAATTATCATCTTCGGTTGCCATTGTGACTAGGGAGTCCTGATGGATGGACACAGCAGGCTTCAGAGCAAAGATTCGATTTCGGTTAAGTGAGAGGTTGGATAATACACAGGCCCTTGCTTCCTTTTTTTCTTTTTCTTTTCTTGTGCTTCGATCAAGGAGAGTACATGTCTGTCAATACAGGCCATTAATTAGCATGGAGAATGAACCAGCATTCAACCACAGACAACAAGAATCGCGACAGGTTCAGAGAGCCCCAAGACCGGGTGGCAATGGGAGTGTAGAGATGAAAAGCCGCAACGCGCAAAAGGAACAGAAAGAAACAAAAATAGACGCGACCATACGTACAATACAAAAACCCTAGTTGCCGAGAAGAACAGCCAGCCGATCAGGCGCGTACAGAGTGAGCTCACGATACAGAGAGAATCAGAAGTGAAAAAAAGGGAATCTGCCACAGACCAGCCGCACAGAGAGAACAGCTGCAGGATATAACCAATGAGAAAGGGAAGCAGTCCTACTTCTTCTTTTCAAGATCAAGTCTGAAGGAAGAAGGAGCTTGTGAAGCTGGGGATCTCGGATCCGGCGGAATAGATAATCCGTATCCCCCGAGTTCAGGCCAAATGGCAGGAGATCACGCCAACTATCACTAACTCCCGTTCCTTATCTTCTTCTCTCCTTCCTTTCTTTCCTCTCTTTCATTACCCCCCAATTTCATCCACAATGTCTGACACCTTCCAAGAACTCGCTGACATCCCCAAGGACTTTGTCCGTGAGGGATCCCTGTTCGTGCGCCGCTGCACCAAGCGTATGTCTTCCCCAGGTTCCCCCATGATCGTCCACAGGATTGCTGACTTTGGCTCCAGCCGACAAGCGTGAATTCATCAAGATTAGCCAAGCTGTCGGCATGGGCTTCCTGGTTATGGTATGTCTTGATTTAACTCTCCACAATTCTTCAGATCTGCGATCATGACAGCATGCTAACTGAGTCCTTTTAGGGTGCCATTGGATACTTCGTCAAGCTGAGTGAGTTTTACTACTGATGGAACATGATAGCGTTGGGATCTTCTCGATAGGAACAGTCGGACTAACCTTCCTTCTCCTATAGTTCACATTCCCGTCAACCAGGTCCTGGTCGGTGGCGCATAATCGCATAATTCTATCAACCTTACAACGACTTGTGCTGCGACGAACCCGGGGTTCAGGAGAAGCCCGAGTTACCGGAGATCAATGCCTGTTAAAACGATCCGAAAACCACACGATTTCTTTGATGCACTAGGAGGATCAGGGGCATTCTGCAGAGGCCACAAAACCCTTAAGTGGGCGAGGGTCTGCGTTCTACTTTGTCTTGCCGGCTGTCATCTGGCTGCCATACTTTTTTGGGATGCGATGGGAGGAAGTGCTTCATCGCCCTTGAGATACCACATACCACACTGTTTTCTGTACCAATAGGGGTCTTTTTCTCGATTTAATTGACGACCCCCCATACCCATTTTCTTCCACTTATTGTTTACAAAAACCAGCTCAAAAGAAACGTATATGCATGTTCGTTAGATCATAATACCTACAGTTGATGCGAGACGGTATACGGGCAACCTCCCAAGAACAATGATAACCCACAGTGGACCCGTTTTTTGCCTCCATAAACATAAATGAAACGATATTGACCCAATATATCACCATGCATCGTCATCATCCTCATCAACTCGATGCACAGGCCGGCTGCGCAGTGGTCTTCTAGAACGAGGAGCTGGGGCATTCTCCCGGTAGCGATTGAACTCGGGCACATACCGAAGCTTGTCATCGTAGCTCTGCCCAATCGGCGGTTCTCCCTCGTCATTCTCTGCGCCGTCATTCCATGAGTGTACGGTACAGGTACCGCTTGACAGACCCCATCCATTCCACGAGGTTGCTATTTAATGAATGTCAGATCATTTCATATCCATGAGTATGGAGAACATTGCTTACCTGCAAGGACCGGAGCATTCGGGTGCCAACTTGCATCCCGAACGCATGTCCTCCACAACATCTCCCCGCTCATTTCATATGCCGTCGCAAAAACATCTGGCTCGCGGGGCCTGGAATTAGTCGTCGCTGCCGCAACATCCACGGTCCCGGCCAGCGTGGCATCCATATTGTAGACGTAAATCTTACCATCCTCACTGCCAGTGTACACGTAGCGTGAGTTCGTGCTACCGGGTGGCGAGAAATGGCAACGAATGAGCGTCTTCAGGACACGGTGGCCGCGGAACGTGACAACCGAACAATCATGCTCGTGCGGTTCATAGTAGTCGTCCGGGTATGGCTGGAAGCGGTAATCGAAGCCGGTTGTGTAGTCATTTGGATCAATAGTATCGAACTTGGCTGTTGTCATCATCTTCCGCAGGTCCCAAAGTTTCATAGTCTGGTCTTTGCCGTTGGAAAGAACATATCGGCCGTCGCCTTTGCTGTCGACGTATGTTAGACCCTCGGTGTGACCCATGAACACGCCGGCTTCGCGGCCATCGCCCATTGAGCGTCGATCCCAGACTCGTAATGTCGTGTCGTCAGAACCGGAATAGAGAATATGTGGTGATGATGTATCTCCGAAGCAAACTGCGTTGACATGGTCCTGGTGGCGATCACGAAGATTGAGGACTGGTTGTTTAGTTTCAAGATCATAGACAATGACCGAGTTCTCCGATGTGCCTGCAACCACTTCACGTCCATCTCCAGAAAATCTAAGAGACCATATCTAGGAGTCCAATTAGTAAACAGTAATAGATACAGACCGTGTAAGTACATACACCGAAATGCGAACTGCCCCAGCTTCGTCGCCGTCGCTGACCAGGTGGTAGGGAGAAATCCAGGACTGTTGGATCCGAATCATCGTCTGGGTCTGTCGACGCCAGGTAGGCTTGACTGCGAATTGAACTATAAACTAGGTGGTGATTATCGGGACTTAGCGTAGCATCAGTGATAGTCCACTGGCCAAACGGATAGTCGACAGTCTTGTAATATTTCCACTCATACGGGTTAGATGTGTCATACATCCGGACTTTGAAGTCCTGTGCACAACAGAAAAAGAAATTCCCATCGTCTGAGAATTGGCCCGAGTAGCTTCTGGAATCATAGTGGATGATCTTATCGGCCGCAGAGCCAGGGATCATGTGCTATATCGCCATGTTAGTGTTTAGCCATCATACCGTTCTAGACCGCTCATTTAGCCTTACCTGAGAAAGTGACCGGTTTGCCCTCTTGCGCACTCCGTAAGGATCAATACCAAGCTCTCTCCACATGAGGTGTGTTGCAAGCACCTTCTTGCGTTTCTTGATGCGATCCACGTAGTGCGGGTCTGTTCCGAAGTGGCCCTCGCCCATTAGTTCGGTGCCCTCGTCGCTAGGCACTTTCGGGAACTGATCGGTTCGCCCGGCCCGCCAATGTCGTAGTCGTTGTCTGAGTGGGCCTGGATAATCAAAATCGTCGTCATCCTCATCCTCGTCGTCGACCTCGAAGTTCTCCGATAAATTTGTTGTTGTGAATCCGTTGGAGTGGAGGATATGCCGCAGGCCGCTAGATGCGAGCAATTCGATTAATCGTGAGGCTGGAACTGTACATCAGTTAGTGAAAACTCTCAAATCATCTAAACCTTTATCAATGAGCCTACCGTGTCGACGACGCCCCGCATTATCCGCTTCCTCGCCTTCCGGTGGGTCGTCTGCGCTCAACTCGATCTGGATGCTCCCGATATTGATACGTGGATTTTCTGCCACGAATTTAGTTAGTGACCCTCTGTTGTAGTTGATTACAATCAGGGAGGATCCGCACCATCTGCAATGCCGAGGTCCATCCCGTCATCATCATCTTCCCAATCTTCGTCCTCCTCATCCTCCTCGTCTTGTCCTTCCAAAGCGGAGTGGTAATCCATGTCTAGTTCATCGTCTTCTTCAAGCCATTCTTGTGCAGGATGACGAAATGATTCTCCCTCGGGCTCATCTGAAGGTGATCTGTGGCTCATGGCGTGGTTTGATGAGGAGAAGGGCTTATCGATAGCGGGTTATAGCGATAGTCACCGCTGCTTCCGGTTATGTCATTTATTTGGGTTATGTCATCGCCCCCGGCTTTAAATCGGCTTAATTCCGTCGGGATTTATTCTAAATAATATAGAGGTAATCGTGTATGCTCGTTGCTCTTTTTCTGTATGGTCATTGTTAACCTTCTTCTTTCTCCTGGCACCATTGCCATTGTATAAGCGGTCGCACAACCCCATTGTCATGTTTTCAATTCACTAAGGTTTCTAACAAAGTTGTGGGGTCAAGACCATGGTTCCAGACGGCTTTCATCGAAAACATTGTTTGATTTGAATGCCATTGTAACCCCAGAAGGCTCGAAATTTTTTAATGATTCAAATTCTCATCATGGCATATGTATTTTGTGATAACTTCCAAAGTTATCTCTGGTTATTCTGTGGTGGAATGGTCCCGGAGAACACATTCTGAAACCCCATCTGGCATAAATATATTTTCAGATCCAACGCATGCCCAGTAAATATCACACTATTGTTTATTGAGCTTAGGCATAGGTAACCTGTCCACGAGTAAAGCCCCATCTGGAGCCCGAAAACAGCAGTCAACTTGATGAATTGATTTTTAGGCACACAATTGTTTAGCAATTGCCCCAAGGTCTTTCCACTACGTAGTCTATGTAAGTGGAGATGTCAGAAGAATCCAGAGCTCTTATGACAGGAAAGTTGCTCACTCCCGTCGTTTCTTAATCGCTTCTTACGAAAGTCAATTCTCACTCTATTTACTACACATTATTTTCATACCCGGCCGCGCAACGCTATGTAAAGCTGCTGAGGTGCCGTCCATGTCTTATCTGCGCACCAAGTAGCTATCCGCATTGGACAATATAGTCTTCTTCAATGTATTGCCAAATACATACGACCATAGGGTGTGGAGAACAGGGCTTCCCGTCCGCTCAGCCGTACTTAAGCCCTAGAGTATTCGCATAGTTAATCCTTTCTAGAGCCCTATTACACTAGAGCGGCGACGGATCCACGCTAGGTGAGTGTGGGTGATATGGGTGAGAAGTTTGTAGACTGGGTGATAGAGGTGAGAACGGGGTGAGAATTCTCACCCTAGGGGTGATCGGCCCCGCCTGCTGGCCTTGCCTTGGGGCATTTTGGAGAAACATATAAACACCCCAGGGCCTTTTAATCGGTCCGCCATGAATTTTCAACCGCTTGAAATATGCCACCAAAGAAGAATTTCCAGGATGAGCTCGAAGAGTGTATTGCACGTGCTGAGTCACGTGGATTCACCCGCGAGTATCAAGAACAGAAAGAGTCCGAAGCTAACGTCATCTCCCACAGCCTACTCGCTCCCGCTGCAAGGGGTCGCATACAGGCCCGGTTACGTTGGGTAAATGGTAAACAAAGTCTTGGAAAACGTGTAGAAGCACATATTACTGTTCCTGGATATTAATCTTAGCTCATGACAGACTCTTGGGACACAGTTAAGAATCGCGAGTCTGCAACAAGGGTTCCACTCCATATGTTGGACATTTATGTCCATCATCCACCTAGTAGTGTAGCTATCGCCTGCGTTTACTGGTGACCTCCTATTTCTCTAGGGGTGTGCTACGCTCACGCATATTCCTTAGCTATCTGTAGCACTCCGACCAGGTTTTCCATTCCACATAAAATTTTTGAATTTTTAAGCTATGTCTCTTGAGCCCACTACCATTTATTATCAAAGACCTTTCCCTCAACAATATTAATCATGTCTTTGACTGGATGAAGCTTGCTTCCTCTGCCACCAAAGAGCATACCCTTCAGCATCACTTGTCGGTAATTGTCCCCAGGGGATACTTTTCCGAGCACGTATTCTCTTCTTGTCTCTACTCGTGCTGGGACAAGTATTGATCGCCCCACCACAGCTTCCATACCCTGCCAGGCGAACGTAATCGCTTCCTTGGCATTTCCAGGGATCCCCGCTTCGTCCAGCAATAAAATCCGGGTATTTTGGTAGCTTTTCTGAATGAAATCTGTGATGTTTGGATTGAAGGCTCCACCGCCGCACATGAAAATCTCATCGATATCTTGAGATGGCGCAAAGCGTTGGTAATGATCCACGATCGATTGCGCGGTGATTCGAGTAATGGTTGCCACAACATCATCCGATGATAAACCTTTCTTCTGGCCCTTTGCAATAAGATCGAAGGCTAGAGTATCCCGGAAATCTTCGCGGCCAGTTGTTTTGGGCGGTTCCAGTCCAAAGTATCGGTGGGTCAAGAATTCATCCACGAGTTCCTGGTCTACGTGGCCGCGCTTCCCCATTTCACCATCCTTATCGTACTCCCGCTCGCCGTTCGTATAGTGTCGAACTGCTGCATCGATGTAAACGTTTCCAGGCCCGGTATCGAAATCAAAGCACTCATCCACGCCTCCCTGGCTGTCAGGTGGTATGAAACAGACATTGGCGATGCCGCCGATGTTCTGGCATGCACGAAGCTTGGTAGGATGGTGCAAAAGCAGTGCATCGAAAAATGCGATCAACGGGGCCCCTTGACGTCCAGCAGCTACATCGCTGATTCGAAAGTCCGATACCGTGGTAATCCCCGTCCGAGCTGCCAGAATCGCGCCTTCTGCCATACTGAAAGTCGTCTTGACTTGGTTCTCATTCGGCATGGAAAGATGCCATATTGTCTGGCCGTGTGATCCAAGGACGTCAATGCTGGATTTGTCAATCCCATGCTCAGTGGTAAATTTTTCCACTGCCGTCGCGAAAGCCTCGCCGAGAATCACATTGATCTCGGCCATTTCTTCGGGCGATGTTGAGTTGTGCAAAATCATCTTCATCACTCGTCTCTTGATCTGCTGGTCCAGTGGAGTCTCGCCATACTTCAAGAGTTCTAATGTCACCGGACAGGAAGGATCCTGCTGGCGGAATCGACAAAGTGCGCAATCTATGCCATCCTAAATTGCGGTCAGACCCTTAGGTGTCTCCAGCATGTTGGCTTAAGTACTGGACTTACCATAGATGTGCCGCTGTTCAGTCCAAGGACTGTCAAATCCAGTGCGGGCCCATTGAGGTTGGGGAGATCACTGCAAGTTCCCAGTGTCCCATCCGTCTGTCCATCCGCAGCAGAAATGGTAGAAACTGCCATCTGAAAAGACTCGGTCTCTGAACCGAACTTGAAATCAGACCGTACTGGTCAGGAGACAATTCTATAGTCAAATTTTAAGAGATGTGCGCCTAGGGACGCTCAAGAAGGTAGCCCGAGTTAACGTGGATACTACCAGGCACATTCATATGTGGTAAGTGAGCCTCCGAACTCGGCGGGAACAATACCCACTGCTCGCCAGATAGGTAGTATCCGATAGATATCACCGTTGCAGTTGTCGGCGAGATCATCGGCCTACTCGGTGGAGCTCCTACCCCGGAGATTGTCCACATTCGTGCGTGGGGGTGGAGTACTTCGTATAGCCGAAAGTGAGAACAGGCTTCGTGAACTTTGAACAAGATACCCATTCTAACCATCTGACATGCATGTCTTGAGCGGTACTCGGAGAGCTAGGAAACGTTATTGTTAGGCTAGAAGTGATCACGGCAAGAGGTTTCCTAGGATTTCTTGGCCAATCCTATCAAATAACAGGGATGGAAGCAACGAGCTATCCGGGGAAAGTGCCACTGTGCCGATCCCTGTGAGACGACTTAGAAGCAGTTTTAGAGTTCACACTCGCCTCTTGGTGCCACGGATGGTTCAGTCTAACAACTTGCAATAGCTTATCAAAAAAAGAAGGTAACCAAGCACCGTAGAATGAGAGGATCCCTGTTTGCAATCCTTATCTCTTGGCCTTGATTTTCTCAGTTTTAAAGCCCGCTGCTAATCGTGGGTCGCGATTCATTGAATTCCGGTATAGATAGTTTAGAGTTTAATAGCTAATCGCTTAAATGGTTACGCGGGTAAGGCCTCGTGGCAACATTTACACGGACCCCTCAAAAAGTCCCGCTACCGGAGCCAGAGATACCCGGATAGGCGGGTTATCAAGAATCTCCTCTTCTATTATTCGAAGAAGATAAGCGAAGGATTTAGTATATCTTCTATGGTCGCTTCAAGGTCATGGTGCTATGTGGTAGAATATTGTGACATCGCTACAGAAACAGGTGGCTCGGGAATACTCCGTTTCCTTTTATCTTTATGATTGATAAAGGCAGTAAAAACCCCCTTATAAAAGTTACTACTTCTTCCATTGCATTTCTCCATGTCTGCAGAAGTCCCTGTCAAGATGGAGAGCCCGCAGAAGGTTCATGTCAACGATGTGGAAAGGAATGTTGGAACTAAGTCGGAGTACTCAGCTCACGAGACTATTGATCAGGGGCAAGAGATCCTTGCTGTTCTGGACCTCGATCCTGCATTGAGTAGGAAAATGCACCTTGTTAACAATGTTCGTGATGATCACATATGTGATAGGCACTCTCCGACGATTCCTTTGACTAATTCACTGAGCACAGACCCTGGACGAGATTGGTTGGACACCATATCACTTGAAATTGTTCTTTCTCAATGGCTTTGGGTAAGATTTGCCAGGTCCCCGTAATGTCTTTATTCTAAGCATGTTACAATATTAACTTTATACAAGATATGCCGTGGACGCTTTGCAACTTTCACTTCAAGGGATCATCGCCACGCAGGTAGTCTATGAATTTCAACCTTCTTACGAAAAAGGCCTCACCATCGCAGTATACATCGGAATGCTTGTCGGCGCCCTATTTTGGGGCTTTAGCGCTGACATTTTCGGACGGAAAATCGCCTTCAATGTATCACTCTTCGTCTGTGCGATTTTCACCATCGTCGCCGGCGTAGCTCCGAACTGGGAATCGCTTGGATTCTTCATCGCCCTCTCAGCATTCGGTGCTGGTGGAAATCTAGTTCTCGACACTACGGTCTTCTTGGAATATTTACCCTCCAACAAGCAATGGCTTGTAGTTTGGCTTGCTGCCTGGTGGGGAGTTGGCTGTACGGTAGCAGGCTTGGTTGCTTGGGGCTTTATCCGTAAGTCTTTATTACCCTCAGTTCAGTCGTGAATTATCCTAGTACCTGAAAAGTCTCTGATGTGTGGCAATCTATAGCCAACTACAGCTGTCCCAACCCAACTGCAGCACCATTCACACCTTGTACCAAGGCCAACAACAGCGGCTGGAGGTATCTGATGTACACCATGGGAGCAATGATCTTCGCCATGAGTCTTGCTCGAGTGACAGTCATCCGCCTCAAGGAGACTCCGAAATTCCTTCTCGGACAAGGCGACGATGCTCAAGTGGTCGAGAATTTCCAAGAGTTGGCATCGAAATACGACCGGCCATGTTCTCTTACCGTGGAGCAGCTCGAAGAATGCGGTACCATCAACTCCGCTCACTCGAAATCTAAATTCTCCATCGGTGAATTTTGGATCCATATCCGAAGTCTATTTAAGACGAAAGAGCTGACCTTCACGACTCTTCTCATCTGGTTATCGTGGTCTATGATTGGGCTTGCGTACCCCTTGTTCAATGTATTCTTGCCCTCGTATCTCGCTAGTCGTGGTATTGAGTTCGGTGTCACCAGTACATACGAGACTTGGAGAAACTACGCTTTAGTCCAAGTCTGTGGTATCTTTGGACCTATGATCGGTGGCCACATGGCAAATTGGCGGCCCTTAGGGCGTCGTTATACGATGATTATTGGTGCTGTTGTTACCAGTAAGTACTTTATCATCTCAAATTCGTTGTCCTTGTCATCCACACTAATAAACATCGGCAGTGGCTTTCTTCTTTGCCTACTCTCAGGTGACCTCTCAGGTTCAGAATATCACCTACAGCTGCGTCATATCTTTCACTCTGGAGATATACTACGGTACACTATATGGATATACAGCCGAGGTGCTACCATCTGCTCATAGGGCCACGGGCAATGGCATTGCAGTGGCTTTCTGCCGGCTTATGGGTGTCATGTCTGCTGTGATTGCTACCGTTGCAGACACAGCAACTACAGGACCGATTTTCATATGTGGTGCATTGTATGGTGGCCTTGCTATTTGTGCATTCTTATTTTCATTTGAGCCATATGGTAGACGAGCTTCTTAGATCCGATTTTCCTGGAGGCGGATGTTCTCTACTGATGACTTAGGTATAACGGCTAACAAGGAGGGGTTGAAGCCCCAGAAAAGGGATTAATTGGAAGATGCCTAAATTTGGGTATCGTGCCTAGTAGGACATCAGTGTGAACCCACGTCACCCACGTGACCTAGCACGTCTAATCGACTCCTCGAAAGCTTCCTGGAAACTCTTCTTTGGAGCCATAATTTAAGTAGTAAAAAAAATTCTGGCGGACTGATTAAAGGGCCCTAGGCTATTGGGTTATATGTTTCTCTAGAATGCACTAGAGGAAGATTCGAAAGCTAGCGCGGCCGATCACCCCCTAGGTGATCATTCTCACCCCATTCTCACCTCTATCACCCCAGTCTGTAAACTTCTCACCCATATCACCCGCACTTACCTAACATATTATCAGTTCGTGGAGAATTTAGACCGTGAATTTCTGCCTCTTCATACCCGCCGGTTGATGCGGATACTGGAAGGAGTTCCGGACCCAGACGAAGGTGGTTTCGGTGTCGATGTCGACGAACCTGACTCTCTGGTGTCCTTGGTCGGATCGCAGGAACGCCCGGGGTGTCGCAGAGCAATATCCTCACAGAATCGTGGACTACAACCAGAGCTACGTATGATGGTGCAAACATTACAACAACAATCGGCGGAACAGAAGGAACGAGAAGAGAGACTTCTAGCTCAACTGGAACAGCAGAAGCTACGGGAAGAGAAACGAGAAGCGGAACAGAAGGAACTGCAAGGCAAGTTTCTTGCCCTTTTAGAACAGAAAGATCTGTCGATATGAGTATTTAAGCAGTATTCCTGCAGGATCATGCAAAAATTGTCAACTCTGCCTGTGTAAGGGTGTGATCTCTTTTTTAGAATAAACGTCTCGACTCGGCTTCATATAGGAGTAGATGGGCCATAGGACGCGGCGTGCTTCGCCATGTAGACACCGCGACAGTCTCTCATAGCACTTCTTTTTCATAATGCTGTCTTTTATGACTAGCAGCTCGCCTTGAGGATAGAAGTTCTCATAAGAATCATGTCGCTCGGGTGAGGAGATAAGGCAAAATTAGACCAAATGTCGATAAAGCGGTAGCGATATTAGATAAACCACCAGCCAGTGGGTAGAGTAGAACGCTTCAGATCGAGGCCTCATTTCCTCTGGAAACTGTACCAAAGCACAGAGCAGCTCGGGACGATGCCAGACGGATGAAATCAAGAGTCATACAAAACGTACCGGGCCATTCAGTAAGGAAATTTCCCATCTGCCACAATATGATGCCACCTCACGCCAAAGTTCCAAGCAACGAGACTCCTCATTCTCTGAGCCTTGCGCTTCATTCAACCGTCTACAAACTCCTATGCTCGCCATCCTTTATAACAGACCAGACACATCTGATGATCGAGTTTGCAGATGGCAAGTACGAAGTGTGGGTGTCATTTTCATGTGGTCCTTCGAGCCCTGTATCATTATAAGCAGCATCTTGGAATAGGCAAATACCATACTCTATACATACATCACCACATCATATGCTTATCCTATACGGTCTCGGATGTTCTCTATTTGTACGTCCGCAAAATACTGATAAAGGGCTTCGAGCCTATCGCGAATGGAATCATAGAGGGTAGATGGGGATGACTTCGTATATACATAGCTATCAGATATGAGTAACTCCCTCTGCCTTAGATCAACGCTTCTTCCCCTTACTCTCCTTATTCTTTCTTCTTCTCATACCACAAACCACATATCCTGATTCGTTCGCTCCTTCTTGGCCCATGCATACTATGTGGTGTGCTTCTTTTGTTCTTGTCTCCCCAGCTCCTCCAACCCCGACCAACTTTCCGTGATGACAATAGCGCGCTCTATTTGTTCCATTAACTCAACTTACTAAAGCCTTAGTGTCGGTATTCTGAGTTCCAGTCCTACTACTTACTATCCTAAGCTCAGGGCAGTTTGGCTACATGTGTTTTTATGATTATGGTAAGCCTAATAGTGATCAATTTGAAAGGCTAGAAGAATGTACGAAGACCCTATAAAAAACACGAGTCCCACGGCCGCCTATGTTATATGAAGCATGGGATCCTAAAGTTCAGGAAGAAAAGGTCAGGGCTCTTAGTAAAAGGCATAGGACATAAAAAGCCTGGGAGATGCAAGTATAAAGAGAGTTAGGTCCCAAAGCATAGTGGTCATATACATATCGACTCGACAAATAGCCAAGAATAACAGAGACACTGAAAATGGAAGGCCTAGAAATCATAAAAATCATGCCATAATTGTGGATTCTTCCAGTGATCAGGAATGAATGGGCCGAGTAAGACATTTTAGCATTAAAGAGAATGTCCTGCTTATGCATTGCTCTTGGGCAAATAGGTTCGTAGTTTCCTATTTTAAGGGCCGATTGATGCTCCAGACAAGTGCGTAGGGCTGGATATATGCTCGGCTAAAGATGTGGAACGCCCGCACGATGATTTTGACATCACCAGGGGGAAGATTTGTCCACACAACCTGCTCCACATTGTTAAAGCGATCAAACCCTGGATTATCGCCCATGTTCCCATGCTTTTCAGTACCATCGGAATTGACGACAATTAGATCCAGGTTATTCTGAAGGCTCTGACCTGGGGGATCCGTCCAAACCAGGGATACCTTCAGTACTGCGTTGTTGGGCGTAGCGGTGCTGGCCGGCACTCCCTGGGATGTCAGGAAATCCCCCTTACCTGGAATATTAACCACAATCTCCTCGCTCGCCCCTTGTGCAAGTGGTCCTCCCTCGCGATACCCACCGTCAGTTTGACTTGGCAGAATCATTGAGTTGGACAGATTTACTCGACCATAACCGCTGTTGCTGTTGGGAGATGGACCAGCTTCACTTGGAACATACTGCCCAGATAATTCAACCGCTCCGTTTACCAGCAATGCCTTGATGAGTGCTGCGCTTGGACTTTTTGTGCCGTTCTTGACCACAGTCTCTCTTAGGACAGCAACGGATCCCGCTATTAGAGGAGTCGCCATACTAGTACCAGCTAAGAACCACCACTCGGGATCAAGACTTTTACCAAAGCTGGTCTCAGCATGAACCATATTTCGAGACCTCGCTGATAGGATCGCGGTCCCAGGCGCAACAATATCAGGTTTGATGCGACGTTGCAGAGTAGGTCCGCGGCTGCTGAAAGCTGCCAAGCCTTCGGGACGGTCCGCCATCAGGTCCCTGCCAATAGAATGGATTGGCCATCGGCTACCATACGCGATGGAAATTTCCGGACGATTATTCTCGCTTGCCCCAACTGTGATGCAGTTCTTTGCAGCCGCCTCAGCACCGATCTGCTTTGGGTCAACGACACCATTCTTGTCTGCATCGATTCCATCGTTTCCGGCAGCAAACAATATTATCATGTCTTGGTTTTCCCACACAAACTTGTCAATTTCTTCGCTCGAAGAATTATACGGCAGCTGGGTTCCATCGGGTGAAGATGATCCCCATGAGTTGGTATGAATTCGAGCATTGTTATTTTGATATGGAGGAGAAAAAAGCTGGGCAAAGTCGGCTGGGATTCCACCCAGGTTATTGCTTCGGTCAAGAAGAGATTGTACCACAAGGGTAGCCTTCGGTGCTGCACCACGAATAATTCCTCCCATCGAAGCGGAAAGTCCATCCCCAAGAACGGATCCACAGACATGTGTTCCATGGTCATCTGGATCATCTGATCTGCCCTCGGCAGAGCGCCCTAAGGCATAAAGCTGACTCACTCGGCCCACAAATGCAGGATGTGTGTCATCAGTAGAGCCTTTATCAAACCCTGTATCTGCAACAGCTACCACCTGTCCCTCGCCCATGTATTGAGTACCATTGACCCGGACAGGGGTCCCGAGAATCTCTGTCGCCCGATTATTGAAGAGTCGCGGCGCGTAAACGGGCTGGATGAGCCTGACCGTGTCAATAGCGGCGAGCCCTTCCAAGTATTGATTTTGAACATTAAATCGAATTTTTGTCGGGCCAGCATCCAATGTTTCGGGGTCAGCATGCGCAACTGCAGCGATTTCTGACAGAACACTGGCAGACCTAGCGTCAACATCCTTATGCACAAGGACGTCAACAGTTTGCGAGATGCTGTCTTTTGGCACAGTAGAAAATGACGGCAGCTCCATGGCTCCTCTTGTGCCTTTCAGGCTAGCCTGAATGACAAACATATCCAGATAGGTGTTGACCCAGGAAATATATGGGAGATTCCGGATGCATTCAAGGTCATAACTCTTATAGCCACAAAGGTATGTGTTTTTGGACGCATATTCCTGGATCTTAACGCCCAGCCTTTCAAGCTCGTCCTCTTGCTCATTTGACAGTGGCTCAACGGACTACACCAAGATATAATCTGACTTAGTAGCATCCTCTGCATGTAGATTCAAAGCCCTAAGCGCTGGGCGCTGTCCATTGGGATCCAAATGGTTCCCGTTAATGGATATAATGGACATTTTGCTGATATTGAACGACGATTATGGAGGAGAGTTGTGATGAAACTCGGATTTGCGAGGTATCAAGCTTTGCCGAGACGTTCAAACTAAAGCCAAGGGGGGTACGTGGAGGTGTGTGGGAAACCTTCCAAAGTTTGGAAGTGAGAAAAGTTAAAGCAGTCTTCGGTGAAAAGGTCAGGGTATGATGAGAATGTAGACTTGGTGAACAATTGATAGTGCATGAAACTTAAGTTTATTCAGTAGATCGTTAGTCTCTGCTATTTATATAGTAATAGAACTGGCCGCAGGACAGGTGAATAGTATGCCATCTGACAATTTAGTTGCTTTGCCAAGGCCATCTATCATCTTCCGTTCGGAAATATTACGATAGAATGATCTAGATTTGTTGGCAAGCACCTGTTTCAAGTCACTAATTAGCCTAGTTAGTAACATTCACGGATTGGAGTGTATTATAGTTCGATTCCTTTCGGAGTTGACCATGTGATTTTACTATCTAAAAGTCTTGGCAACGGGTCGGCTTAAGGCCTAGACTAAATATTCCTGATATTGATGCCACGACGGGGTTCGTTACTCAATCCTTAGAACGTATTAAAGTGATCCATGGATCATCGCAACTATAAAGCGAAATGGAACATCACACCAATGAGAAGCAGCGTGGAGCGGGCGGCAGAATTAAATTTCGGCCGCATGCGGAATGACTGCCCGAAGTCATGCATTGATGTATTATAGCGCGGGGTTTTTTGTTTTGAAAATTCGCATGATCACCTGAGCACTTGCTGGCTTCCGTTTTACTAGTTCTCCCTAACTTTGCTCTAAAGCAATCTAGATCGTCCTCTACCGCCATGACTTAATAATGTCATTCATGAGGATGCCATGACCCATAGACGGGATTAGTTTAAACATTCTAGCTGTGATACTTAATCTCCCCGATTCCTTGTTATACGAAACCTAATTTTAGGAACCTGTCGTCGCAGCTTCTATGTCCATTTAGCTATGAGTATTCTATTCGGGTTTTGATAATGGCACGTCTGAAAGACATAAAAGAAACTTTGAAAATAAATAGTATAATGTAACGGAATAGCCACGTTACAGTATATCTCCAATCATTGTAAGCTTATGAGGGTTGACTAGGCAAGGTTGATACAAAGGCAACTGGAGAATGGAGACTGTAGTATGGAGGTAAGACTAGGCTGAGATAGGAATAGTGCAACGGAAGATCGTCGGGTCAGGGAAGGGTGACGCAACGGCATTGGAAGTAGATTGAAGATACAGTGTAACGTGACAGAAACTAAATACAACGAGAATAAGAATAACCTCGGATTAAAACAGAGGCTGGGTGGCGATTGTGAACATGAAAATGAGAAAGGGCAGCTAAACACCAGATTTAAATTATTTAAAAATTATACAGCTCATGGTCCTGTCCAATGCTTGTTTGCTCTGTTTGACAACCAGAGCCCGCCTGCGGGTCCGGGCCCAGCCGATGACGTGTCATAGTGAGAGGTGAGGTCTAAGTGATCCCACTGCCAGTTGCCACGCGACCTGCCTGTCATTTAGTATTCTAAAACTAGGTGTTTCTTCTTCAGCATTGGACAAAGTTATTGTAGAATGTCGTTAAATTCCATTCCTGACAGTCTATGTGACATCCGCTATTTGGGCATCATGACGACAACACTGACCAAAACGGAGGCAATAACACCACCATAATTTGAGGATGAAATCAGATAGCACCAAAAGCGAGAATACAGGGATTCAGCTACGATAGCCAAGCCAAATAAATCACCATCTTTGAATATGAACATGGATTGATTCGACGCTCTCATTGACATTCCCTCGTGATGCATTATGCAATAATCAGAACTATACGAATTTGTGGATGCAAACGGTCAACAGTATATTGTCCGCTGGGCTTCATTCTCCACTCAGGATTAAGAGAGGCCTAATCCGCAGAAGACAGATATGGTACCAGGACTGGCCGAGACTTTTACCCCCACGGAACCG
Source organism: Penicillium sp. S1602 (assembly GCA_023626355.1). Classification (NCBI taxonomy): domain Eukaryota; kingdom Fungi; phylum Ascomycota; class Eurotiomycetes; order Eurotiales; family Aspergillaceae; genus Penicillium; species Penicillium sp. S1602. The sequence continues at coordinate 294,782 of JAMAGW010000021.1, read as the reverse complement.
GTGCCAAGAAACCCACCAACTTGAAATATCCTTAAGCGGCAAAATCTCATCAAGTCTAGATTTCTAATAACCAGGAAGATGTGATTTCATGCCCCAAGGTAAAGAATGAGCGTTGATGAGATTTCAATCATCTACTCGAAAGAAAATGGAAATGAATTTGACGGCAATAAGGAAGTAAGGCGTTTTTAAAAGGATACGACTGAGAGAATCCTACAATATAATAATTTTCTCCAAAGAACAATATTGAGCCCACAGCGATATACGATGTTCGAATTTCATCAGCCAAGCCCACGGGGCTCTTATGATGAGTCTCAGGTGTATGCAACATACGAGGCCGCAACGGTTGGCATACGAAAGAAGTTAACTCGCGAGGAGAGATACCTGAGAATTCAATCTCAGCTAATCAGCTTTGTCTTCAACTTGATTACAATCGCACAAGTAATAATTGGTGCAGCTATTACCGCATTAGGGCCGTCGGGTGGTGAACATATGTTAGCTATCACAATCCTAGGGGCTCTCAACACCTCTATTGCCGCATTGTTAGCGCTGCTCAAAGGGAGAGGGCTCCCGGAGCGACTGAGAAAAAACATGGTGCAAGTAGCCAAGGTTTCGGACTTCATTCGAGAAACAGCAACCCTGTTGAGATACGGCGATAGCCACGTCTCCAATGACCAAATTTCTCTTCATTTACAGAAGGCTTTCCAGGCATACTTCTCTGCCAAGGAGATCATCGAGAAAAACCAAACCGACACATATGCTGATGAAATTAAACCCCAAGCTTCTGATATCGCTGCAGAGCAGAATGGGTCTTCAAGTCAAAGAACACTGGCCAGTAAAACAAATGGGAAAACACGTCAAATGGATGAAGAAATGGGAACTGCTAGTGCGATCTAATAATTACAGGAACCTATACAAGGGTGAGCAAAACCAGACCTAAATATAATTTACCTGACATTAACTTATAAGTAGGCTCTTCATCTTGTCATCGCATGGCACTGGAGGAACGGAGGAGAGAAAAGAGTGTTTGAGTACGTGCTGAATGAATACGTGAGAAGAGAGACAAGACAGAACAATATGCTGTATTGTGAGAGGGTTATCCAAGGAGAAAGGAAAGAAAGAGGGAGAAGCCCTTGATCTATCTATAGGAGCAGTCACATGATTTCTGACACATCTAATAAGAAATCTGCGGGACATGGATTCGGCCATGTTATTCTGCAGAGTGACGGGATATTTCAGCACGGATCCCTGGTGAATCCACATAAAAGAGAAGTTTTACTGATTATCCAAGAATCAGTCTCTGCTCAAAGCGGGGGTCGTTTTTCTTATCATGATATCCATTAATTCCATCCTTTGTTGTGTTATCGAGCCAATCTCAATCCCATTGCGCCGACCTTTGCCACCATCCCGTTACATATAGGGTAGAAAGAACGTAATCCTAAGCAATCTTTCCCTAGAGTGATTTTTCGTGGATTTTTGTCTCACTGAATAGCCTATAAAGAATATGTGTAAGATAACTCAGATCTTGAAATTCAACGATTAGGTCACTAGAATTGTTCTTAATTACTCACGATACATCGTTGAGTGAATATCGCGAAGATTCTAGATCTTCTTTATGCCCCATCTAATCAAGAGCCTTATCAATGATGAAAGTTAAGCTTACATCTATGATCAAGTAAATAATTTTCGAGCGACCTTTACTAGGTGCGGGGAGTACTAGACAACTTTCTCACCTTACTATCCTAATCGGGTAATTTTGAGTTCACCTAGTGGCTTTGGTTTAACCCACCCGCTTTGCTATTGTCTAACCAACTAAGAATCTGTCGCCCTAGGGGCAGATAGTTGATTGATGGGTGTTTTTTGTTTGCATTGGAAGTCGGGCCACCCTAAGGATTAGAGACAATCAGTGGTCTTGGGCTTCCTGCATTAATCAAGGGCAAGAACGGGACGCCCATCCTACAGCGTGGAAGTATCTAATGCGATCTAATCCATGCTCATTCAGTGTGCAATGTGTAATACCAGTCACGTCTCGTACTATAATCAAATACATCCAGCTCATGCTCAAGTACAGTAGTGGACTGCTAATGGAATCTCTGGCCAGGCTTCAAGCGGGCTTGTAGCCGTTATGACTAGGGAGGAAGCCTTCAACACCAAGGCCAAATCCTTCCCAACCGTCAAAATCAGCAAGGAACTTCGCAGATGCCTTCAGGTAAAAGTTGTCCTTGTTGCCATAAGTTTTCTCAAATGCCATGGTGGCTCGCACGACCTTGAAGTGTGAGTCTTTACTCCATCGATGACCTAATGCTTAACCCGCACAGTCTCCCAGTCCTGACCACTGAGTTCCATGGACATAATACTGTCAATTATGTCGGCTTCAAAGGCTGGATTTTTTTTTTTTGGCAAACGTAAATCAAGATTAGGAAGAGCGCGTATTGCCTGAGAATACAGATGCGTTGCTCTTCGGAGAACTGATCCCACGAAATGCGCAAGGCGTGCGCGACAGTCATCGTATGAACCAGGTAGAAGTCATGCTTGGCCTCGCAATTGCCTCTTTCAATTGCCAACAACACTGAAAAGTCACAGCAGTGCTCGAGTGGGACAAGAGATTCCGACACCTGCCAAGCGTTCCCGTGTTCTAGAACGGCCTCGTACCGCTTTTGTAACAGCACCTCGATATTGGTAATCCCTTGCTCAGGGAACAGGTTATCAAAACGCTTGTCTTTGTAAATTCGATGGATAATGTTGGCAAGGCTCGAGGTCTTGGAAGTCGAGTTATCTGGAAGATATTCATCAAGGAGATGGTGCATTCCGGTATTTGAAGTATCAAATTCGAGAAGCTATCTACATGAAATTCAGCATAGTCGCTTGAACTATGAACAATTTCGGCTTTAAAAAGCCCATGCTGTTGATGGCCTCATCAAGCTGATGCACCTTCCTCTTGTACTGCGCCTGTATATGCGTCAATCGAGTCCGTAGTGAAGCTGGAGGCTCATTGAAGAATCGCGTATGCTGATAGTGTAATCTAATTACGACCGAGAGCGCGAAAGATTTAGAGGAAAGATTATAAATGAGAATGGCTTATTTAAGAGTCTGCTCGTTTATTATGATCTACCCGCTACTGCCTTGATTTAGAACGTTTCCCTCCGCTTTAAGCATCTTCTCTCTTGTTCCTACTCCACACGTGTTGAAAGGGTGATAAGGATAATCGTAGGTGTCGAGAAATGTCCTTAGTGAACAAAGGTGACTCAATATTGTTGCTCTTGAGCTAAGAGGGTCTGTGTTGGTCCGGCTAGTCGCTTGATTGCTGTTCGGGCTGCATGAAGTACATACTCGTCAAATATTCAGAACTCCGCTCTATAGGGAAGGACGGGCATATCTGCCTAAACTGATGTGTACCAGTCGGAAGTCATCACACCGGGGGGCTGTGTGCAGATGCCAAGAGGCTGGCTGTTTCAAATAGGAGCTTGTGGCCCAATGATGTTCTACTCTCGCTCAGCTAGAAGGGTCAATGCGGCCGTCGCCCGACGGAAGGTGATCTCTCACCCGCTCTCACCCTACGTCTCACCCCGTCTATTGAGCACTCACCCTTCTCACCCATGGTCGCGCGACGCTAAAGCGGCTCTCACCCATTTCTCACCCGGGCGACACCCACCCGACTACTGGCCGCATTTAAGCCAGACGCCGGTTAGTTAGTAGTATGGTGGGTGACCACATGCGAATCCTAACTGTTGTATGTTTTTGTTTTTGTTTTATTTTTCTACTCGCGTTAGAATAGTGTCCTTGCCGCTCTCATCGTCAGCCCCTTCGAGCCTGGAAAGCATTGCAGTCACAGCTGCCCTGCGGGTTGACGTCCGCTCTGGTGTCTGAGAGCTGTTTGACTATCTCTAAATCACCATCTAATAAGGTAGTCTAGAGAGGGTAGTCTAGAGAGGGTAGTTTCTAGAGAGCATGACTTATGATGGCATTCGTCATGAACTTCGAGTTGCTTGACTTAGTGTCTGAGAAGGCTTGTAGAAGCAAATTCACTGCATCGTCCTCTTCAAGAGGCCCTAGACTGAGAGAGTCTGGAATGCTGTATCGATGGTTGAGGACCGAAATTCGCGTCTTTATGAGAATTGAACCAGACCTTCCCATAGGCCAAAATCTCTGAGCAACTCCAGGTTATCTTCAGAAGCATTGCCGAATATAATGAGCCACGGTAAATATGCAAAGTTTTAACTATGAGGCTTCCACACCCTTGTCTTCCTGAGTTTCAGAGTGTGAGGCATTACCTGTCAAGCTCACTAAATTTGTGGTATTCAATTAGAAAACTCCGTTAGCAAGGCCAAGCTAACATAATAGGCTTGTTGACCTTGCCCCTCCCTTGCTTCCGATCTTTTCACGTCTTTGACCTTCTTTCGTCTTTGATCTTCCTGATCAAAATCTCTCTGCCCTTCCTCTTTTCCATACTCTCACGATTTCGTATGTGTCCATCCCTCTCGCTTCAACCACGAAAGCCAAAAGTGGTATCTACCCCTATTTGATTTGAGACGTTTGCTGTCTAAAGGGCCTTGAACAAACTATTAGTGTGATTAAAGCTATGGGTGGAGATATTCCAGAGAATACGCTGGTGGAGCAGTTGTTTTTGGATTACTCTATCCTAGATATTCTCGAGGAAAGGGATGGACTTCAGCCGGTAGAGCCCTGGGCTAGCATGTACGTCGACGCAATACGCGATAGAAGATTCGGCGACGCTATATGGGCACGCTATCATGTTGATGGGGCTGTGAAAAATGGCATCGTTGAAGGCTCAAACAACATGACCGTGCTCGATGTTATCAAGGAAGATGCATTATCATACAGAGTGAGTGCACCGGAGGAATACTTCAAGGCTTTGTCACTCTATGCAAACACTAGTATGGCAGATGGTCATACAAATGTGCTAGAGATCATAAGCAATCTTGACAAGAGAGATATCGCCATGGCGAGGGCTCAAGGAAACACCGAGCGTGAAGATGAAGATGAAAACTAAGAATTGAGCCACACACTTATTGATGGCTGCTTGAGGCCTTAGAGTACAGTTCTGTTTTGTTCGCTGCTTAGACCTGTAATAAACATTAAGAAGGCCGGTATCTCCCGCCCCTCGCCTGATACCTTCTCGGCCCTCGTTTGCGTAAAGCAGGTCGGCCTCTCTTGATTTGTGTGCATTAATTCTTGAAGATGGTATTAGAACGAAGCTCTAGAGGTAATTGAAAGCCTCCCGTTTACGAAAGATTGCCAACTGGCGTGGTTGTGAAGTTATTTCCAAAATTCGGTATGCCAAAGGATAGTTGTTTTTTTCCTGCTTACGAAAAACTCCGTCGAGTCGAACCAGAAATATTCGATTCACATCCTCACAGAAGTACTATGATAATACAAATTCAAATACATCCACGCATTCTGAAAAATGGCCTGTGGAGTTCTAACCTGATACGTACCATCCATTTTCTCCGCGTGCTGATCATACGCATCTGCCATCGGATCATCATGCCCCTTGAGTCTCAGCCGTCCAATCTGAATCTTGATCATGAAAAGCAATTCGGGAAATACAAGCTCACGGCCCACCGGCTCATCCAAAAGCTGCGTTCCCACCATGACGATATAATCGGTGCATCTTTCAGCTATAAGCTTGTTAGTACTGTCCATTGTGTCAGCCTCCTGCTTTATGAGATTTTCGATGCGTTTTTTGATATCTTTAAGTTTGTTAAAAAGCTTCCACTCTACATCGTCGTGTATTGTGTTGAATAGGTGTAACGGGAGTGTTCTTAGGATCTCGACGAGGTCTTCTTTTTCTTGAAAGAACTTTTCGGGGTCTGAAGGCATTTTTGGGGACTGTGGAGACTTTAAGAGTGTGAAACTTGAGTTCAGGTTGTATGTAGGTGAGTGAAATTAGTAGTTGAGGGAATTAATCGAGTTTATATGGTCGAATCCTTCGTCTGAAACTATAATAAATCATAGGTATTGTAGCTGGCTTATTGTCTATCAATTGTTTGTGTTGTTATAATTTGCATCAAAGGTAATTGTATCGGATATTCAAAGGTCTTATTGTATTAACAATGATTGATAGAGTCAAACAAAGGCTCGGCGGAGAAGAAGTATTAAAATTGACTAGAGACAAAAAGAAATACAAATCTAGTGACGGTGAAATAACAAAGAAAGAAAAAGGGATAATGACGGCAGTCAGAATATGCACAATGAAAAATGAGAAGTGCAAGAAAGGCACAAGGAAAAGAATTGAAAGAGTGTAACAGGAGTCTCAAATCAGTCACTCGACTTCTTTGAGGGGATGAAACGCGCAAGGCTCTTCTTGATGCCTTCCATGTTCCAACGCTTGACCCGGAATAGGTAGTAGGTCAAGACAGCAATAAAAATATTGAAAACAATATAAGCCCACACCAAACCATAGTTTCTCCAGCGCTGGCTATAGTAGATACCCGATTGGGCAACATACTGATCGGCAACAGTGACGGGGCAGTATTCGCAATTGGACGTCGCGGCCTTGTTAAGCACTTGACCTCCAGCAGCAGTGGCGTACTCCTTCAGATACTCCCAGCAAGTCTGGCCAGAAGGAGGGTTGAAAATGGAGAGCTCATCTGTGGCACAGATGACCTCGCGCCCGTGCACTTGGGTACTAGCCATAGCGCTGGTCCAGTAGGTGAATGGTGAGACACGGTACATGAAGATCCAGAAGCCAGGAAGAGCGGATGGCGGCTGCATCACACCACAGAAGGTGAGTGACATGGCGAAGAGTAGGACGACGATTGCACTGGCGGTCTGGGCGTCGGGGAGAGCGGCGATGGCCATTTGTCCGAATGTGCCGGCGTAGATGAAGAATTGGACACAGAGGAGGAGAACAGTACCCTGGGTTAGGGAACTTGGAACGCCAACAACTGCGTAGAAATAGCAACCAAAGATGAGGAGACCGGTAATAATCATGTAGGGAATTTCCACGATGACTTGGGCGATTAGGAAGGCTTTCCAAGAGTACGCCTTGCTGGGACGCTCGCGGACCTCGTAAAGCGACCTTTGAGCAACGAATAGGGGCATCAGCTGTTGGACAAGCGAGGTGAAGATAGTGCACAGCATGAACACAGAGTAGATGATAGTTTGCATTCCCTGCAAGGACGTTTTAGCTTGGTAGAAGGAGAAACCAATAAATAAACCAGCAGCAATACCCAACCCCCACTTGGAGATAATGTAGGATGGCATGCGCCAGTACTGCTGGAAGACTCGGTAGGTAACCTGGTACAGCTGGAACCAGAACGGCATGGCAAACTCAGTGAGACCTTCAGATGAGTTTTCAACAGGGACTTTCTCCTGCTGCTCCTTGTGGATGCGATCAAGTTCAACTTGAACCTCCTGGCTTTCCTTGCTTCCTTTCCAAACATCGAACCAGTTTTCACCTTGAGGATTGCACCCAGCGTTCACAACGTCAAGCATATACTCGGCAGGATTCTCGCTATCTCCGCAGGCGCGGGCTCCATGGAGCTCGAAATAGTCCAGGAGGGTTCGCGACTGTTCACCGATTGGGCCGAAGTAGACTGTTTTCCCACCTCGAGCCAGAAAAAGGAGCTGGTCAAATTCTTGGAAAAGGATTGCGCTGGGTTGATGAATGGTGCAAAGCACGGCTTGACCGTGCTCAGAAAGACGACGAAGGAAGGAAACAATGGACCAAGAGCTCTGTGAGTCAAGACCACTTTATCAAAGTTAGCAAAGTTAGCAAAGAGATCGATTGGAGGGTAAGGAGTAGAGCTTACCTAGTGGGCTCATCAAGGAAAAGGAGTAGTTTGGGCTTAGCAGCCAGCTCGACACCAATGGTCAGAAGCTTACGCTGCTCAACGTTCAATCCCTCACCAGGAACACCGACGATAGCTTCGGCAAATTCTTCCATACGAAGCATGCGGATGACATCTTCAACATAGTCGTGCTTCTCCTGAACGGAGACACTAGCCGGTTGACGCAAAAGAGCACTAAATCGCAAAGACTCACGAACCGTGGCAGTTTCAAGGTGAAGATCTTGCTGCTGGACGTAGCCAGTCTTACGCTGGAAACTCTGATCCAGTCCACGACCGTTGACAAGCATATCACCAGTCACAACACCAACCGAAGTGCGGTGAGCCAGCACATCCAAGAGAGTGGTCTTACCAGCCCCACTGACACCCATGAGAGCAGTCAAGGTTCCCGGCTTGACCCAGCCAGCAACATTGTCCAAGAGTCTACGGGGTTCGCCTTTGATCTCAATATCGTAGCACACATCCCTCCAGGTAAAGACATCAGTCTGGGGCTGGATAGCTCCCATTTCCTGAGCGCCTTCTTCTCCAGAGGTTTGTTGCACATCGACTTCATTGGTGGCCTCGACATCGGACTTGCCTTTCTTGCCACGGCGCAGGTGAGCAGGCTCGTGGCCTCGACGAAACACCAGAGCCTCGGCTGTGCTGGTAGTAGATGAGTTAAGCTCACAGGCGATGAAGTAGATGGCCATGAAGCCGACCAAAAATGCACACATAATTCCAAAGTTCCTCCAAACGTGGGAGAATTTGTAACGGTAGTTCAGCCAGATATAACGGTCACCGTTCACAGTCAGTTCACCTGCTACTGATCCGGCTGTACTGCAAGCGAATGCATCACCAGAGAAGTCAGCGTAAGATGGAACGAATGACGAGCAAGGGAAATCGCGCCCGTGGAACTCGTTCGCAATCAAAATTTCGAAGGCGTAATAAATCGGGTTAAGATAATGGATCCACTCGAACCAGGGGTGCATTGATGGGACCGGTAACACAAAGCCTGTGTAGACGACAAGAGCTAGAATCATGACACCAGCCAATCCCATTGCTTGAGAGACCGTCTTCGTGACAGCCGCCAATGTCCGGAATACCGCACTCATGACAAAGGTGATCATGAAAGTGATGAGGAAATAGAGGAAGAAGTTACCCGGCTTTCGCTGGAGACCGACGAGGAAGTAAAGGATAATGTTGAAACAGACTGCAAGAGCAAATTTCACTGGTATGTCCGCAAGGACGCCAGCAATGGCCTCGGTAAACGGATGGTAGAAGGCATATGAATTATGTTTTTCAATGATCGGTCGCTGCGCATAAAGGGCGTTGATTTCAGACATAGCGGTCAAGGCGTTAAGAAGGACTGCGAAGAATAGTGCCGCGCTTTTTGAAGTGAAGCCAGCAGTAGCATCGGGAGAGTCGTAAAAGGTGGAACCAATGATAAGAGCCATGATGATGTTACTGACCACGGTAGACACAGTCGACGCCGCATCATTCCATAGCCGTTGGTAAGCACGAGTAGTATTAAGCTTGATCTGCATGGGTACACTGATAATGTATGGAGACTTAGGACGAGTATGCTTAGCTTGGTTGCCTCGCTTCTTCTCTTGGAACGCAACAACAGCCTCAGCATCATCCGTCGTAGGGTATTCCTCTTCGTATGCATCAATATCAGACCGAAGCTGCTTGTACTCCGAAGACTTAAGCCAGGCAGCCTCGAACTCCTCAGGGGTACGAGGGACTTGAGACTCCATGCCGGGCTTCGCTTGACGCTCGTCAGGGTTTGTGATCGAGGTCAGGAAGTCACCAGTGGTTTGTCTCGGAGGGCAATGCCATCCCTGCTTCTCAAAGTACTCCTTTGCAGCATTCGCCGGTCCAAAGAATACTTGGTGACCCCCGTAAAGAACGACAACTTTGTCGAACCGGTCATAAATGCTCTGACTTGCCTGGTAAGCTGCCACAGCATGGGCAGAACCAGTAAGGTCCGAGAGTAAACGAAGAGACTCCACAAACTTCAAGGCTGTGGCTGAATCCAATCCACGGGTGGAATTGTCCCAAGCAGCCAAAGGCGACGCAGAGAGTGCCATCTCGGCAATACTGACACGCTTTCGCTCTCCGCCCGAAACACCACGGATGAAGTCGTCTCCAACACGGGTATTATAAGTGTGGCTCAGACCAAAGACCGCCATCACTATCTGCGCCATATATTTAGCGAATTCGCCGCGGGTCATTCCCTGGAATCGGTGGGATGGCGTTCGTGTTGCGGCAGCGTGCTCCAAGGTCTGGCCGACAGTGAGGTGAGGGAAATGGCGATCAACCTAGGTGGTTCATGTAGTCAGTAACTGTTTCATACAAAGAGAGAAAATTTCATGGGCGTACTTCTTGATTGTAGACCATCTCACCCTTGAACTCTTTCATCATGCGGCGTTGGGGAATACCTAGCTAGACTCAGTAACCAGCTCTAGGAATAGAATTCGTAGAGACTATCTTACCGTTGTAATTGATAACACTGCCCTCGCCCATCTCCAAGCCATGCAGCTCACCCATAATAGACTTCAGCATAGTACTACAGCCCGCTCCAGGGCGACCGAGCACAAGCAAAAGCTCTCCGCTCTTGAGGATACCATTGAAGTTCTTGAGGATGCGCTTTTTCGGGGATTTGTGGAAGGCCTCTCCAATTCGAAGAGGCGCCGTTAACATGGAAGAGACCGTGTCCTGGAACTGTAGCTCCGACCCAGACCCATAGATATTTAGGTCCTTAAACACGACGCCCATCTTTTGGCCCCGTTCTCGGCCAACATCTCGCATGGCAGCGATAATCCATTTTCGCAGGTCGAATTTCCCTGATTGAGGGTTCAGGGTGGGATCTTGGTCTGCGATCGAGGCTAGACGGTGGGTAGGTCCGGAGGTAGATTGTCGTCGAGACTGCTGGGTTGCTATGCGGGTAAGGGTTTCGACTTCACTCGGTTCGATTAAGCCAATTGGCTCATAAGTAGTTTCGGAATCTTCATCTTCATACTCGATTTCTGGAGACAATTCCTTATGGGGCTTTTCTTCCTCTCTAGAAGAGGAAGACATGACTGCCGGGTATTTAGGTAGTCTGCCAAAACGAAAAAAAATTGTACTAGTGCCAAGTAAAAAAAACATTTATAGAAGGGGAGAATCTGAGTATTTATTTCCATAATGGCTGGGTCACTCGGCCTCGGAACCACTTCAACGGTGCAAATTGGGACCTGGCAAACCTTAATGTCATGGTATAAACTACCTTGTGGTGACGCTATGTGACCCGTGGACTAACGGTTTGGCACCCAGTTCGGAAGTCGTACGAAGATTGTGGATCTCGGCGCCCGGAATTAGATCAAAGACGGAGATCGGAGTCGTCCAGGTTGCAAAGATCTGAAAGCTAATTGGTCCCGGAACTTCCCAAACCCGGGAATTGTGGGTCTTCATGTCTTCCGTGTTTTCATAGCTTCGTCGATCTCTGCGGCTCGTCCGGTCTCCGCTGACTCATCGGATCTGCTGGAGTCCGATCCCTAGATCAACCGGCTCGGATATTGCCAAGATTTTAAGAAACATACATGAAAAAGAATAAGATAAATAGAAGGGAGAAGAACCATGCAGCAAGGACATTGGCTCAGCTGTCGGTAGATGGCGTTTGCCCGTTCAAGAAGTAGGGATCATCCACTTGCGTGGAGACCTCGGGAATGTATTCAATATTAATTCTCGAGAATCACTAGTGTCAATCAGTCAATTGGCATCCTTATTCATCTCAAAATAACGAGCATCATCAGTGGTCAAAGTAGCACGAGGTTAAAGCATATCTACACGTGGCACTCCCAACGTCATGTACCTAGGGCTGTTCCAAGGCTCACTACCATGGCACCTTACTCTTGAACTAGGCCTATGTCTCAAAGCCCCTATCGCAGATGTCTAAAACTTGATCCACTTAAAATTACCGCTTACGTACTTGGTTCGACCCATAACTTAAGTGCCTATTCCAATCCCCTTGTGAAGCCGAGGCTCAAGGAAATGCCATGAAATTTCTGATATGCCAAGGACAAATCGTACGAGCTGCAGGTTCTGCCAATATCTCAAACTCCGGGTCGTTTTCGAGTCCCTCAAACCTTCTGACGCAAATATTGTGCAAGAATTATTAAATCCGATCATACACTTGATTATAGGTTGCCAGTATTTGGTTGACAATCGCCAGTCTGACCCGCTGACAAACGTAACTACCGCCCAGGATATACTAATTAACAAATTACAAGTACTGCAGAAATAGAATCGAATAGAATCTTCGCCTATTATCTCGGCAGTGGATCAGCATCTCCCGGTCTATCGGCACGGATGGGCTCGACCCTGACCCACATTTCGAGTGCCGTTCCAGACCCTGATACCGTGGGCAATCTAAATCGGCATTCGGAGTTCCTTCCCCGGGCAGCAGACTTCTCGGGAATGGTTGTCCTTAATAAGCGGAAGCGGACGAATTCTCGGACACTACGGGAATGCATATCACGTATCAGAACATAAAAAGCCAAAAACGTCCATGTAGGGTAGAGATTCCAGGTTTGCTAATCTGCCGGTTTCCGCGTCGACGCATCATTCATGTTGAGGGAATCTCGGGGGACATATGATGGTCTTTGATGCCCCATCCTGCCTGTGTCCACGGGTAGAGCGATCCCCTCGATTCCCTTGTCTATACATAAATTGGATCTTTTAGTTCTGGAACAAGGTTGAGCGCAATTTGATCGGTAGGATGGAATTCCTACGAAGCAGAGGTATGATTAGATTGTCAAATTGAATATCTGGCCCTGAGTCTTCATCTGAGAACACTGCCCCTGTGGTTGTAATGGCAACGCCGAGTAAAGATAAGAACGAACTAAGACACTGCATGGCTAGCTCCTTGTTCCAAAAGTTCGCCTGCATCCACCTCCTGCATAATCTTGACTCCAGAACTAGTCCCGATCCGCATCGCACCAGCCTTAAGCATGCGCAAAGTGTCATCCGCAGTCTTAATACCTCCACTCGCTTTGACCAGACAACCATTAAAGCACACATCGGCCACAAGATGCATTACTTGAACACTCTGGACATCAGCCCCGGCCCCACAGAATCCAGTACTAGTCTTAATGAAATCCACCTTAGCCGTGCACGCAACAATAGAAGCGGCAATAAGCTGGTCTCTACTAAGCTGGGACGTCTCCAAGATAGCCTTCAGTTTCGTCGGTGGCGGGGCCGCACTACGAACGGCCATTATGTCGTCGTAAACAGCTGTGTAGCCCCCGTCTTTGAGTACGGGATAATTGATGACCATATCCAGCTCAGTCGCCCCATGTTGAACGGCCTCAATGGCCTCCTTCACCTTCACCTTGGTGTCGTGTGTGCCTTCTGGGAAGCCTACCACGGAAGCTACCCCGGTGGTGGTGCCCTTGAGGTTGGCGGCAGCGCGGGCGACATAGTTTGGTCGGACGCAAACTGTAGCGAAGTTGTACTCTTTAGCTTCAGCACAGAGAGCATCAATTTGCTCCGGCTCGGCGGACTCGGATAGGAGAGTGTGGTCAATCAGTCGTGGGATGTTTAGCGGGATTTGTAGTTTCGGTATTGATCTCTCGGGAATGCGCTCTTTTAGAAGGGATATCAAGGCAACCCAGTCCGGGTCGTTTAATGGGACGGTCGACATGCTGGGTTCGCTGCGGTCTTCTCGTTTGGATAGTCACGCCGCTGGAGTGTTGCACTTTGGTCTGGAGGGGCAGGAGAGGGGTTGCCGTCACGTGAGGGCTTTAGAGCCTCATCATCGTGACGAGGCGTTGATTCATTATTGACAAGATGTGAGGCGAGCATGTGTGGCGTTGAGACTGTTGTCTGTGGAAAGCTGCTGTCGGTTGATAGACATGGCAATGTACCTCTCGTCCATCATATCTTCTTATCAGAAGTCCCGTCGACGACAAACCTTTAATAATGTACACTATGCATTAAATATGGCACTCAAGATAGAATGAATCGCAAATTATCGTAAATTCCCGGGATATCCATTCAAAATTACGAAAGCATTTATGATTCTGGGCACCAGCAGCCAATGTCCACCATGAGTTCTGCCCAGAAGTTCACGCATGGAACCATATTTTATCACCGATTTCTCGCCGTAAATTTGTGGCTCTCATCGACAGCTGCCGCACTCTGGTCCTCGAACATCATCCACCCGCCCAATGCGTTTTCCAGGCCCACCTGGGCCGCTGCCGCCACCTCCACCACCACCTCCACCGGAGCCATAAGAACCGGAGCTTCCACCAAAAGGCTTGCGGGATCCGGATGGGGTCTTCGGTCGGTGGATATTAAACGACGAGTTCTGCGCGGCGACGTGCGGATCCAGCTGGAATGAAATGGGGCGGTCAGCATTCCGAAGCATCAAAGACAGACAAAGGAGGAAGGTGAAAGATGAGCGAGAGCGCGGTAAAATAGCAGGACCAGGGTTTTCGTACCGAGAAAAAGCTCACTAGGTACAAGCCGAAGAAGACGTAGACGCTCTCGAAGAATCGCGAAATGCGAACTGAGAATGGCGGGCTGTTGGTGTTAGATTGCGTTAGCGCGGAGTCTTTTGTGACGGCCAGCCATATGTGGTGGGATCATTCACCTCGATAGCGCTTGGCCATTTGAGAAATAAGTCGTTTGTGGCTTCTGGGGAGACATGGTTGGTGATATTGAAAGGATGAAGTTGATGAGGTGTAGTTGGAGTTGAAGATAATCGTGGCGCGATAAGGCTAGGCCCGCTTGTGTCACGTAGCCTCGGCCAGTAAGCAAGACCAACTTCTATTGTATCCCCGTCTATTTTCCTTGAATACTACAGGACTCTAGATAACTTTTAAGCGAGATTTTTAGCATTATCTCGTTCATAAACATTACTACCATCTCCTAGCCAGCTCACTACTGTACATGCATGGTGTGGGGCATCTTCGCGCATCCAATCACAAAACTTTGGAAATCAGCCAGTTGGCGTAGCTCACTTGGTAAAGAGGACAACAGAAACTGAAAAATATTGTATGTGATTTTTACATCTCCAAGTACCTATACTTCATGCGTATAAGCCAAACCCCATCTATAATGGCTCCAGAGGGTCCAAAGATCTAAATAAGTCAAAATGACTTGGTGACCCGACTACAAAAGGCGTGGTTCCCGCATTCTGCACACAAGCAAGGAAACTAGTTCTTCCCCGCTCTACCTCCAAACCCCCCACGCTGTTGTGGTATCCACTACTACGCAGAAATGCATTCAAGTACCTGATTTGATACGTAGGCGGTAGTCTATTCCCCACGGGTAATCAATTTTCTCCACAAATCACAGCCACATCCTGAAGGAGGTTGCAGAAGATCATCGCCCTCTCCTGGCTCCCAAGAGGGAAATTCTCCTGTAGAATGCAGTCTTTCACGCAAAACAATAGGAATGTGCAACCTTGCTAACTCAAATGTGACCTTCGTTTGCCGATGGGCCGCTACTTCTACTCCGGTGGAGAGCTAAATCGAGTCTAGTATAGCTTAAAGGAAGAAGATAAACATGTATTTAAGCAGTATTGCCCAATTTAAGGGAAATAATTCACGCTTAAGGTCTATGAAATCGAGCATCAGCTGTACTCAAGCGCTGCTATCATGATTACTTTCTTGTTGTCTCCGTTGGCCGTGGCATGGCTCGCAGGTCAAGCCTCGGCTATCGACTTGACGGTATCAAAGACGGGTGGAAATTCCTCCAGCCCCCTGCTCTACGGCATTATGTTTGAGGTAGACCAATCAGGCCCTATAATTGTTGAATTCTCACTCATTGTAACTCTAGGATATCAATAATTCAGGTAAAATTATTATAATTGATTTTCAAACTAGAAAGGAATATTAACAAGGAGTAGGCGACGGTGGAATTCATGGTCAATTACTGCGCAACAATGGCTTCCAAGGAGATGACCCAGGCCTTACTGCATACTACGCGGTAGGGGACGTAAGCATTTCTCAGGACACCTCTAACCCTCTCAGCACCGCCATCACCTCTTCGCTGAAGGTGACCGTGCCTTCTGGCACTACGGGATACGTTGGCTTCTCTAACTACGGATACGATGGAGTTCCTGTCCTTGATACGACTTACAACAATTATTTCTGGATGAAGGGAGATTATTCCGGTATCATTAATCTCAGATTGGTTGGAAACTCTACCGGTACTGTTTACGCCGATCACAATATCACAGTTGATAGCAGAGCTTCGGATTTCACATATTATGATACTTCTTTTAGCTCCACCGAGTCTTCCGATGCGGATAACGCGTGGCAGCTGCGATTTGACGCCTCGACTGTTGCAGGGAGCTCTTTGAACTTTGGCTTGGTGCAGCTATTTCCTCCCACTTATAATTCGCGGTAAGTATTCGAATGGCATCTGCTTCTTTTATCTCCTGTCAAAGGTCTTTGCTAATTTCTTTAACAAACCACAGAGAAAACGGATTGCGGGATGATGTGGCTAGCTTCCTTGCAGAAGTCAAACCATCTTTCCTTCGCTTTCCTGGGGGTAATAACCTGTAAGTGGTGATATCACAGCAAGCCATACTCATTGGATGCTAAATCAGTAACCTCACAGTGAGGGCGAAACTCCGAGCGATCGCTGGAAGTGGAATGAGACGATTGGAGCACTTGTTGATCGTCCAGGTCGGGAAGGTATGGTGATTGATTCTACTATGCTGAACAGACGCTCACTTGAAACAATCTTTAGGTGACTGGGGCTACCCAAATACTGATGCCCTCGGTGAGTCATTTAACTTGCTTGAGCTACGTACGACTCTAATTTTCATATAGGGTTGGATGAGTACATGTATTGGTGTATAGACATGGGAATGGAGCCTCTCCTTGCCGTCTGGTCTGGCCTTACCCTCGATAATAGCGCGGTTTCAGGATCTGACCTCGACCCTTATGTCGATGACATTTTGAATGAACTCGAGGTAAGTCTTGTGATACAACTTTGGAGTCACTCTCTCACTTTTTTCTGTTTAGTATTGCCTCGGCTCTACTGACACTACATACGGTGCTCTGCGGGCCAAAAACGGCCAGACCGATCCCTGGCCCTTGAAATACATCGAAGTAGGAAATGAGGACAACGTCTACTCAAATGGATGCGCCACCTATGCAAGTCGGTTTACGCAGATCTATGATGCTGTTCATGCCGAGTATCCCGACTTGACTATTATTGCATCTACCACTGACACTTCATGTCTCCCATCAACCATACCTGACGGTGTAATCACTGATATTCACTACTATCTCTCACCTGATGGGTTCATCGACTTATTTAATGAATGGGACAACTGGTCTCGCGACTGGCCTATTTTTGTGGGCGAGTATGCCAGCACGACTGATAATGATGGGAGCACCACATACTGGTCAAACATGCAAGGGAGCTGCAGCGAGGCGGTCTATATGATCGGAATGGAGCGAAACAGCGACATTGTCAAAATGGCTAGCTTTGCCCCCCTGTTGGAACATTATGATATGGCAGAGTGGTCGGTAAGTATTTCGGTGAGTTCCGTACAATGATAGCTGCAGGTGTTGACCATAAATAGCCCGACCTATTTGGCCTCGACTCCAGTCCTGATTCCATCACCGGCTCAACATCCTACTACGTCCAGAAGATGTTCTCAACCAACCGTGGCTCCACGATTCTGCCTGTTACCTCTGATTCGGCATTTGGCCCCGTCTATTGGGTTGCCTCTATATCAGACTCGGGCACTTATTATGTGAAGCTTGCCAATTATGGATCAAGTACGGAAAACGTCACCATCAATATCGAGGGAGCTACAGCTGGTTCGCTCGAATTGCTCTCTGGAGGTGAGTTGGTGAGCAACTACCCACATGATGTATCAATCACCACCTCGACAACGAGTGTCTCTGGATCAGGAAGTTTTACGGTGGATATGCCAGCTTGGGCCGTTGCTGTGTTGGCAGTGTCGTGAGATGGTGTCGCCACATTTTGAGCCGCAAGTTTCCACTTGTGAAAGGGGTTAGAGCAAACATTGGGGACGTCATAGGTGAAACATCTATCAAACCTGGAGTGTGTTTGCCTTATGTTCCTGTTACTATATGCAGTGTTCGCCTGACGAATACTCCTGATTAAGCAGGTAGTTTGAATTGTCAAGCAAATTTTCTTTTTCTAGCTTCACTGATCACTATCTCTTTCATACCATACCTTGTTCCACGCTTTATCCACTTCATTTGGGGTTATCAAGCAATCTATCAAAATGGGGCGTCGTGAGGACTGTAACTGCTCTCGGTGCTTACTGCCGGTGGGATTCTACCAACTTCCCGAGGTGAAGGACCTGAGATCCCTGAGAAGCAACAGAAACAAGATCTACGAAATGAGACAAGGGCAAGGGGAGCAGGTGCTACAGAAAATCAGAATGGCTCTAAGAAGTCTTGACATTCAACATACCGAGAAGGAAAACGCTGATCAAGGTGAGGAAGTCAAGGCATTACCGGACACGGCAGGAAAGAAAAGCGCTGATTGTCTTCCTCTCCTTTACAACATCAAGGAAAGGAAGAAATACCCCGACAAGTCCTTTCGCAAGGGTAAAAATCATGGCCAAATAACTCCCCGGTATTGGCCTGTTGCTCTGGCCACTGATGATTAAGGCCGTCGATACTTTCCGACGAGGATTTGGATGTTCTCATTTCGAACTGGCGATTGATACCAATGGCAAATGTAAAATGTACCTACGAACATTATTAGTATAACTTGGAGTCCGAGTTCAACGGGTGGATTGCCAGAGAAAAGGCCAAGTTGAAGAAAATCGGCATCGAATTTTGGCCTTCCCACCATATTTCCGCAAGGATGCCGAAATGGGGAATCCGAGATCTATCCCAAGTATGCTGAAATGTCACGAAGATGACATACCTCCCAACCCTACAGCAATGATGGCATGGTTGCCCCAAAGTCACCCGAACAATTAAATGAGGAAGACCACGTTCAAGACGCACAATCCAAGGCTAGTGTCAGTGAGGAGGCAGGTACCTCGGGCAGTCTCGACGTTACTCGGGCCTCGTCTGCTGACAATCATCTGGAGTCGACACCAGGCACTTCAAATCTTTTCCCAGACCCAGAGTTTTCCGAGAACAATAAAACAAATACCGAGCTGCTGGATGCGTTGGAAGCTGCGGTTCCTAACATTCGGGAGACAATGGACATGTTCACTGAGAGACACCGCTCTATGATCACGAATTTCAAGGAGGATCTCAATTGTGGCATCGATAAACGTCTACAGCGGCTCGGACAAAAGATGCACACAGTGTTTATCGCCTACGAAAATGTGAATAAGAAACGCCGCCGTTCCCCGTCGCCGATGTCTCGTTCTTCCAAGGCGATGCTGAGATCATTTTCCCTCGTTACCTCGGACTAGAGCGAGCAAACCACTCTTGAATCTTTTATCCACCAAAGCAATGATGTTTCTGGCACAGATTGTGGTTTCTCGGCAGGCATCTAGCGCTCACCCTCGGAGGCATTGAGAATTACCAAGACGGGCATCTGGCTCGTTGAGAAGAATACTGGGGAGAATTTGTATTTTTGACTTGCTTTTTTGATCATGTATTCCATTGAAAAGTTTTTGTCAAGTTTCTAGTCCAGAATGACCGAATCGAAAGATTGATGCTATGAGAAATACAAGATCAACTCTCCACAACATTGTAGTTGGGGAATCACGTGCCGGAGCTTCCAGCTCAAGGGCGGAACAGCCACTGCCAAAGCTCCAACATCATCACCGTCTGGCATCTTTCTACCTCTTTTCCACACATTACTAATTTGCCTCGTTGCATTATCGTATAACCCAACTCACTCTTTTCTCCCTTTCTCCGACCCCCAGAACCACCAATCACCTACTCATCCACTGTCGTCATCATGTCCGTCCTGAAGCCCGAGAAGGACTTCTCGAAGGACGCCGACAAGCTGATCCCGGAAACTGAAGCTCTCGCTAAGGTACACCTCAAATTCATTGTTTAATGCTGAAAAGTAAGCTAATTCCAATTGCAGACCGATGTTCAGGGTGCGATCGATAAGCTGTTGCTGCTGGAGAAGCAAGCACGACAGGTATGTTTCCCTGTTTTCCGGTGTTCAAATCATCCAGATCCACGCTAACACGCATCACTTTGAAAAATAGGCATCTGATCTTGCTACTACATCGCGCCTCTTGATTACCATCGTCACCATTAGCAAGAACTCCGGCGACTGGGCCCTCCTTAACGACCAAGTGCTCCTGCTCTCAAAGAAACATGCTCAACTCAAGCAGGCCACAACGCGCATGGTACAGGAAGTGATGAAGTTCTTGGATGATACCCCGAACATGGATGTCAAGCTGTCTGTCATCGAAACACTGCGCACAGTCACTGAGGGAAAGGTAAGTTTGAGTGATCTATGACTATCGCTTGGACGGCACTGACCTATTCATAGATCTTCGTCGAAGTCGAGCGAGCCCGTGTCACACGAATCCTTTCCAATATCAAGAAATCGCAAGGTGATCTCAATGCGGCGGCAGACATTCTGTGCGAGCTGCAGGTGGAAACATTCGGATCGATGACGAGACGGGAGAAGACCGAATTCATTTTGGAGCAGGTTGCTTTGTGTATTGAGCGTGGCGACTGGACACAGGCTTCGATTCTGATCCGCAAGATCAACAAGCGTTATTTCAACCGCAAACCGAAGAAGAGCGCTGAGGAGATTGAGGAGCTCAAGAAGCAGGCGGAGGAGCGAGAGAAGACCCGTGGGCCGGACGAGCCACCGATGGAGGTGGACGATGATGTGACCGACCTCAAGCTGCGCTACTACGATCAGCAGATTGTTCTAGCCAACCATGACTACAAGTACCTTGATGTTTGCAAACACTACCGAGAAGTTTTGGACACCGAGGCGGTTGAGAACAACCCGGAGCAGCTGCGCGCGGTAAGTTCACGGATTCGTGTGATTGAGCACAAGAGAAATATATAGCTAACGTGAAATCTCCAGTCTCTCGCACGTATCGTTTATTATATTGTCCTTTCCCCCTACGACAACGAGCAGTCAGATCTGCTGCACCGCATCCAACAAGATTCGCGACTATCACAGGTCCCCCAGGAGGCTCGCCTTGTGAAGTTGTTCACCATCCCCGAGCTCATGCGCTGGCCCATGGTCGCCGAGCAGTTCGGCCCCCACCTGTGTGGCACCGATGTGTTCGATGCTGAGCCCAAACAGTCCACTGAGAACCAGGCCAACCGAAGATGGCAGGATCTGCGCAAGCGTGTCATCGAGCATAACGTGCGGGTAGTGGCCAAATACTACACTCGCATCCAGATGGGCCGACTCACCCAGCTTTTGGACCTGACTGAGGAAGAGACGGAGAAGTACATTAGCGACCTGGTCACCTCGAAGACTATCTACGCTAAGATTGACCGGCCCGCACGACTAGTCAACTTTGCCAAACCTCGTGACGCGGATGATGTCCTGAATGAGTGGAGCAGTGACATGAAGAGCCTCCTTGGTCTTTTGGAGCGCATCGATCATCTCATCACCAAGGAGGAGATGATGGCTCGCATCCTGCCGACTCGTGGTGAGAAGCCCAAGGCTCGTTAATTCTGATTGTTGACGGGCTTGTGGAAGTTTGATGCGGGAATTTCTGCCTATGTGTAAAATATCTCGCCGGTAGACCCTTTATGAAGAAACCACTGCGTTAGTGGCAATGTCTATGTAGTATTTTCCAGTAGATGAATTCCCATGCCATGTCATTAGTATGTCCATCACAGTGGCCTCAAGAACATTGAAAGGGTTACATGCTTCAGAGATGTCAATAGCCTTCATCTATGTTTCAGAGACCTGCACAAAGTACATTAAGGCTGGGTTGATGAAGTGTTATATAAGTCAGATTAGGTAGGACAGCACCTGGGCAATCGAAAACGTCCAGATTATTGGGCATACCTATGGGTTCATCAAACAAGCCAGATGGTTCATGGAGTTTAAGGTTTACATGTATCCACGGATGACGAATGGCTACACATGCATATGTCAACTAGGCGACTCTAAAATTGCCGCCTCGGGAATCGAGCACATGGTGAGTTACTTGTAGTCACCTCAGGCTGATCTTCCCATTTAATGTTATCCCCTCCCTTCTTCCACATGCTCCGACGATAACCACACTGTTACTGACTCGTGTTCATGGGAGCGAAGACCAGGGAATGACGTATTCTCACGGCGCTATAGAGTGAGCTTTAGCTAGAGTACACTCGTGGCAGATCAGGTAAGGAAGTGCCACCCGCCAAAACGCCAAGGTGCCAAGGCCCGCGAGGGACACAGGATCCGTATCGGTTCGAAAATTCCCGAACCAATTATACATAAATGCATTTGAATGCGCAAGGAACTTCAACTTGATTACTGCAGTTATTCAACATAGTCTGCTTTTAATCTTTGAAACTTCTAAGCATATGTCCTCTCAAGGTCAACAATAACGACAGCCGCTACCCAGGTCCTTCGAAGCTCCTTGAAAGTCGAGATGTACCTGTGGAAATGGTTCTTCCAGCATTCTAGTAATTTTTATTCTATCGACCTTGCATTGCACGGGTGTGTAATTATCTTTCAGCCCTCCTTTCATCTGCGTCTTTCCTTTGATATTCCAACCTCCCGAATGAGAATATTTACACTTTTAAACATGAGACCCAATGACTAAGACATTGGTAAATAGGACGCTTAAAATGGCGTCAAAATTAGCCGCTTTCGGCCCTCAAATTACCGTCTAGCGTTGTGGTGTAAAAAGATTGTATTCTTGATCATTTGATAGTCAAAATTCTATAAAGGCCGTATTAGTATCAATCACATCCGAATCTCCTCTGAGCACACTGAGTACAGTTACACCACTTGCCAACAAAGTGCATTTTCTTCCAAAGCCCAGCAAGCATATTCTGCTGCTGAGCATCACAATCCTGAAAAGCCCCAACCCCAACGCTTCCGAAGGTGATAGAGGCATCCATTACATCCGCAGACCTGTCCATATGAACAGCCTTGTCATCTCCAACATCCACAAGAGTCAGTCTGCCGATCTGGACAATCAGCATGCGCAAGGTGTTAGCCAGGACATTGGGGCTTGTGTACACGAGGCTTTGGTTTGCCTGGATCATTTCACTAGTGTCTAGAAGCACACTGATGATGCAGTTCACTCTAGGGCGGTAGCAGAATGGTATGCTGGGGCTATCAACGATTTCGGTAATTAGGAAGTTCTTGCCCATGTGTCCTGCCATTGCGAGGAGTCTCCCGCTGAGGGTGTAGCTGTCTAGCTTGGGGCTAGTGAATAAGCCCATTTCCCATTTTGTTAGTGAGGTGATGTATTCACCGCGGATTTGGGGGATGATTTGGTGAATATGGTTGGGGATTTCGGTGGACATGTTTGCGGGACTAGTATTTACACGTACCTTATGAAGGGTTGGGGGCGGGGGGGGGGGGGGGGGGGGTTTTTTTTAGTAGTTTAATTTTAAAAAAGTTTTTTTTAAACAAA
>JAMAGW010000021.1:0-271462 GCA_023626355.1 Penicillium sp. S1602 | reverse complement strand
GAGCTGAGTAGATGAATGTGAAGATAGATGATGTGATACTGATATCAATGGAAGGGAGGACTCGGTCTTTATATTCGAGCCTTTGAGGAGCATAGAGCACAATGGCTTGGTCTGAGTCGATCAAAAACGCATTGTTCAAGATTCTTTCTCTATATACAATGCAATAAATCCAAAAGTGCATTTTCGAGTACAAAGAACCTATTGTTAGTGCCAGAAAACTGAAGTCGAGTCTAATAGAACAAAGACCCGACTTGAGACTCGGGCCTAAGCCTCAATCTCGAATAAAGCCCTTTTTATATGCAAATAGATGACAATGTCTATGTCTCAGTCAAAGAAGCAAAAGTGTCGCTCAGAAGCAAAATATCTAGTGAAGTAGCAAATGCCGGTAGTATATGCAAAAACGGGCGTCTAAAACGGCACAACCATATCATTAACATCCTCTTCCTCAAGCGAAGTACCATTCGCACTGCTCTTCTCCACCTGCTTGCGAATAAACTGCACAGCAGCATCCAGATAAGGCCGCTGGCTCGGCAAGAAGTGACCACCAGGATGCCAAACGACCGAGCCATCCTTCTCCGGATTACCAACACAAGCATGAATCAAAGTGCGACTCCTCGCCTCATCCACAACTGCATCCAAAGATCCCAGAACATGCAGCACAGGCGTCTGAATAGCTGGGTGCTCATAGAACCCCCGATACCGAGCTCCAGGCGCCCGGAACCCACTATAACACACCGCAAACTTCAAAGGGGGATGCGAGAACCCGGCCGCATCGGAAAATGACGCAGGGTAGGGCAGTCCCTCTCCACCCTTCTCGAAATGCGCAAATGCATCTTTCCGTCCAGGCTCCAATAGCGCAGCCACCATGCCGGCCAATGCAGCGCCCTGCGAGAACCCGATTACGCCATCAAATGGCCCTTCTTCCGTGAGGGTTTTGGCGACTGTGGCTAGACCATCCTCGATACCGGAGTACAGGGGTGGGTTTGCGGTGTTGGAGCGACGCCACCAGCCGTATGCTTCAATTGTTTCCTCCGGCTCGACGCTGGATGCGTTGGACGGCTCGTAGCCTGGGATGTCGCTGGGTTTGAGATGGATGGGGCCGGTGGGGTAGCTGGCTGAGACTTCGTGTAACGGGAAAGCCTTTTGGATATGTTTGATCAGGGCACGGCTTTTTGCGTGGAAAACATTGCCGGACTGCGTGTAGCCGTGCAGCATGAGGATTTTGAGGGGCTGTCGCGCCGCGGCGGCCGATTTTGTAGCCATTGAGAGTGTGAAATGAGTGGACTGGATTATCCGATTGGATTGGAGTATTTATGCGATCTCGGTCTAAGCTGCGGAACTATGCGTTTAGATTTATCGACTGGATTAAGAAGGAAGTGGAAGTCCGAAGACTTTATCCGATTAAGACCGATAAGATAAGGCGGGGCCATGGTAAAAACGCTCATCGGTCCCTGAATTGTATTTCGTCACATCAACAAACCATATTTCACCATTACATCCACACATCTGCACATCAAAATTTCGTCCCAAGATTCTCCAAAATGGCCTCTTCAATCGACCCTGTCCAGCTCGAACAGAAGATGGCGGAGCTGATTGAGTACGTCTTACCTTCCCGCCAACTTAATCTACACTGTCGTCATCGCCATTCCCCGGGCAATTTCACATCATGAAAACTAAAACCGAGCCCTCTCCATTTGATCAAGAAACCATGAGGATCATGAAGTGAAAAATGACCAGATAATATTCATATCAGATCTCATATAGCGCCTTCGAGTCACACCCCCAAGTGCAACCGCCAAACCCCCACCCAACAGCCTTCTTCCTCCTCGACTTCGTCCGCAATTCTCACAGAATGCTGAAGACCGTCGACGCCGCCAAGTACGCTGCAGGCGACAGCAGCGCTCAGGAAACCGTAAAGGAAGTCGTCGGCCGCAATCAGTTCGCCAACCTGCTGCTCAACGATTCGTCCGGCAAACTGTCGCTCATGACCGGCGGCGACCCGTCGAACCCAGTCGATTTCGGTCCTGACATCAAGGCCAAGGCTAACGCTCTGAACTAAACGAGCAAAATGACCGACCACCTGGCCTCAAGAGTGTTGGGCCTTGTTTTCTTAATTTATGTTTCAATTTGATTTTGCGCTTTTTGCCTTGCCTGTCCTTGCTTTGCTTGCATGGTTATATTGGACATTTGGATATGATACTTTGGAAATTTCGGATGTTCTTAGCAAGCGGGATAATTTTTTTTTTGGACTGAGTTGTATGCGGACTCGGTTACTTGAACAAAGGGAGAATACCTGTCTTATGGTCGAGGTTTTTCTTATGATGCCCTTTGTGCGATATATTTTGTCATCTTCTCTTCGGTGAATCTGTCATTCGTTTCATATGTACTATCACCTGCAGAAGAAAGAAAAAAAAAAAGTCATACTCTTTGAATTAAGTTTGTTGCTGAATTTTCATAGTAGAAGCTCTATCAACTGCCAAAATATATAACTACAATCAACCTGGAACTTCAGCATGTCCCAGGGGTGATTAAACCCATCCCACCCTCCCATTAGGCCCCCCCCCCCCCCCAGCCTCTGTCAAAAGCAAGTAAATAACCTCCAATCCCGTGGCGCATCACAAACCCCGAACATGCATGAAAAATGATGTCATGTATCGTTCCTGAACTAAGATGGATCGATCGACAGCCAAAACTGTATGTGCACGGTTACGTAGCCAGCCGTAGTGGAGTCAAAATCGTTTCTGCATAAATCCAACTCCAGTCATAATCCCCAAGCCCTTCCCCAACAGCTGGGTGCGGTATGTGGATAAGATAGGCTGCACATACATGTGACGTTTGAATCATTGTAGTACATAATTATTCGGTGTGATTTTACATAAGAGGTTCTGGTCTTGGTGTTAGCTCTGGTGGTAAAGGTGGGGCGAGGCTTTAGGGTTAGTGAACTAGTTTGAGGAATGGGGGCTCGGTGTGGAATGGGGAATGGGTGGCTTGGTCTTGGTCTTGGTCTTGGCTTTACAAAAATTGTGGGTGGTGTTGATGATAGGGCGCAGATTGTAACGTTTTGTTGTCTTATGAACTGGCGGGCTTTGATTTGTAGGTGCACAAGTGTATACTGTATGCTCCTTTGAGTGGAGAGATTTGTTTGGTGTCGATCGAGGGTGTATCGGTTGCGGGATGAAGATGGCAGGTCTACAAGTGGGTAGGTCCAAGGGGGTCATGCGTAATACTGTGTGGGGTTTGGTGGCAGGACGTCTTGACGACCATGTTGTATCCGGAGTCAATGAGCCTGGGCCAGACTCGCGAGGCTCAACTACACTACAAGCCACTTTACTCTACTTTCCAGATCGCTGTGGGTACAAGGTATAACTCATTGAGTAGATACACTTATGCAACAGAAACAATAAACCAGAAATCAAATCAAAAACACGGCACAAGTCAAGCAAGGTGCCTTTTGTGCCAGATATCCGGAACTCCCTGAGCTGGATGCTGCGTATTGCTTTTTTTTGTCGTTTTTTGTCGAATGCTTTTGGGGGTTGGCGAGGTATTCCATCTTCTATCTGTCATCATTCGCAAAAACAAAAACAACACGCTTTGATTTTAAGGAAGCCGGAAACATCACAGCGGAAAAATAGCAAGGAAAAACGGTTAAACAGAGAGACACGACGGATCAAGCCACATTCGATATCCCATTTTTTGGAGAAGGAAGAGTAATAGGTGTAGAGGGAAAAAAAGGAAGTACGTTTGGAATCGTATCATATCATTGCCTCCTCAATAGAAGTAACCCCACGGGCTCAAACGGAATCGAATTCTCGACCGGGGATCGTTCATTGAGAAAAGGAGTTGATTTGGTATGTGACATTTTTCACGGCGGTCTCTCGTCGAACCGAACCGAAGTAGTGCAAGGTCCAAAAACCCAGATGTGGTATTTTCATCCCCATTGCTCCATGCTATTCCCCACTGTGCGTTTCAACAAGACAAAATAAGAAAAGAAGTTATTTCATAGCGTCTCGTTTACTTGCGGCGGAACGAGCAGCCCTCGGTCAGACGGGCCTTGCCACCGGTGGGCTGGCACAGAACGGTGGAGCAGCCGGCGCAGATGACAACGGTCTGGGCGTGGGAGAAGACGGTGGTGATGGTGAAGCAGCCGGGGCACTTGACGTCCATGAAGAACGAGCGGGGCTGGGGCACAAGGGTCTGTCCAGATGAATATGCGTTAGCGTCCTGCAATAATTCGACTCTTTCGGATGATGTAGGTGTCGTTCGATCAGATAGGCTCTTGTGGCTTCGGAGGTTCGATGTTTCCAGTTTGTTGTTCCCAAATCCATCATCACCCCGTGGGCCACAATACCCATTTCCGTATCGAGAAGTGTTCGTGTGCGTGTCGAGGATTCCGGGGAATCATACCTTAAGCTTGTGCTTGCGGGCCTCAGCCTGAGGGGTGGGGTTGAGGAGGTCGATCGCGAGAACCTGGATGAAGATGCATGATTAGCAAAGCCGAAAGTGAAGATTTTGATGGATATGTTGATTCTGTTCTGGCCGAGGCTCAGAGGCTATTGGTGCGGGATGGGCTGGGAAGTCGAAATCGAGATGGGAAAAATTCAGATCGAGCGAGAGCGAGCGCTTACCATCTTGGCGATTAAAGATCAGCGAGGGGGTTGATGAATGGCGCTGATGGCGATGACCTTGTGTGATACTGAAGGAACCCAGGAGAAGTCTGAAGGGATTTGTCGAACGGGCCCGTCTAGGGTTTAACCCTCGCTAATTTGACCAATTTGGGGAAATTTCATGTGCGGCTTCCGCCAATCACACCGCCTGTTTACGTCCACCCAATGTGCGTCCATGGTTTTGCCACCTCTGGATACATTAGGTAAGCAGATTTGTGTCTCGAGCGGGTAAGCAGTCAAGTGCGTCTTTGCTTTTGTATACATCCAAGCTTACCGCCAATTAAAACGTCTCACATTACACTCATATTTCTATGCACTCGGGGCAACCGGTGTTCAAAGTTATGTACTTGTTGAAATCAAAATCATTACCTCCTCAGATGTTCTTCTCATCTATTGAAAACCTGGAGTCGCAACACAAACGACATCCCCCGCATTTTCGCCAAACGGATGAGCTATACCAGTCGTGGTGATCAAGGTTGAGCTATGCTGCACGAATCCGACAAACTCTCGAAACGACTGCGCATGAACCGGCAGTGTTTAAAGCGTCTTTTTCAACGCACCCTCCACCTGGGCCTTTGTCGCAGATCCGTTCTTGCGGTCTGTCTCCTCGACGTATGGGTACTTGATAGTCAGGCACCAGATGTCGATGTAGTCGCAGATGGTGGTGATCACATCGAACTGGAAGAAAGAAAAAGATCAGCAACGCGCGGGGTAAAGTCAACAGGGATATAATAGAACTTACCACGAAGCTTCCATAGACGCCAACCGCCAGACCGAGGCATCCGAACACGAACATCGTCTGCCCATTACCTTCACCAAGTACAGGCTCAGACCAAAGACCGACCAGCGGGCCAGCACTGTCCAGCACACCGAGAGCCAACGGCCAGAGCAGGATGTTCTGGTAGGGGAAACCGGACTGCGCCAGGTGACCAACGATAATGCGACCGACGGAATAAGCATTGATCAGACCAATGTACATTCCAAACACAACGGTGTAGTTCTCCAATACAGCCGGGTTCAGGTACAGGTAAGCGGGGACAAGAGTCCAGATCGCTACCAAGGGCAAGAGGCCACACAGCGGCGCAATGGGGTCCTGACCACGCTGGCGACGCACCTGCATCACATGCAAAATGCTCGAACCGATGGCAAAGAGAAGCATGATCGCGCCGTACACCAGGTACCACTGCGTAAAAGGCATCTCATAAATCTGCTGCGAGATGAAGCTGGGCTTGGACACGCCGATTGTCTCCAACATCGGCTGGTGCCAGAAGCTACCACCACCCATGTAGGCAGTGAATGCGTAGACGGTGCAGAGGGTGAGAATACCCTCGACAGGGCCGGAGATGACGCCCAGAGTCAAGATCTGAGTGTAGTATTCGTCCCAGGTCTGCACGTAGAAAGTCATGGTTGATCCAAACAGACTCAAGATCGTGGCCCAGGACTGTCCGAGGTTCATAGCTGCCGCGAAGATCAAAACGCCCAGGCCGGTGTTGCATGCGTCGACACCTATTTCAAATCAGATATTGTCCCATAATCCAATCGTGGAAAACCTACTGTGATCAAACAGTTCTCCCAATGGTCCACTCTGCCTGGTTCTCCGTCTGCGCAAATTCATCAGCAATGCCCAGTCCATCTATATCCAAGATCACATACGCCTGCATGCCATCTACGGCGTCAAAAGTCTGGTACAAAAACAGACCCAAAGCGCAGCTCGCGTAGACCCATGGCGGACAATCCGTGTCCAAGTTCGGATTGTACCACATCACAGTGATGAAATTAATGACCACAAACATGAATCCGGTCAGAGTAATCTAGCACAAAGATTAATCACCACTCTCAAATCCCGGGATAAATCTCAACAGCATTGCAAATAATCAAAATGAATGCAGACGTGTATCCGAGAAGTAGGTAGGTGAACAACTCACGGCATTGGGACTGTATCGCGCAAAAAAGAACCAGTTAGCCAACCTGCAAAAAAACAAATCCTCCTAATTGTCAAGACCACGCTTTACAGCCTCCATATGAAGCCCCATAGCCTAAACCAGCAGGACAGAAAACGGGAAGAAAAAAAAAAAAAAAAAAAACTCACGCCATCCCCATAGGAAAACACCCAATCACACATTTATTATAGAACGGCTTGAGGATGTACCGACTAATAAGCGAGTGATCGATTCCAGCATATTTGTAGTTCCGCAAATTAGGCAGATGATGTTGGCGAATGTAAACCATCTCCGCAACGTTATGCGCCTAGCTGGCCGCGTCCGTTTCGTGTATCGTGAAAAGTTCGAAAGACAGGTTGCTTTCCCTTGTGCATGCACTGAAAAGCTGTAAGGAAGAAGATTCGTTTCGTTTCGTTGCAGGCTGCTTCTCGTCCCGAGTCCCACTTTATGTATGTCCCCTAGAACCGGTGATGGCGCACAGATCGACTCTATTCGATTTAGGTTGAGGAGGAAAGAGGAGAAGGGCGCAGGTGCGTGTTGACGCGCTCGGACGAGGGGAGAGGTGGAGGATTGGCGTCGCGAAAGAAAATTAGCAGAAGAAAAGGGCGGAAGGTTTTATGGGTCTTCCCGCTGGGACGGAGAAAAGACCGGGTGGAAAGTGTCAAGATCGGCGACGGGTTTTGGTTGGGAATAGCACGGAGTGGCCACTTGATGTTATTTTAATTTTCTGAAATATATTTTATTTCTCTTTATCATTTCTGGCTCCTTTTTGCTTTCGCCTTGAATCGAAATAATAGACTGTAATTTAGACTATAGAACTACGTACTATGTTTGTTGGGGTCGAGATTTGCGGTGTTTGTTTACTTTTCGATTGCATTCTCTCAACCAATGCCCCACATGCAGTCGTGGTCTAGTATTTCCGCGGTAAAGAAGATGCCAACGAGATGCACATGGCGATCCTCTTTGTAAGTGGGGTTTTACCCGAGGCCACTGGTTGTCGGTTAGATCAGGCACGAGCTTAACCGATTGGTGAATATCCTATGCAAAAGATTCAATGTCTATCAAAATATAATGAAAACGGGTAATGAGATTTCCATTTGATTTGGTATAAGTGATGCGCCATGCCTAGATACACGATACAGAGTAATGCAGTTCCTCGTCTCCATCACAAACTGCCAGTAAATCATGCGAGTACAGACTGTTCGATAGAATACTGATCTGCATGGAATAACTCTGTGGCAGAACCCTTGCTGCAGGGTAAGGATTCAAGGTTTAGGAGAAAACGGGTAAGGTGGAGTGGGTTCCGCTTTGCGGCCCCCAAAGCAAAAGAACGAAAAGCCCACTTAACCGACAGGGCTCCAAGGCATGGGAACAAGAATCCGACTTTGCATCGACTGGATGAGAGGAACGGTCTTGTGGACAGTCTCAGCCCATCCTTCAACACCCCACGATTGCTCACGTCGGATCTTGCGCTCTTCCAAGTTGGCAAACTGCCACAGGTGGTGGACGGTGTTCAGGTCTCCAATTTGGACAAACCATGCGCCCACACCCTCCATGACCTCTCGTCGGGCTGAAAGACCCCGACGCCAGTGGGTCTCCCACTCTAGCAGGTTGCCCGGGTGCAGTGTATAGGATCGAAGCTCGAACAGTCCGCCGAGACGGCGGGGCGGGGTGGTAGGCCAGAATGAGAACTCTTGCATGAGAGAAGTTTTCTTGCTCTTGATCAAGCTCTTGAGCTTGCGGTCAAAGTCGCGGAATTCGGGGTGCTGAGAGATATTGTGCAAAGAGGCGTGGTAGCCCTCGTAGCGCTGGTATTCCCAAATGTGAACTGAGAGGGAAAGAAAACACCAAAATGGTCAGCTATTAGGGGAGACAAGAGGTTACGAAAGGGGGGAAAAAATGAAAGAGTTTACCAAAAGTATCATTGTCACCAACTTGCGTGCGCCAGCTTCCCACTAGGTTGACTCGGTTCTCTTCCGTTCCAGCCATACGAGGGTACCACTGGCCCACGAGATCGACATATTCATCGACCTTATCGGGCTTGACGTCGTGGAAAACGACCGAATGAACGTACTTGCCGCGAGCCAGCACCTGTGAAAACGAACGTTCGATATCCTTATCGAAATGCTGGCCTTCCTTAGTTCCGTAGATAAGCGACGACAGGGGCCCACGCTTGCTGGAGCTTTCCTGCGCTTCTTCGTCTCCTAGATAACGGTGCATGGCGAGTGAGCCTAGTGCCTTATGATCCAGAGCATCGGCCGCGTCATAGGCTGGGCGAATTCGTTCAAAAGTGCTCGCATTGCTCACATGCGGAGCAGTGGGAGCGGACTCACGGGTAAGAGGGGAAGAGGCAGAAGCATTGACAGACTGACTCTCTTGCTGTTCCTTTCTCTTGCGAGCCTCTTCGAGGTTCTCGCGAAACTCCTTCTGCCGCCGGCTGAACTCCGCAGTGGAGTCAGCTGTTACATCTCTGATGGAGGGGGAGCGAAAGGCCACGGCGGATGAGGTGAAAGGCCGCACCAGCGAGGATGCCGGGCGGAGAAATCGCGGGCCCAGCATGATTTGGTATGAGGTTCTTGGGTATGTGTGGATTTATGCGGAGAGAATGACAAACGCGAAAAGAGCCAGGGGGGAAGTTGCGGGCGCGTTGTGTTTGAAAGTGGGGAGAGAAGTGGTAGTGATCAAGGGATGCTCTTTCAAGGAGAGTAGTTACACATGTATACGATGGAGGGGACAAAGGGAGAAGTAATAAGTGAATGAAAGGAATTGGAGGGGACGGAGAGAGGGGAAGTTGAAGACGGAGAGGAGAGGTCTGGAGCAAAGGGGAGAAGACACGCGAGAGGTGCCCCGGAGAGTATGAGCGTATCAGAGTCGACGGAAAACCCGGGGAAGGCAGCAGAACGCTCGTATTTTACCGGTTTGACTAGGGAGAATGATTATTCCGCTGACCTTGGGCTGCAGATTGATTCGATCGGAGGCAAATCTCTTGAGCAACGGACGTATGAGAGAGCTGGAGATGGTGCGGGGAAAGGTGAGCTCTATCGTGACTCCGGTTTAGTGGTTTAGTTCGGTTTTAGTCTTGGTACGGTCCCACCTTGGGCGTTCACGGGTGGGTAATGATGACATGGGGTATTAAATGAGATGGTACCACATACCTGGTAGACTGTCTAGATCGATTCTATCTACTCTGGATAGTGGTAAGTTACTTATTCATCTATTCAGGCTGAGACTCTTGTCATCTTGTTTGTTTTGTTTTGACGTACCGTAACTTAGGTGCTAGGTAACGGGTGATCGTCGGAGCCCTCAAGCCATTATGACGAAGATGTCCCCACATTCTTTACAGCAAAAATCCCCCCCTATGATGATCATAAGATGCTGCTTCCATTACCCTGGCAGTACTCCATGGCAATTTTAGAATTCCGAGTTTTTGAAGTTACTGCAGCCTACTATAGATGCAACAATTATGCTTCGGTTAGGCGCGGGTATTCGTACCACACGAACCACTTCAGACACCATGGGTCATTCTACTATGACGTCGCCCATAGCTACCCCTACGCAAGTCCGGCAGATCGCCCGGGATATCCTGCAGGGTGCTTTCTTTATTTCGGACCAAGAGCTGTTGGGATGATAGAGCTTTGTGGTGCTACTACAACATCTTCTCATACTAGAAAGAATTACAGGAATATACTTCCAAGGCTATTCAAGATATCAAGCTTTCGCGGCTGGGGCTTCCACGTGTTTTTCTCGGCCAAGGATTGGGAAATGAATCATTGGACATGACCATCTTGTATTATATATGAGGCACTTCAAAGGCGGAACGCGATTAGGTCCAGTAAGAAATTATATAGATGTGTAAAAGCGGTGGTAAAGGTGAGAAAGCCAACCTCGCTGAAATGCTTCGACGACCAGAGGCGGAACCATGCAAAAGGTATCACTCCAGACGCGGGTGTTGGGATCCGCTGCGTCCAGGGGAGTGGTAAAAGGGGAAAGTGAAAAGAAGAGAAAAAGTCGTGTCACAGGCCGACATCAGTCAAGGCCTACATGCAAAGGGGAATCAACGAACTCATGGGACGAAAAAAGGGCAATCAAAAATGAAAAAGAAAGGACGCAGTGTAGTTGTGGTGTGCCAATTCGCCAGTATTTATAGGATGACACACTTCGGGCCAGAGCCACCACCTCCAACAGGCTTGACGTCCAGGGCAACCTTGGCAGCTTCATAGAAGCTCTCACGAATCCCACGGTTTTGAACCGCAGAACACTCTGCAGTCGATTCATCAGCCATGTCTCTCTCCATACAGTAAACCAGATAACTTACCCAAGTATTTGACCGCACCAATTTCCTTCGCCTTTGCCAATCCCTGATCGAAAGTGATGGCGCTAGGGTTGTCGTTCATCTCATCGTCCTTCCTCAGATCGCACTTGAGTGCCGTGAGCACAACCTTCACACCGGGGCAGTTCTCGTTGATTTCAGCAATCCACTTCGACCCGACGTTCTCGAACGAGTCGCTGCTGTCGATCTGTATACACCCGTGTCAGCTTTTCCGTTCCTTTTACCCCATGCAAAATTGGTCCAGTTCTCAATGCTTACACTGAAACAAAGCATCAGCACGTGGGTATCCTCATAGGACAGTGCGCGCAACCGGTCGAATTCCTCCTGTCCAGCTGTATCCCATAGCGAGAGCTCCATATGTACGTTGTCAACGAAGATATCTAAAGGCGCATATAAGTATTCGATCGGAGGATGTGTATTCAATTTCGGAGGATGTTACCGTGAACGTAGTTTTCTAAAAGCGCATTGTCAGCAAGGGTATCAATTGCAGGGATGTTCGGAGCTTACCAAAGACTGTTGGTTCGCTGTGCGCGCAAATCAATCACAGTTAGAATCTTGTATCCATGCTTCCAACCTCATTGAGAGTATTCTTACTAGACAGTCGGGAAGAATCTAGTTCACAGAACAAAGTTAGCTTTCATGTCCAGGGTCTCGGAGGGGAAGCTCGGAGAGGGGGAGAGGGGAAAGGATTGCGCACCCTCTTGTGAAGACGTTCAGCGCAGAAGTCTTGCCACAGGCACCATCACCTCTATCAAGCCGTTAGCGGTCTGTTCGATTCTGGGACACTTCGAGGCTTTGAACTGACAGCAGCACCATCTTGCGCTGGACAACCTTTTGACGACCGCATAGCTCCATGGTGAATTAAAGGGGTTGAGGCGTGGATCTTTCTTCCCAACGGTGAAAGAGTCGAGTAAATATAAGTAAATATTCCAAATGAAAATCAAATGAAATAATTAGAGCGAAGTCGTTGCGAGGTAAAGCGCGTGGGGGATTGTGTCGGAGGAGGAATTCCAGCGCTGCCCGAGTCGATGACATCGCGCCCTGAAAAGGATCGGCGAATAAGGTACTTTCCCCCTTCTGGTCCGCCCCTCGGCTCAAAAACCTCCATCGTCACGACGCTAGCTGACAGTCTTTGACTTCGGACATTGTCTTGCCGCATTAACCAGTTCAATGGGCGATTTGACAAGTTGAGAGTGGGCACCAATCGGTGGATCCAATTGCGCTGCGATAGCTCTCAAGACTGGCTGGATTTGGAATTGGCATGCAGGTGAGTGTGTCGGATTTAGTTGGATGGAAATCTACCTGCATTGAGTGTCTGAGTAAAAGTGAATAAAGACGAGAGTAGTATCCAAAGAATGAATTTTTGGTTGTCGGCATTTGAAGTGCTCCATAGCCAAGAACCGATCATAGAGTAAACAATGCCATTTAGGCGGCACTAATAAAATATATTTCCTCATTGTAAAAATAAGATAATCGATGAAGAGGACCTTGTGAGCTGAATAAATGTAGATATATCATCTAATATCTTATTCTTTGTCTTCCAAGGTTAACTCTCAAGTGCCGGGTTTGACGTAGTTATGGATCGTTGACCAGTTAGCGAGTTGGGCGGGGAGCTGCGATAGTGAAGGCGGCCGCAGCTCTCACTATCTGCCGCTTCAAGCTCCTTCAACACCCCACGACCAACTCTCCTCCCCATCTCTCTCTTCCACTTCATTCTTACTCTCTATCCGTGACAATATTGTGGTCCCACCAACTTTATCATAATGTCGGACGACGATGATTTCATGCAAGACTCAGGAGATGAGGAGTGCGTGCCCCTGCTCCACTTTGAACTTCACAGACCCGAGCTGACGATGCGATCCACAGTTATGATTTCGACTACGAAGGCTCCGGCGATGACGACGAAGCCGGTGATATCGGGATTGAAAACAAATACTATAATGCCAAGCAGATGAAGGTGGACAACCCGGAAGAAGCGGTGGATGAGTTCTTAGGCATACCGCCGATGGAAATGGACAAAAGCGACTGGTTCGTGATAAAGCTTTGGAGCTCTCTCGCATATCGTACTAAAACTTTGACCCAGGGGATTTAAAGGATTAAAGCAAGCTATCAAGTTAGAGTTCAAACTCGGACGGTACAGCGATGTAGGTGTCTCAGCCTCGGCCAAAACATTCAATATTGGCTAACGAATGTGAATTTACTAGGCTGTCGAACACTATCGCGAACTCCTTACTTATGTCAAGTCCGCCGTCACTCGAAACTACTCCGAAAAGTCCATCAATAATATGCTCGATTACATCGAGAAGGGATCTGACGATGGCCAGGCGTACCAATGCATGGAGGAGTTCTACTCTTTGACACTTGAATCATTCCAGAATACCAACAACGAGCGACTGTGGCTGAAGACGAACATTAAGTTGGCTCGGTTATGGCTCGAGCGTAAGGAATATGGCCAGCTCAGCAAGAAAGTGCGAGAGTTGCATCGGGCATGTCAGAAGGACGATGGGTCGGACGATTCCAGCAAAGGCACCTACCTGCTCGAGCTGTTTGCTCTGGAGATCCAGATGTATGCGGAAACGAAGAACAATAAACGCCTGAAGGCGCTCTATCAGCGAGCCCTCCGAGTACGGTCCGCCGTGCCCCATCCGAAGATTATGGGTATCATCCGAGAATGTGGTGGCAAGATGCATATGAGCGAGGAGAATTGGGAAGAGGCACAGAGCGATTTCTTCGAGTCGTTTCGAAACTACGATGAGGCGGGTTCGATCCAACGGATCCAGGTCCTCAAGTACCTGGTTCTGACTACCATGCTCATGAAGTCAACCATCAACCCGTTCGACTCACAAGAGACCAAGCCATACAAGAATGACCCTCGTATCTCGGTGATGACCGACTTGGTGGACGCCTATCAGCGTGATGACATTCATGTCTACGAGGCCGTGCTGAGCAAGAATCCCGATGTCCTGGCCGACCCGTTCATTGCCGAGAATATCGACGAAGTCAGCCGCAATATGCGTACCAAGGCCGTGCTCAAGCTGATTGCCCCTTACACTCGGTTCTCCCTCCAATTTATTTCGAAGCATGTCAGGATTGCCGTTCCCGAGGTCCTGGATATCCTAGGCTTCCTCATTCTCAATAAGCAGCTGGATGCCAACATTGACCAATCAAATGGAACCGTGGTCGTGTCAAATCCCAGCGACGTGGAACGAATCCGTGCCTTGCGAGAGTGGAGCTCGTCCCTGCACACCCTCTGGAAGACAGCTCTCAACGGGGAGGGGCTCCGTGCGGACGATACCCACGGGGCTGCGGGCGCTATGTTCGCCTCCGGGTTCGGCGACGAGTCTCCTATGGGAATGCGACCACTCAATCCGCGCAGCAGGCGGGATTTACGCAAAGCGCCCGGAGCCAAACAAACAGCGTCGTAATTGAGACTTGCGCTATTAGACCGTTATCTAGGCTCTCTCTTTGTTTTGCATTTTTATGTTTATTCGGAGCGAACTGCACGTGCTGGCTACTTGCGGTCACCTCATTGCTTTTGGCGGTTGAGCCGCGCACAAACAAAGGAAAAAAAAAACATCAACGGTGGACCTAGACCAGGCCTATTCGCATTGAAGACGTCCACGTGAAAGATGGAATCTCACACCGTTTCTTTGTTAGCTGCGGCAGTTCCTCCCGGTCCCACGCGGCATCGGGTCCTGGCAGTTGAGCGGTCTATACGTTTCTTTTGCTTGAATCAAGGCCCCTTCAAGCTGAAGTGTCGCCCCGCAATTTAGAGTTGATATGACAGAAGACGCTAAGATGATGATAAGATGAAAATTTTTGTTTTTTAACTGCTATGCTATAATTTTGCGCTGTTGTACCTTTGGTACAAGTTCCCGCCCCCACAAAATGTACTAAGTACCTCGGCCCCTTTCAATCGGTGTAGCCTTTTAGTCTCCTCTTGGTTTAGATCCGTTAGCTTGGTCTTTTGTCTCGATACATGGGACAATAAAGTACGGCCGAGACGCAAGCGCCGAGGAAAAGTGACCCGTGTCCCATGTCCCGGAAATGGGGTCGTTAGCCCGCCACTGGCTTTTCTTACTCCGGTGAGTCTGTTTTTCTACAGTGATTGTCCTATAGGCGGGCACTTGCCTGCCAATGGTTGGACAATTGGCAATCGTAAGCCGCCCATGCATTTCAGAAGAGGAATAGAGTCCGGCGATATGACGCACGAACAAATAGTTCCCGACATCTCTAAGGTCTCTGAAACTGTATCGAAATTCGTACCAGTACTTTTCTCCTATCTTTGAGTTCGTGGTTGTGCTTAGGCACTCGATCTAGTGCGCAGGTACGAAGGGTCTTCATTTTCTTAAAATGAGGTATAATCTACTTGAATCAAGAATTGGAACTTGGTTGAAGCTCTCGGGATTCGACCGACCAGACCCCGCGGTTTTCAACTATGCTGCTCTAGGGAAAGATGCACTCGGGTCCGCACAAGCACCCACACTACCGCACTGACAACAGACATCCATGACCATAACAGCGTGATCAAAGGAAAATAATGATTAAAAAACAGGCATTTCGCTCTGCGCCCCGGAGTGATAGGGCCTGGAGTGCGGCTGGCTTAGACTTGCATGGAGTAGCGTCGAAGGCAGCAAGCTGTGCACGCCCCCGTTGGGATTACGATGGCCTTAACATCCCCCACCTATCAGTGCCATTTGAGCTACGAGTCGGGTGATAGGGAAAAGCTACACCCAGATCAGACCTTGTTTGAATGAAGTCAAAAACGGCCATGGCGGCTCATACGAGATCGTCATGGAGTAGGGGGAACCCCCCAAATTTGTCACTGTGCAAGGTCTAAGCGACTGAAGAGGGGGGGTCCAAAAGTCTCGAGAAAAAGAAAACATCATCTCGCACAGTGCATCGGGGGACCAAACTGCCGGTCCATAAGTGCATGGGGCACGATCACCCACGAATCACGGCGGGGCTCATCACGATGAGAATCACGATCAAACAAAGCTCAAGTTACGTGTTTTCAAACCCCGCTTTTATCGGGTAAACCGTATCGTGAGAACCGTTGTTCTTTTCTACTTTTTTCGAGGTTTTGTAGATCTACCTCGATATTTTTGGAATCTACCTGCTATATTAAAAATGAATAGTTCGCGGAAAATAGTGCCGTTAACATCCGATTCGTCCGAGATAGAGCCGAGTTCTGATCATTGGGCCTGTTCGGGCTGAAGGTGTATGGGGGAGTACGGAGTATGTACTGTAACATGGGTCCCCTGTTTTGAAGCTAGCTTACGAACTGCGCGCGCTTGGGTTGATTATTCTTTTCTTTTTCTGCTTTAGTATTGTATTATATCCTATCAAATAGCTCCACCAGGGGCAGAAACTCGCGTTAAGAGATCACACGAAGTGGAAAGCCAAGTGTTAGGTCATGTACGTGTCCCGCCTTTTGATTCCGTAGCTTCATGGGCACGGTGCACCGTTACTTCATACTTATGTCGGTTTCGATCGAACTTATTTTTTTTTCCCTTTTCTACTTTTCTCTATTTTTACTTGTATGCGAAATACTTATCCCTTGATATAGGTGATAAGGTGGTGTCTTCCCCTCCTTTTTACAACTTTAGCACCCCCCACTCAGGCCCAAACCTTTTATTTTTTTTCCTTCATTGTCGGCCAGAGATCATCGTCCAGTTTCCCGTCTTTTATTGCAGGAAAATAAAGGAAAATCATCTGATCTTTCTATCAATTTGGAAGAAACGGAGCTGCAGGCAAAGTTGCAGATACAGCCAAAACAAAACAAACCAAAACACCAAACACAAATCAACCCACACAACCTTCTCTCTTCCACTTCTTCTCCTCTTTCTATCCCTGACCTCTTCGTCATCCCCCCCTCTTTCCCACAACCGAAATCCCCTCCCTGATTAGATCATCTGCATCGTGAGAATTCCAAAAGGTCTGAGCTCTCCTTTCCCCGATCGCCCTATCGCGGCCTTTTCTTTTGTGATATAGTTTTTTCTTTTTCTTCTCACGTGTTCCCTTCAATCTCATTACCACTATCTTTCTTCTCATTCCGATCGGGAGAGAAGAGGTCTGGTTCGGTTCACCACGGGGATCGTCTCCAACCGGTGTGTCCCCGCCGCTCTTCCCTGTACCTTTGGTCTGAAAGTGGAGAGGTGTGGTTCGAGCGCCCTCCACGACAAAGAACAAGAAGACTGGAAGATCAGCTCGGCCCGCTATCAGACCCATTGTCACTGTCGGGGAAGCTGGTCTAAGCCGAGACCCCTTGACATCATTGAACCTTCTTTCCACCAGATTGATCATTAAACCTTCTCTCCACCAGATTGTCCTGTTGTTCGCCTATTCTGTTCCACTTTACTTCAAGGGCTTAATCTAGGCCTTTCATCACATTGTGTTTATATTTTTGTTATATTGTCACTGGCCCAATCAGATCACGAAAGACCCTCGAGGTCTAGCACACTCCCCACCGCCTCACTGAATGAAAAGCATATGCTTGGAATCATTGCTAAATGAACAATAGTTTAATTTGTCCAAACCATCGGATTCAAGTGCCGTGTCGCACAAAAAGAACAAAGCACTGCCGTGTTTCGCCCAATCAAGAAATCTTCAAGGGAAATGTCAACGTACCAGGTCTGTGTTCCCGTCATCGGCTTCGCTCCTCCCCGGTCATTCGCCTTTGGCTTTCGATCCCCTGCATTTCGATAATGATCTAACTTCTTCCCACAGATATCCACATGATAATATAGATTTCGACTT
This sequence comes from Penicillium sp. S1602, assembly GCA_023626355.1. NCBI lineage: Eukaryota > Fungi > Ascomycota > Eurotiomycetes > Eurotiales > Aspergillaceae > Penicillium > Penicillium sp. S1602. The sequence continues at coordinate 253,769 of JAMAGW010000021.1, read as the reverse complement.
CTGATTTTCGCATACTTCACTTGGTCTCTCCCGGTGCCTACCCCAACTTCTCTCAACGTATGCGATGTCCGTATCAACAATACCCTGGAACCATTTCGGTCCTCACCACTTTTTCCCGGAGAAACAAAAGGCCAATAGTTATTACCAGAACATACTTCCGTCAACTTTTCTTCCTCCCCGAGGTCACACACGACCTGTTTATCCTGGCCCCAACATGAGTCACTCTTCCAATATGAATGCACTTTCCCCCGATGAAATGGAGCGATTCCAGAAGCTGTCCAATGAATTTGAGGCAGATGTTCCGGTAGGACACTATTAATCCATCAAATGGAGCGCGGTGATTAATAAAAGCGCATAGGGGCCGCTTGTCTCGCCTAAGCAATCGAGCCATAGTATTGCCATGGAATATGCCAATGCGGATCCGACCTTTGCAACAAAAACAAACGTGCGTGTCTCTACTTCCTTGTCGGGTATTCACAAGCTGACCTTTGCATCAGGCTCTTTCAATCTCTCACCCCATGACCCGTGTCATGAAAGGGGATGGGAACTGTGGCTGGAGAGGTAGGTCCTTCGACTAGATTGCTTGAAAAGTCTCTAACGCTTCTTCCAGCGGTGGCTTTCGGGTATTTCGAGACTCTTTTCAACCTTCGAGATACTCTGCGTGTGCAGCGAGAGCGTGAGAGAATCAAGTCCCTCAGTACTCTGCTAGATCAGGTCGGCCAGCAGGAAGAGCTATACGAAATCTTCGTGGACGCTACAGAGGAGGTCTTCGCGCAAACCTTGGCCGCCATTCAGAATGTTGAGCAGGATGAGACTTTCCTGGTGAATGCGTTCAACGATGACTACGGCTCGAGTGCGGTCATCACACACTTCAGAGTAAGTTCACCACTTCTATTTCAAGAGGCGCGTGGAATTAATTGAATATCGCAGTTGTTGACGAGCGCGTGGATGAAACTGAATCCTCTCAGATACCAAGCCTTCTTGTCTCTGCCGTTAGATTCATACTGCGGCTCACGAATAGAGACCGTCCGGACGGAGATTGATGAAGTTGGACTGCAAGCACTAGTCGATGGTGTCATTGAAGGAGCCGGCTTCGGGGTTGAGATTCTCTATCTTGATCGGAGCGAGGGTGATGCCGTGACACCACACCAGCTATCCCCGATCCGTCCCAGCGAAGCCACAATTCGCTTGCTGTATCGACCGTGAGTAACTTTTTACCTTTTAGCAACCCCCTATCTAATCTGCTTCACAGTGGCCATTATGATCTCCTCTACCGAGCCGAATTACCTGCCGTGAACATGGCACCTGTGGTCAACTTCCAGTACGGAATGACTACTAGTTATACCCCCTGGGACCAAGGCGCTCTTTCCTTCGACATCAGCCCACACTTGATGTCGATCCCAAACCTCACAGCGGACCCAGCTTTCGGTGGTATGGGAGGTCCAATGTCCCCCATGCAGAGCCATAGCCATGCACCAATGCCTCCAGTCTCTCCGGCCCCACTCAGTTCATACCGAGTCTCGCCTCCACAGGAGATGTATCAGTCCCCCATGCAGAGCCATGCACCAATGCCTCCGGTCTCATCACCTCCGCCCGTCCTGCCATCTGCCCCGCCACCTATGACCGTCTTGCCCAGCCGGTCATCAGACGGGCCTCAGATCCGCTTGAATCCCTTGGTCATGAAGCCCAATTTGAGTCACTCGCTGCCAGTGACTACCCCGTTCAAAAAGTAAGCGTTACTTCATATGGTTGTGGACGCGATTATTAACTTATTCAGTAGCTCGCCGTACAACCAGGCCCACTTCCAAAACTCGGACTTTGAACCTATACATTACGCACCGAATGAACATCGGCGATGACCATAAAACGAAACAAAACCTTTCGATGAGCTCGGGTCTATGGTGTATCCACCTAGTCTGAGTCAACATTATTGCTGTTTGTCCAAGAAAGGACTTAGCGCGTCTCTCTTCATTTTCATTATTCATTTCACTTTACGCATCTGATTATTTTGTTGGGGTCCATTTCATTCGTCATAGTTTTCCCACAAGCACTCTTGGAATCGTTCATATTGATGAATTGTCTCACGAAATGAATTCCCGGTTACATCAGCCGCTCGTCGATGTCTCCAGTCTCTTCCGAGTATTCCCGGGTTCTCCTTGTGTCTTGTGACTTATCTTCTTAGCGTGGTGCAACGCGTGCATGGTTCGAGCGTTCATTCTACTCTTTATTTCTTCTTATATTTCAGATTGCCATGGTCCCATCAATCTCTTATGATCTTACTATCTTTAGTCCTTTCTTTACATCCATCAGAGTCTAGAATCGGATACAACATCCCTCGACGGGAATGAATCCATCTAATAAGGTATTTGATAAAACGTGAATCTTATCGTAGCTTTAATCCATACGGGGGTATACACTAGCCATATATCTACTAGCTACCCGTAATTAGTAATAAGAGCCAACGAGACTATATACATATGATCCGATTTTATTCGCAAATCACGTCCCAACAACAGAAATCTCCTCATCCTCCGCCTCCATAATCACATCAACCATCGCATCTAGCCCACGATCCCGTGCTTCTGAATCCAGATACCCAGCTCCCACAAGTCGACCTAGAGCATCACCAACCCAGTTCTGACCATTCCAGTCCGCTCCATCTCCATCTCGTATAAGGGTTTCAGAGACTGTAGATCTGAGAGCTGATATCGGTATTGAACTTGAGAGTGTAGATACGGGTATTACGCGTGCGAGATCTAAGCACGCAGCAAATAAGTTTGTTAGTGGCTTGTTTCTTAGGTATATAACCCCGAACTTTGGAACTGTGAAGGAAATTGTGTTGGTATCTATCTTACTGGTAGATGAAACGGGTATCCCCCAGTTCTTGCGTTCGGAGAAACTCATGAATCCCGGTGATCCTATTACCTCCATTAAGGAGGACTTGATATACCCCGCATCCGCACCCGTCTGTGTTTGATTCGCTGCCGGTTGTGCTTCTGGCTCGAACTCAAAAAATAATGATGTATGCCGGTATCGGGCGTAGTCGAGTGGTGAGGCGACGAACACGAGGATGGAGAGGTCAGGCATTTGAGTATCCAGGACAATTAAAGAGGCAGGCTGGGATATAGCGCTTGGTATGAAATAGAGTGGGTATTCGTGCTTTGTTGAAGAAATAAATTAAATAGAACCATTGCGAGTTTTACATTTTGTCCTATGCAAGATTGGGGCTTCGGGATGACGTAGTGAGGCTTATCGGAGGATTCGATTTTTTTCTAGAATTAATTTAAACTGTGGGGTCTGTTCCTTGTTCTTAGCTGTATCTTGAATTGTACTATATCTTTTTAAGCATGTGAAGGGTTTTTTTAATTGGAGGTCAGGTATGGCTTGCATCTGAAGATCGATAGCAAGGATTGCTTAAGATAAGCTTAACATGACCCCATACCCATTAGAAAGGTAGCTAATTTACATATACACCTGCTCATAATTTCCCTAGGATCTATCAACCTCCATATGGGAGGAGCTTGTAGAAGAGGAAAAAGGTCCAACTCAATAAGTGAATACCAAAGCCTTCACTACTGTATAAGCACGAACCATGACATCATCCCCCGCAGACCCACCGCCTCGGCCCGCCACCTAAATCATTCAGCACAACCCAATTACAAACCTCCATAACTCAGCACCACCAGCACAGCAATACACAATGGCACCCTCGCACCGCCCCCTCTTCGGCGGCTCCCGGTAATACCAAGCCCAACCTCACAATCCACAATTCACAGTCCATCACTAACATTGTTCCTAAAGAGCCTGGAACCCTTCAGACTGGACCACCTCCGACGACCGCGTCCGCGGCGGCTCCTCAATCTCAACCCTAATCTGCTCCCCCTCCTCCCTGACAGCAATCTTCTCGGGAAATCTAGACATTAAAACGCTAGGCGGCGCAGGCTTCGCCTCCCAACGCACATCAGGCGAAGACAGAACCTGGGATCTATCGGACTGCGACGGGATTGAACTTGTTCTTGATGGACGTCTCATGGACGGGAAGTTTTATACTCTTACGCTGAAGGATGAGATTCTTCCTAAGAGACCTGATGGACGGGAACAAAGTACTGTTAGTTGGGAGTTTGATTTCAAAGCTACGGAGGAGAAGATTTTCGTGAGGTTTGCGGATTTGAGACCGACGTATCGTGGACGGGAAAAAAGGGATGTTGAGCCGTTGGATTTGAAGAATATCAAGAGGTTTGGGATTATGATGAGGAGGTATGTGCTTCGTTTTCTTTTCTTGGCTTGGGAGGGTGGTGTTAACGCTTTTTTAGTTTCTTTGGTGATCAGGAAGGTCCCTTTGAGTTGGGGATTGTTTCTATCTCTGGGTTGCGTCTTGAGAAGCATTTGGCTCAAGCTGAATTAGTTCATCCTAATGAGGAGGATGAGGATGAGGATGAGGAGGTTTTTGATGAGAAGGATGTTGCTTGGGCACGGAAGAGGCGTTCTGGATGGTTCTCATGGTTGAGTTCTTGTCTTGGATGCAGGTCCTGAGTCATCATCTTGAACTATTTACGTAGTCTATCTATTTCGGTATAAAAAGTGAACAAACAGATTTCGGGTTTTTGATTCCAGAACAACTCTCAGCTCTCAACCATCAAGGTCCCTACTTTCACTTACTTGAATAAGTTCCACACTAGAATTTATCGTTTAACAGAATGGCAGATCAGGGTCCACGGGTGGTGTTAGGGCTGAGGACACTGCTGATAGGGATGGCGGTGCTGCTGGTAGAAGACGAAAATAACCCAACCAGAGGCCAACACAGGATTGGTAAAGACAGTGCTAAACCTACTAAATGGGTGTAGGTACTGGGCAGCCTTGTGGAATACCAGAAAATACTAATATTTACTTAGTGCTGCGAAAAAGATCTGCTCGTGCCCTAATCCTAGACATGCCGCGCAAAAGTGGCCTGTTAACGGAGCAGAAATAGTAAGATCTGATTATGTCTACTATTCCTGCCATACTAATAGGCCTATAGTCAATTACATCATGTGCTAATGAGTGCCCCTACTGCGGGTATGCAGTCCGTAGTGGAGGTAGTAAAGGCGCTGTTATCCGGAAGCATATCAAAAAAATGCATATCGTATGTCTGGTCTTCGTGGCAAAGAGATGGTATAACTAATATCAATAGGCAAACCAAGCGGATGTATTTGGTTCACTTACAGTTGCGGCGGGAAAGGGGGGTCCTAGTAGTGAATTGCAATCTCTCTGCTATGAAGATTAATCATAAAATTGTTGTTTCTTGCAATAAATCGCCAAAGACATTGGTTCGCCATAACCATCAACCAATTATCGTGTCCATTCTGACTTCCTGTACATCAAAGCGCTATGCTAAATACTATTGTTCTTGCGTTGGAAAGTGTACCCAATCTGAAAAGTCCATTCCTCCAGGACTGGGCATCGGCTGATTTGCTTGGAAAAAACTACCGGGGAAGCCCTGCTCGTTGAAAAGTTGTTCCGGGAAAGGCATGAAGCCTTGAGCGAGTGGCTGGTAGGGCTGTTGCTGTGGGTTGGGAGGGAGACCGGACATCACACTTGCTGGGCCCAAGAGACGGTCGATGACTTCGGAGCATCGCGAGGCGAAGCGATTGTTGCCGAACGATGGGTGAGTGAGGAGGGCTTTGGTTGTTTCAATGTCTTGGAGCCAGGTTGGAGCATCTGGGTTGGAGGGGTCGGTCATGAGGAAGACGAGGGGAATGAGTCCAGCTTGGAAAAGGAAGTAACTGCGAGATGTTAGTTGGTGTTTTCGACACTACTTGGTAGAATAGGAGACATACAGCATATACCATGCGCCTATCCTCGTGCATATATGGTTGTCCATGTACTCCGAGATGGACGCAATGGTCAGACGTGCGTTCTGCAGGCAACGTATTCGACACTCTGTTTCGCAAGGATCTTCGGTGCCTGCGTCGGAACTGGTTGATGAACCATCTGAGCTACTACCATGTGGTGCCCACCGCCGAGCTGCCCAGCGGAGCAGGATTGGACGGTAGATCAAGATGATAAGGTTCCAGTTTCGCCATAATAGCCTGTTGCGAACAAGAGCGAGGTTGTCTGGGTCGGGTTGAGTTGGCTGCACAGTAAGAGGTTGTAGAGGATAATGATGGTAAGCAGGTAAACTGTTGTACCATTCTTCCATGGGTTTTTGTAGGTTCAATGTTTCTTCTGGGGTGACGCTGGGGCTAGAGATCAAACGTTGATAGACACTGTTTGTGAGTAGATGGAAACGGGCTTGTGCAATCAAGCCGGAGTAGAGTGTTGGGCCGGGAGATTCAGAGGGAAGTGACGTTGTTGCTGGAGTCAAGGCCTGGTAAAAGATTAGTTTGAGTGCCCTACTTAGGTCTATAAGATTCACATACATCATCATGGATGTTCATGACCTGCTTCGCGTCCATCACACACTCCTCTGGAAGCAAGATCGGTCTTCCAAAAGTCTTGGCGGCACCGCTATCAAAAATGAAGACACCCCACCAGAGTCTGCGGCGAATTTCACGCTGAAGCAGACTGATCTTCCAGCCGGGGAATTCTTTGTGGAGCCCCAAACTCATGGCCATCCGAACAGCTAGACCAAGATAGTTCCAGCCTGTGTTGGGCTTATTTCGTTTCTGGGCGTAGTTACTCAGCAACAACAGCGCTTGCACAAGGGTCAAATTACCCGTCTCGAATACGGATGCTTGTTGTAAGAATCCTCTTGCTTCTTGATAGAAGGTGACATCAAGATCAGAGCTGTCATCGCCAATACTCCATGCGCCAAGAGCTAGAATGGTATTGAGGAGGATTTGCCAAGCATTTCCATGGGGGCGCAAGGATGGCTCGTTAAATTGGGCCCGGAATGTCGGTTCATGAACGAATGGATAGCTTGTGTGGTAGTTGAGGAAATATGCATCAATAAATGCTTGTTCAATGAGGCCAGATGGTGCACTCTCCAAGAGCTGAGCTTTGAGTGGAATACCTCCGGACCTCGCTGAGCGGACGGGAATGTTCAAGTCAAATCCGTGGTCAAAAAGGGCTCTTAATGGCACGACACTGGATGAGGCGCCTAGTATAGAGGATCAGTAGGCCGTATGATAAATCGTATATGTGCTAGGTACGTACCAAAATATCCAGCTCCCTCAGGCTTGATGGACAGTGCAGCCATGCCATCTGTTAAGTCGCCAAGCGTAAGTTCTTTCTCTGCCCAGTCAAAGCCATCAGCCTGCAGTGGTAGGGCTTCTGGGGGAGGCTCAGCCCGTTCAGCTTCAAGTTTTGCTGGGGTCGAGTGCCTTGAAGATGATTTGGATGATGGTGCTTTTGGTGTATCTTGATTTTGCAGAAGAGAGCGGACAGTTGCATCCAGGTCTCCTCCGGGAAACAGTCTGCTTAATGCAGTTTCAAATGAATGCAGCCGGTCTTCAACATATGTCAAGTGCCTGTGCTTGTTAGACTTATATTTTCATTGTTTGTTGGGCGAGTGAAATATCATACTGTCGAGTCAGAGGACTTCTGGATACTTTCGGACTGTACTTGCACTCCTTGTTCAGCTGTCGGCATTGCAGACAGATCGGCCGCTCTTTTGAGCACTGTGATTGAATGAGTGATACATTCTTTTTGACCAAAAGCATATCCGCTCTGCATCACTTACTCTTGATTTCCGGAGGCGACATTCATCGCACTAAGTACCTGTCAGTTTCCGTTGCAGCTTTGCATAGCCAATGATACATACAGCGAATGAATGGGAATCACGAGTACTAGCCATGTTTCTCAAGGCAAGTCAGTCTGCCTATATCTAGTGTCCAATGCGCTCTTATCATGACACACAAAGAGAGTCATCTTGGTAATAAGTCAGCTATATCCTGGCCAATCGGTATGGCGTGACAGCTAGCATGCAGCAGACGTGGGGTTGCCGCGATAGTATAGTATCTCCGGAAGGCAAACCAAGCACCGGGATATACAAGGGAATATGATGCGTCGATTTGCACAAGTGTGAAACTTACGATAGGCGCTAGGGCAATCATCGATCCACTTCGGCCGGACAGGTTATAGGATGGATGAGATGCCGCATTCAACTGCTCCCCTCGATGGTGGGGAAATGGGTCATGTGATGCGCAAAAAAAAATACGCCATATCTGCCTGAGGCAAATACCGTTTTGGCTCGTACTTTTGTTGACTTTTCTTTTGGTACTGAACTTGAAAATAAATGAATGGTTTATTCAGGAAGAGTAAGAAAGATACACAGCTCAAGGCTCACTATTTATGTGGATATCGCCAATTATTGCACATATGAGATTGAACGGTGTCAAATCTCTCAAAGTATATATCTTGAACGCCTAGTCCCCCCAACCTCTATTTGTCACAACATAGAACATAAAGATTAATCAATACCCATTTATGTTGAAACAAATTAGCCAATGTTTTATATTAGTGTAACTTTCTATCTCATAATGCAACAAGAACGAGTAGATATCAAGATCCAGTGCCCTGTATGCTCGTTGAAATCTTCTTGGCAGGCAGATGGATGCGGATACGGTGGGCCAATCACAACCGTCATACAATTTTTCTCTTCACCATTATCAACATCAACCTCAGATCCAGCCTGCTTGCACGAAATATTAAAGTAGGGGAAACTGTCAAGGAACACCTGGGCACATTTAGCATCGGAACTCGGATCAAGAAATAAAGCCAGAGAGGAGCTTAAGGCGTCGCCATGCCGTCTCAACCCCCACTACCGCCCCTCCTCACCTCATATCTATCATCTCAGCCAGAGTCGTCACTGACGCTGATATCGTCTATTCTTGGCGCGACATCCAATTGGTTGGTCCTGAGATATCTCTACTCAGCACTCAGCACCTCAAAGAGCTCCAATGCCGCCATAGGCTTTGATGAGTCGCACAATGGCGCAAAGAAGAAGGTCGTTCTTGTGAGCTTCCTGCGGGGCTGGGAATTCTGGCGAGCAGAAGCTAAGCGATTGGTATGTCTGAGCGAACCATTGTTTTATGATGATAGCATTGGTTATATGTTATGTTCTCCGGACCGAACATGTCGTCTTTCTTAATTCCATCTAAGCGCGCTCCTACGTCATTTTATACATGGATGATATTGATAACTTCTCCAGGGCTTGGATCTTGCACGGCTGTCAGACAAGAAGCAATTTGCTTTTGTGGACGGACTGTCTGAGCTATTTTGCCCTCCACAAACAGCAAATGCTGCCCCCAGTCCATCTCCCATCAATGCGGGTTTCCCTGCACGCACAACAATTCCTCTTCGGGGTCCGCCAGGTGCTGGGCCTGGAAGAGCACCAATTTCCGCCGTACCGGCACCCAGAAACGACAATGTGGCACGAAACCCAGCCGAGCTAGGCGTTGCGAAGAAACTGCATTTCTCTGGACGTGGCACCGCAGCCCTGGATGCCCTAGAGAAGGACATAATCACCGTCATTGAGCAACTAAAGGCCGCCAATGACGAAAGCGAAGAAGTGCTCCTCATTATTGACCAACCGGACTTCCTTCTCGCGGCCACAGGCGCAAGTATGGGGATTGGAGCCACGGAAATGAGCGAGTGGGTCATGGGTCTACAGCAGGTGAGTCTCGATCTGGTTGACTCTTATCTGATAAAAACTAAAACGGCTAACTCGTGGATAGACCGTTCATGCTACAGCACTAACGCTTGCGGCTGATTCCCCGCTGATCCACAATGCGGCTGCTTCTGGGAACCAGCAATCTACACCAGTGGAGGGGGAACATGCAGCTTTTGCTATTGGGTTGGCGCATAGGGCAAGTTCGGTTATGCAGCTCCGAACCCTGGAGACTGGAGCTGCAAGGGATGTGAGTGGAGTGTTGAGGATCAGCCGGGGTGGTGGACTGAGTAGTGCGAATGGCCTGGACGAGAAGGAGTTGCTGTACTATATTCAGCGGGATGGCGGTGTCAAGGTGTTTGGGCGTGGAGAATCCTGAGATCTGTAGATAGATACCCAATTCAAATGCCTAAGACCCAAGACTGGACAGTTTAGTAGAATGAAGACGGTCGTGCCGCAAAGAAAGAAACCGGAGATGTTAGGAAGAGAGATCTTCACATTTGTATCTGTCACGACATGGGGATATTTGCCAGCCATAAACGAGAAAGAAAAAAGGAAATTCATGCATGTTTTCCCTTGAATTTTATGCCACTTCTCCTCGAAACACATTCCACGTAATTTTTGTCTTCCCGCCTCTTTTTTATAGGACGGGATAGACGATCGCACACACCAACTCCACGGGAAAGCGTTAATATTCCGGAATTGCCATTTTGCATTTCGAGTAATCTATCTCGTAATGCTAGGCCATGTCATGCCAGGTTATCACCCCTCATTCCTTTTCCAGCCTCTCCGAGAACGAAAAACGCGACGCCGAATCGGACAACGGGAAATCTAGTGAGCCTCGGGGCCCTTGGAGCCCTTGGGGACACCAGTCTGGAAGCCGTTCAGGAAGCGGCGGTGGACAGTGCGCAGGGAGCGCATGCGGCCGGAGCCGGTGGTCTTGCGGCGCTTGGCCTTCTCACCCCAGTTGTCTGTTCAAAGAAAAAAAGTTCGTAAGCCGAGTTGTTCCAACCATTGCGTGCATCTTGATATCAAGTCCAAGGATAATGCCCTTCTTCCCATATCCGTATCCATATCACCAAGTCTCAGGAGGGGTCATGCGTACACTTGCGGGTCTTAGCGGAAGGGTAGCCACAGTTAGCACAGGTGGACTTCTGGATGTGGAAGGACCGCTGGCCTAGAAAGTCGCGAAAACATCAACGGTCAGCTATTTGCTCTGATTCACAATAGCCGACAGTCCAGTCCCCTTGGGTATCCATCATCGTTCAACTCCATCACTGTTTGTAAAGAGAATTTTGCGATTTCGGGCCCGGGTAATGAATTGTCGACGAGTTTTGAGGGAGGTGTAAATACGTACCACAACGACGGCACAGAGTGTGCGTCTTGTTGTGGCGCTTTCCGAAGCTCGAGGTACCCTTGGCTGTTGTGGTTGTTAGTTTCGACGATTTCGAGATTGCGGAGATTCAGATTCGCGGTGCGAGGTTTCGGCATGGGACGTACTCATTTTGAATTAGGGAACTGTGATACAAGAAACGTTAGTAAATGAGGCGAGGAGAAAAATTGGTTCGCAAAAGAACAATATGTGGACGTACCTGGCGATTCCGTTGGAGGGCTGTTGTCGGTGTCGTCGTCGCTAGGCGTATCAAATCTTCCCGCTGGGTGAAGTGTCGGCTAAGCGAGGTGTGGGTTGCACATCACGGGACCCAGGGCACAAGCCCTGAGTCTCGTGAGTCAATGTCACATGACATACAGGCTGGACTGTGCACGAGTGAATCATGTGATTTGAGTTATGTGGGCGGCCTGGGCCTGGCTTAGTCATCATTCAACACGATCTGCTGTTCCACTGTGGATACTCTAATCATTCAAGATGCTACACGATCAACTGCCCAGCCTTTGCTTTTTCTTTTCAAATCAGCGTTGAGAGCACCCTTTGCTTCTGTTGCTTGTCGTTGGGGAAGAATCAAGAGCAAACAGAGGGGTTGTTATAGTCGACTGCATCACGCCTTCCAAACTTATACACCACTCTCAAAACGCAGCTTCCTGATGTGTTTTGTCACCTGATTCTGCTACAATTATTACGATCAATGTGGGACCAATCTTTGGCAATGACGGGCTCACTGGCCAAGTGAAATAAATTTGATATAATCGAAATGATCAAAAACCCCATTGACAAAGACTACTCAAGCAAAGCAACGAGCAGACGCCCACAATCACCCTGAACCTCGCTCCGCACGCGAGAAACAAGATCTTTCCCAAATTTGTGGCGATACGCAAGCTTAACCTGGTTCATATGAGAACGATTCCAATGTAGACGAACAATACGGCTAACCAAAAGCTCATCCGCGCTACCGATACAGGAGTTGATCAGACAAGCATCGCGCATTACCGGATCATTCGCGCTACGGAGTATGTGAACTAGAGCATCTTCCAAGTGACCCGAAAAGCACTCTTTAATATGCTTCTCTAGAGAGAGATGGTAGCGTTCTTGGAAGGCGTGGTTGATAGCCCGCAATTCTGCATCTGACGAGCGAGCAAAGATCGCGCAGATCTCGGTAGCATCGTTCACTACACGACCAGCGGTAGTTTCATGTATGGCACGAGCACTAGACTCAATAGCTTGGTGGTTAATAGGGGCATGTTCGTCTTGTCGGTTTCCACGCAAGACAGCGGTGAACAGGTCCGCCGTCTTCATCGATAGATCATCTTTGACATCCTGAACAAGGGAACGATGGAAGCTGTGCTCATAGGCAGTCTTGATCGCATGGATATCCGCGTTACTTCGGCCTAGGAGCACATCGTTTAAAAGCCACTCCTTGGTGCCGAGACCCTTGACCGCTTCGCGTGTACTGTTGGCGTCATATTGTAGTGGACCATCTACAATAGCAAGGAGGCCCTCTTCGAAGTGACCAGACGTCTCAGACTTGATGTCCTTGTGGAGGTCGCGCCGATGTCCCTTCGAATATGCTGCGCGCACGGCAGCCATTTGCAGCGGATCCAGTGGGGCGAGCACCATGATTAGCGTCTTGTCGTCTGTGCCGAAGCCCTTCATGGCTCTGCGCAAGGAGTCTGCTTCTCGCGTGTAGTCGCCCATTGCGATGGCATTTGGGTCATAGCCCAGGGATGGCAGTTGTGGTTGCTGCGGATGTGCGTATTGTGGAGCATAACCGGGCGCATTTGGTGCCGGCATTGGCGGTGGTGCATATGCATGAGTGCCTAGGTTAGGCCCAGATTGGGGATATTGGCCCTGCGGAGCGTATGGCTGCTGTCCATAAGGAGCATGTTGAGGCTGGGATAAGCCCTGCTGCGAGGCACCTGGATTAGGATTGTAGCCGCCAGGCTGGGGAGGAGGATACTGCTGCTGCGGGGCACCTGGACTATGAAAGTAGCCGCCGGACTGAGGAGGATACTGATGCTGCGGCTGTTGCCCATATTGAGGTTGAGGGTGCTGCTGGAAGCCCTGACCCTGGAAAGATTGGCCCTGCCTGTAGGGCGGATACAAAGGCTCTGGATGTAGTGTTAGTATGCAATGTTTTGGGTTCACCTTTATTATAACAGGACTCACGTTGGGGTGGGTTGTACGACATGACTGAACTCTGGAGATGGCTCAATACCAGCAGTGACAGGCCTAGCTTTATATACAGTAAACACGGCCTAAATGCTAGGCCTGTCACGTCGTGGCTGTGCAAGCCTCAACCATTCGCAAAGTGGTCGATGCCCAGGTGTCAGATTATCGCATTTGAGGCCCAAGCGCGCTGCGCCACATCCAAGTCACCTCGCTTGATTGAAAGTCCGCTAGGCTAGCTAGGCGAAGACAAGGGCAGTGATTAGCTTGACTAGCTAACTAACTTGTTCATGATAAGCCCCTACTAATTTCACTTACCAACATCTTACCAAGAACCCATTGAAAAAGTGAAGAATTCCAGCATACTGCGCAGTGAACAACGTTCAAAGGTTGGGGAAATGTAGTAGATCGAGCGTTGCGCCAGGTAAGTGGAATCTTTTTCGCCGCAGATTCAACAATATGTCTGAGGTAGTATCTCGGATTCGAAAGCTTCAGCACAGGATCCTAGAGGATGGAAGAAATCATAAAAGATTATAGACTAGATTATCATTTATCCAAATTTATGCAGGATATTCAAGGGGTATTTGGAACGCGTAATAGTATAACGGTCATGCAAATTTGACAGAATCACTCGTTGTCGACGTAGTTCGCCATCGGATCCTGGGCGGCCAGTCGGCTACGCTTGTAGGACTCCAGTTCTTCCTCAGTGATTCCAGATTTCATTTCCTCCAGTGTCCGCTTCTTCACATTGGCTGTCTCATCATCCTTTTGACGATCGCTGGCAAGTTCAGGCTCACGAGAGTGATCTGGGCCCTCGGCAGACTCGTCCTCACTGCCATCATTGCCACGTAGCATGAGCATATTGCCCTCCTCTTCCCAGGCCTTTTTACCGTCCTCGCCCGTACAATAACTGTTCTTGACTGTAGAGAAACAGCATGAATATCCCCATTTGAATTCGTACCACCAGCTGCCAAAGACGGAGGTGTGATTGTTGATCTTGACATCTTCTGGGTATTTCGATTTGGTAGCTTTCTTTGGGGCGCCTTTGATGGCACCTGATTCGTCGTACTCCACAAACCGCTCGTTCTCAACCACCATGGTGTCCCGCAGCGGGGTCTGTTGGAGATGCTCGCTGCCTCCGTATTTCTCCAAAAGTGCCTTCCGCGAGGCCTCGCGTTTCTTCTCTGATTCCTCCTTCTCCTTCTTCCGGAGGAACTCTCCGCTTGTTGGGTTGGCTTGAAGATGTATCGGAGTCGAACCCTTCTCTTGCGATTCCCAGGCGTATTTCTGAGCCTTCTCAAACTCGGCAGCATCACCAGAAGCACGGATGAAGTTTTCCTCCGCAACCAGCGCCGAGGCTTGATCTTCTTGCGCACCCATGTCTACCATCCGGCGAGTCTTCGGGTCGTACTTGGCGGAATCTAGATCAAGGTTCAAAAGGTACTTGGCGGTATCTTCTCGGATACGCAAATTGCGGGTAGCTGTGTTTTGTTGGCGGCCCATGTCGGATTCCTCGGTGTAGCGAATATCTTCATCGGCGTTGTCCCCATCATCCTCCAGCAGCTTTTTAAGATCGGCTCCTTCTTTGGCTGCCTTTTTCATCGCTTCCATCTCTTCATACTCGTTCACAATGTTTTGGTACTCGCTGGCGTCGTATCCGTTCCATCTGTCTCGCTTCGCGTCCCAGCCCATATTGACATCCTGGACGAGCTCGTCTGCCTGGATGTCTTTGCCCGTCCAGCGAGCACCCTGTTTTCGCGGTCGACTGAGGCATTCTTTGGTCTTGTGTGTCATAGCGCCGCAGTTTTCGCATGCGCCTTTTCGGTACTTTGTCGCGGCAGGCCCGGTGCGTTTTCCTCGGTCATACCATTTTGACTGATCAGCACTTGTCTTTTGCAGACGTTGATGCTCCAAGTAGTCGTTTCCAGTCTCCTCGTCGATATAGAACGGCTTCTTCGAAATGAAAGATGGAATGTACTCGTTGCGTTCCTTGGACGCCACATCGGCGGGTTTTCGTGACATGGCGACGTCGACCTCGTTAAGGCAATGAGCTTGATTGTGCACTGTATTAGAATATGCGGAAAGAGAAAGCCTTGTGTAATTCTAGCGCTGTAGCTTTGAGGACGAAAGTGAGGTAGAGATAAGATCAAGAAGTCGACGATAGGAAGCTGGAGATTGAAGAGCCATCACGTGACTGTCCCTTAGGGACCCACCAGTCGATATGCATGGGCGATCCATGTAAGAACTAGTCCTGTAACACAAACTCGTAGAAATCAGTACAATATGTCCTGTATTAGCTTAGCAGAACGCGATCGGTGATACATTGTCCGAGACCTTGCTTTTCGCATATTAGATGCAAGGTTCATTGTCAAAGCTCGATCTAAGTTATGTCAATATTACATAAGCGGCATAACGCGCGCCGAGAGGAGCGCGTCAAGAATTTAGAACTCAAAGAAGATTCCAAAAACCCCACAGCCCTCACTTCATGGCTTGATCCTTATTAG
Source organism: Penicillium sp. S1602 (assembly GCA_023626355.1). NCBI lineage: Eukaryota > Fungi > Ascomycota > Eurotiomycetes > Eurotiales > Aspergillaceae > Penicillium > Penicillium sp. S1602. The sequence continues at coordinate 238,114 of JAMAGW010000021.1, read as the reverse complement.
TGCTCTTGCGCAATGTCGCCTCTGGCCTTGGTAGCACAAAATCGGCCAGATGGACCCCTTTCGTGTGCGCCTCAACTGCATCGACCATTACCAAGCCGCCGCGTCAGAGCTGGACCCTCCACTGCCATTTCGAGATGGTGCATCTGCGAAAAATCATCGGCCTAGGGTGCCTGTGATTCGAGTATTTGGTGCGACAGAAACCGGTCAACGGATATGTGTTCATGTTCATGGTGCATTTCCGTACCTTTACATCGAGTACAATGGGTCTCTGGAGCCCGAAGCGGGTATGTAACTCGATATAATAATTTGACTGGTCTCGACTGGTCTCGCCATTGTTCAAATTCGAATACTAAATGAATGTTTAGTAAACTCGGCGATCCAAACACTTCATCTTTCGATCGATCATGCCTTGGCTGTCAGCTATCGTCGCAATGCATATGACCAGAAGACCGCATACGTCGCACACATCACCCTCGTCAAAGGGATGCCTTTCTATGGATACCATGTGGGCTACCGCTTCTTCTTCAAGATTTACCTTCTCAACCCCTTCTACATCACCCGTCTTGCCGATCTCCTCCACCAAGGCGCAGTGATGAAACGGCCGTTACAACCATATGAAAGCCATATGCAATACGTTCCGCAGTGGATGTGCGATTACAATTTGTACGGTTGCAACTATATGGACTGCTCAAAAGTCAAGTTTCGAGCTCCAGTACCAGAGTATCTGGAGCTGAATAACCTAGAACATCGTTGGCATGACCGGTCGATCGATCCCGAGAGCATTTCCGATGATCCTGCTCTTGGAAAACAGAGCCACTGCCCCCTAGAGGCAGACATTTGTGTGCAGGATATTCTGAATCGACTTGATATCAAGGAACGTCCTTTGCATCATGACTTCACAGAGATGCTACATCCGGTTGCCTTCAATGAGCGACTTGTCCCTAGCGTAGCTGGGCTATGGCAGGACGAAACGAAGAGACGCAAGAAACGAATGGGGATAGTTGACCCAAGCAGTAGCCCATTCGGGCCGGAAGATTTAATCTCTATGTCCGCGGATCCCAGAAACAAGTCCAAAGGGGGGTGGATCCATGAAGATGAGTTTCGTGAGATGGCAGACCAGATCGCAGCAGAGGAGAGGCACAGAGATAACGAGACAAATACATGTTTTGATACGTTCCTGACCACAGATAAACATGCCGCCAGTATCAAAACAGCCTTGAGCAGCGTTGAGGATTTCTTTCCGCAAAGGTTTGATGAATCCACTTTCCACAGTCAAGCCTTGAAATCCGATGAACTGCCTCGAGTAACTGTGAATGAAGAGATCGCTTTGTCTTCTCAACCGAAGAGCTTCCCACATTACAATCAAGTGGATAGCGCCCTTGAAATCGGAGTCGAAGGAGGAAATTTGGAGACAAAGGGAATCGCGCTGGAAGAAAGCTTCTACGATGGTGTTTTTGATGATGTCGATGTAGAAGAACCTACAAACCATGAAGTTGCTCAACCAAGGTTGGACCCGCAGATCAATTATGATCCAACCAGGAACTCTTTATCATCGGCTTCAGAGGAATGCCAGGAAGCCGAGTTCAAAGCAACCAGTGAAAGCCAAAGGATTCTCAAGCGAGGATCTGAAGAGTTCGTCTCTCCTGACCGAACACCTGCCAAAAAGCCGAGATTCTGGAGCACATACAAACCATCAAAATCATCAAACAAGCCAATCAATAGGGGAAAATCCGAAGATAAAGAATGTACAGAAGCTCCGGTTGAGCCTGGGTCTTCATCGTCTCAGCCAAAATTATCCTCTTCCCAGAGAAAAATCCGTGCCAAGGTGCAAAATCCTAATACCCGACTTAATTATCCCGTTGTGAAGGATCCCAATGATCCTTTAACCATCCTTCGATTCAGTCAAAGCCAGAATGATTCTCAATCTTCGAAGAAAGCGTCGCAGTCCTCCCAGCACATGCTAAGCTCGTTTCCATCCGGCTCCGCTGCAGGCGACCCAGGCAATAATAACGAGGCAGCGTCTTCTTCGTTGACGGGCTCTTCCTCTACAGTGATGGGAATCCCTGTACTGGATCCACGCATCTCTGAACTAAAGCAAAGCCTTGCCGATTCATTCGATTTCTTGCCAGGCAATGCCTTGCGTCTTTATAGATTCGCAGGCCCAAGTAGCAATGAGGTCATTTCCACCATGGATGTTCATGGCCGTCCTCCAGTCGTCTATCAAAAGGCATACTATAGCGATGAGACTGACGTGCCCGAAAGGTCCCGACAATATGCAGGGCGGGAGTTTCGATTGGAAAGCAATACAATCCACTTTCTCCCGGAGTTCGACCCCTCGGGAAACCTACCTGCAATGTTTGGGGAACAAAGTTCGATTACTCTAGACCAAGAGCAGCAAGAAACAGCTGATCGACAACTACGAGAATCGTGCACCATTAGAGAATGGGAATTTGCACCTGTTCCACCTAGTCGATCGGAAGTTATTGATTGGTTTGAGCAACTCGAACGGTCTCATGAAGTCACACCAACAACACCCAGCCTCCAATCAAACCCTAAGCATGAATTGCTGTCGCAAATTGAAGGCCCAACACAGAACCCTCATGGCTTCAAATACCCCCCAAAAAGCAAGAAGACCAGCGTGGAGCACCAAGCCCAGTACATGAACACAATGAGCTTGGAGGTGCATGTCAATACTCGTGGACATCTTTCGGCCAATCCCGCAGAAGACGAGATTGCTTGTATCTTTTGGTGTATTCAGTCCGAAGACGCGGAAATCGAAGTCAACAGCCACATCCCCGGTGTCCATGTTGGGATCGTCTATCAGGGCGAGGGCGAGAGACCGGAGGCCAAGGTCTCCAAAGCACTTAAGATTGACATGGAGTGCGAGCCGACAGAGCTTGACCTGATCAATCGCCTGATTGATATTGTCCGCGAACATGACCCGGACATCATTACTGGATACGAAGTACACAACGGTTCTTGGGGTTATGTGATTGAGCGTGCTCGGAAAAAGTATGACTTTGAGCTTTGCGACGAGATCTCGAGGGTGAAAGCCCAGGCACATGGAAAGTTCGGCAAAGAAGATGACCGGTGGGGACATGGTCATACTTCGTCAATCAAAGTGACTGGCCGACATATGATCAATATCTGGCGTGCAATGAGCGGCGAGCTCAACCTGTTGAAATATACCATGGAAAACGTGGTGTTTCACCTGCTGCACCGCCGAATTCCACATTACTCTCACGAAGACTTGACAAGATGGTATCGAAGCGGAAAACCTCGAGATATCCTTAAAGTCCTCGAATACTTTACCTCCCGAGTGCAAATGAACCTTGAAATCCTGGAAGCCAATGAGTTGATTCCGCGCACCAGCGAGCAAGCTCGACTTCTTGGAATAGACTTTTCATCTGTCTATTATCGAGGATCCCAATTCAAAGTAGAATCTTTGATGTTTCGAATTGCCAAGCCGGAAAATTACCTACTTGTATCGCCGAGTAGAAGGCAAGTCGGACAGCAGAATGCTCTCGAGTGTCTGCCACTTGTAATGGAGCCGCAGAGTGACTTTTACACAAGCCCACTCGTGGTACTTGATTTTCAATCGCTATACCCTAGCGTGATGATCGCATACAATTACTGCTACTCAACATTCTTAGGCAGGGCAGCCTCTTGGCGTGGCCGAGACAAGATGGGGTTCTTAGACTACGAGCGACAGCCACGGCTACTAGAACTGCTCAAAGACAAGATCAACATCTCGCCAAATGGCATGATGTACGCAAAACAGGAAGTACGGCAGTCCCTGCTAGCAAAGATGCTTACGGAAATTCTCGAGACTCGAGTGATGGTCAAATCTGGCATGAAGGCCGATAAAGATGACAGGAATCTACAGCGCCTTCTCAACAATCGTCAGCTAGCTCTCAAGCTGATTGCGAACGTGACATATGGCTACACGTCCGCATCTTTCTCCGGCCGAATGCCCTGCTCCGAGATCGCAGACAGCATTGTCCAGTCTGGTCGTGAGACACTAGAAAAGGCCATTGCGTTCATCCATTCAGTGGAAAGATGGGGCGCCGAGGTAGTGTACGGCGACACGGACAGTCTCTTCGTCTACCTGAAGGGCCGAACACGCGACCAAGCTTTCAACATCGGCGAAGAAATCGCCCAAGCAGTAACAGACATGAACCCACGCCCGATTAAACTCAAGTTCGAAAAGGTGTACCACCCCTGCATCCTCCTCGCCAAAAAGCGCTATGTCGGCTTCAAATATGAACACCGCAACCAAACCGAACCCGAATTCGACGCCAAGGGCATCGAAACCGTACGCCGTGACGGCACCCCCGCCGAACAGAAGATAGAAGAAAAAGCCCTCAAGATCCTCTTCCGCACCGCAGACCTCAGTCAAGTAAAATCCTACTTCCAGCGTCAATGCACAAAGATTATGCAGGGCCGAGTCTCCATCCAGGATTTCTGTTTCGCCAAGGAGGTCAAACTAGGCTCATACAGTGAACGCGGTACTCTCCCCGCCGGCGCTATGATCAGCACGAAGCGGATGATCGACGATCCTCGCCTGGAACCACAGACCGGCGAACGTGTACCCTATGTTGTGATTACTGGCGCACCAGGTTCGCGACTAGTAGATCGTTGCGTGGGACCCGAGACGCTCCTACAGGATGCACAGCTTGACCTCGATGCCGAGTACTACATCATCAAGAACATCATTCCGCCACTAGAGCGCATTTTCAATCTTGTTGGTGCGAACGTCCGTCAATGGTACGATGAGATGCCTAAGGTCCAGCGCATCCGACGCGTTGAGGCTTCCAAGGAAATGAAGGTCATGAAACGGACGCTAGAATCATACATGCGCTCGTCGTCGTGTGTTATATGCAGAGCAAAACTTGTCGATGCTACCGGTTCACTATGCACAGAATGTCTACAGCGTCCGCATCTTACTCTCTTGGGCGTTGTTTCGAGGCTACAGCGTGCAGAGAAGCGGGTTGTTGATCTTGACGCTGTGTGTCGATCTTGTATGGGTGTTTCTGCTATCGATGAAGTTAGCTGTGATAGTTTGGATTGTCCTGTTTTCTATTCTCGGACACGCGATGTGGCTAATTGGCACCATTCGAAGGCTGTATTAGAGCCGGTAGTCGAGTTATTGGAGAAGAAGGGGGATGAGGACTTGAATTGGTGATTCTTGTATCGACACACGCAACTTTTTCCCAGGCTTCCATAAGCAAGTTCTCTCACAAGCAATTTTCATAAGCAGTTCCCGAGGTCCTCCCATAAGCAAGTCCTACAAGCAACTTCCATAAACATTTCCCCATTTGCGAACTGGTTCATTTCAATGTTTTCCTTTTCTCATTCAGCTTTTATATACATCAATCATTGCCGATCAAGCGAAGTAGATCATCAAGAGTGTTAGATTCCACGCCCCCATTCGGCTCGACAATTTCGACAATATCTCTAGCCTCGTAAGCTTCGCTGCCCCCTTCACCGGCCTTGTGGGATTTTGTATCAGTGGACAGTTCGGCATCCTCCTTGCTCTCGTGGAGTCCACCAAGATGAACGCCCGGCTCAAAGTAATGAGCTTGGGGACTGTTCGCTGAAGACGCAGTCTGCGGAGAAACTGAGCCAACCGAGTCCGATTCTGTGGCCATCTCGGTAGTGAGGCTCTTCAATCCAGCAAGGAGCATTTGTACCTCCGCCTGGGTGTAAATCTTCTTCTTACTCTGCGGCAACTCGCCATCAGGAACCTCATCCGCGACAGGCATCTTAAAGTTGCCCATCGCTATCTTGCCGAGGAACTCATGGAAAATCCATGGGAAACTGATGAGTGGTAGCTGTATCTTACCACCTCCCTCGCTGCCAAGTTCGTCTGTATCGTCATAGTCGTTGAGAATCGGATTTTCCTGGGCTTGCAGTGCGTATGTCATCTCTTCGTGCGTCACACGGTAGAGGGCTACAACCAACGGGGCGCTTTCTTCGAACGTGCGTCCACCGACCTTTTCATAGCAAGTCTGTCGGAAGCCCTCGCGCAGAGATCCAGCCACACGGCCTAGGTCTTCATGGATCTTGTAGTCACGGCAGAGGCAGTTATGGGACATGACAAAGGTGGACCAGACCTCAAATTCAGTCTTGATGTCATACTGAGCCATAATGCGACGAACTGCGGTATCGTAATTCAACTTGAGATCTGCTGCGAATTCGAGGTATTGCTCGCTGGCGGGGACGAGCCCACAATTCAGAATCCGGCCGTCGAACGGTAGATTGAGGGTTGGTGTGAAATCTTTAGTCTCCACTGCATCGTAAATTTGACCAAGAATCCTAATCGAGTGGTAAATCTGTTCTGGGCGTTTGTGCTTCTTCTCCATGAAATGTGGCCATTGACGAGGCTCCAAATCGCGATCCATGTTTGCGACGCTTCCAGTCTTGACGTAGTCAACAGCATCAGAATGCAATTTCGCAAGCTGCTGACATTTGGGTTCAAGGATACCACGAGGAAGTCTGTCAGCATGAGCCATATGGGCATGTGCAATTCGAGGAAGACTATCATTTTTCATGTATGTCACGAAGAAAGATGTGATCTCGTCAACAGTGACATCGTGGTTCAGATCTGGCGCTTTGTTGCTGGTGTATTTCATTGGTGCCATGAACCAGTTTTGAGGGATAAGGTCTTGATCCCATAATACCATGTAGTCATCACCGTCAAGGTCTCCACCGGAGCACATGCTTGCGAGGTCTCGATCGCCAGTCTTTGGTAAAACCACAACGTCGCAAAGATGTCTGAGCTCTGGCTTATCAACCGCATTCACAACACGAATATCACCCGCGTGGAGAGAGGGATTCCGAGCTAATATGCAGAGCCCCTTAATGACCTCAGGTTTGCCACCGTCCAAGCGGCAGACTTGCACAAATATCTCAGGTATGGCAGCAATTCTCTCTTCATATGATGCAGTTCGAATACTGGGACTCTGATTGAACTGGCCCTTCAGCACTCCCTTTTCATCCATGCAGCCGAAAAGATTTGCACCTTGATCAATCACAATATGGGCCTTCTCCTTAATATTTTTTAGATGCCATGCTTTCCATAGTTGAAGCATCGAAGTGACAAACGGCTCATCTGTCTGCATGAATCCTTCCTTTACCATTCGAGCCAGACTGATAGTGATATGATTAGGATCGACGAACCTATGAAGCTGGCGGACTGCAGGCTCAACCTGACTCATGGCTAAGTTTAAGTCCTCGAGCATGATATTGAGCTTTTTGTGAAACACTCTATCCGGGATTCTGAGAGCTGACAATGCGAGAATCATTTGCCGATTTAATGTTGCGGGATAGTACCGTGACCACCGAATAATCTCGAGTCCAGCCGCCTCGGCTTCAAACTTGAGCTGACTTGGGCGGATGTGAATCTCCTTAGGCCGAGGGTCCGAAGAAACAACCAGCAGGCCTTTGCAGCCTCCAAGGCGGAACTGGAATGCAGAGGGCGGCTTACCCGTGCGCGTTTGAATATCGAGGTCGGTCACAGTCATCTCTGCAAGAAACTTGGAGATTTTGCCGACTCCATCAGAAAATGTAAAGCCACTGCGGACGACTTCCTGGCACATCTTAATGTCAACACGACAGCCAGAGACAGGACGAGTAGTGGAGAAACACTGACCCAGTCGAGCAGCACATTTCGCGATGTTCCGAATATGGTTGAACTGGCCCATCCAAGCCCGAATATGAGCGGCTGTCAGGTTGGGCGTAGGTGCAAAGAAATAGGCACCATGTTCGCGGAACTGCGAGTTTCCGAAAGCCAGGAACTCATAGTGACGATCTCCAATTGTGATACCCCTGGTCAAGGTCCTCTTGACCCGAGTGAAGGTTTCGTCATTGCTATCGTTAAAGCTGGAATGAATCCTACCTTGGGTCACCTCGTCTGTAAATCGAACCCGAAGGAAACGCTCCGCAAACTCAATGTACCGGCGAGTGACACGGTTGGAAGTGTCCACCGTCGGCGTGCTGTAGTAAATGGTTGTCGGTGTCACCCTGGCGGTGCGCATGTAGCAACAATGCTTGCTAAGCTTGATTTTTGGCTTGCGGAACTGGAGACTGAAAATCTCCATGGGGTCGAGATATCTCTTCCTGCTTGTAGCCACATATTCCAGAAGAAACTTAGCATCGGCCTCTTCCAGCTCCACGAGTTTCAATAGAAATTCTTTGGTCACTGCAAACTCCGACAAGTATCTGTTTGAGAGGCATACTTCGAGCTGATAGCGGACAGGGAATGGCAAGTGAACAAAATCCTGGTCATACAAATTTTCGAGCATAGACATACTATGCGTCAATTCTGTGTGGTCAATCCATTGCCAAACTGCTTGGGGACGCACAGTTGATTCAGTCATGTTGCTTCCATCATTGATGACGATGTTGTGGTCTTTCAAGATTTCATGAATGACCTTCAGATTATCAACATCGTCTGGGGAGAACGTAATCTTGAATACATTCCACCGACCTACAAAGAAAAAAGTTGGTTAGCTTGGGACATACAGGGTTGGGTTAAGGCGACTGACCCGTGTCAATGATCTGGCCCGACTTGCGCAGGTTGGTAGTGATGCTTGCCTGGGACAAAGGGTTGTGGACCACAGAAGTCTGCCGATACCATGTATCAGAAGCTCTCCAGATGATCTCTGAGTTAAATGCGGTCGTAGAGGCTTGACGGTGAAAGATTGCAGGAGCGTCGAGAACAATAACATATGACTGCTCGCTGGTGTCGTCGTTCCTGGTCTCCCAAATTTTGGAGAGCTCGAAGAACTTGACCCGGATCCGAAACAGCGAAGGAGGTGCCGCGATACTCTTGTGTATTGACTTGGATTGACGGATTTTCAAGTCAAAAAGGATACTCAGCGCTCGATTTCTGACGTCAAGGATGACTTTTAGAGAGTCTGAATTATCAAAAGTGCGCATTGGAAAGAACTTCTTTTCATCTGGGCAGACTCCGATATCCAACTTGGCGAGATTGAGTTCCTAAATGGAAATTAAAATGTTAGAAGCTTGCTTAGCATTCTAGTGATGGATTGGAACTGACAATTTCTGTTGGATAGAGTACTCCCTCACGAACAGGGCTAGGCACCCACGGGTCATAAGAATTCAGCTCGATGTTGAGCTGGAGGTAGCAGGTCAGGCCGCTGCGCAGCTTCAAGGAATAGGTCTGGTCCAACCAGAAGTCTCTGGCAGGAGGTGGTCTGTAGTACAGTCAGCAGATACTTCCAATAATCTAAAAGGATGCACATTGCAGACATGAGCATGATCTGGGATCTAAGTGACTGGCAAGTGAGACCGACGTAATACATACTTGAAGCGAATCCGCCCACGGCTTGATCGGTTGCCGTTGCGGTCTTCGAAGATGTCAATGGAGAAGATGTTGCCCTCCTTTGAGAAGGCCTCCCACAGAATCTTAGTGTTGGCCTCCCTAGGTAGATCTGAGATGCCCACAGCCACCGACTCCCAGTTCTTCCATGTTAGCCACACGGGTGGAGGTGGGGAAGCAGGTGAGCGGCGTGGATACATGGCTGGCAGTGGGGTCTGATCGGTATATGAGAGGTATATGAAATTTCGATAAAACGAAAAGGTGGATGGTAGACGGGTTGAGCCGGTGCATTTCGCGTAAAATATACTCATGGTCCGGTCATTGACAAACGGATTGATTTCACCAGGACAAACATTCCAGATTTGTGTCGTTAATGGGTTAATGGGCCGACACGACAATTTGTTTGGCATATGTCAGATACAGTGAATGGCAGAATTAAATGGTTTACTGAAAGATTTGACCATTAGTAGCTATTCTCCTTATACAGCCATCCTGAATGGTCAACCAGGATGAGCCACTCCTAAATTTCCAATCCTCACAGGACAGGTTATGTTATTGACAAATAGACCTTACTCAAGTACCTTGAGTACTGCTTTCTACATATGGCTTGATATAGGATTTTTGGACAAAATGCGTAAGAATTGAACTGAGATTCTCGGCCTGGATCATATAATTATATGTATGAGGGCTCGCGATGTCGAATTAAGGGGGGTGAATAAGTGATAAACTGGTTGTGATGATTTGGCCAACCTAGGTCTGCCGCTCTTTTCCAGTTTCACAACTCCTGCCGGATGTGCTTATGAGGATAGGTACAAACTGAGGTCAGGTCTCGTATTATGACGAACCATACGACATGCTCGTTGATTGTAGATCACATAAGTCAGACCCCAGGTGCTCTGAAATGGATCTGGCCAAGACTGGAGAACTAAAGAGAATAAAGTAGTGAAACTGATTTCGAGTGGCCTTGTACGATGAACAGGACAATATAATGCCTGCACACTGGGCAAGACTACAATACCAGCTATTCGGGCTAGGAAAGACATCTTGGCCTGTCACGATAGAATCTTGAGATAGAACGCAAGGGGAAAGTTGATTAAGTAGCGATACAAGATGAGTTCACCGCTCATCCACTCTTATTCTTTCCTTCGGGCGCTCTAATGACGACATCTCAGAGATTTTTATCTTGAATTCTGAGTTTAACGGAACAGGACATATACATGTGGGGGATTATCACTCATAGGCTGGCGCTAGATGGTTCCAATTTGCCATCTTGGTCGAGCCACGAGAAGCGGGGTTGAGCACAAAATTCCAAATGTAACCTCGGTATCAAGCCTCCTAAGGTCAATCTCGTTAGCAAAATGGAATTGAAGGAATGCTTTTATCACTTCAAATAAATGCACTTTCTTCACTCCTTGCAGCCTTAGTGGTATCGGATCTTTGCTCTTAGCTAGACGCAGGTAGTTGAATCAGGCTCAATGGAACGAATTCAATCAAACCTTGACCATTATCACTCTAGATGGCCTCAAAACAGGATGTGGATCCGTGAATGCGGGCGAGTGTATTATGTGGCACCAGAGGGCCTCCACCACCCATGATTTCCCAAAAGTGAGGTTTTCTCAAGCGCACAGTATCTCCCTCAGAATCATCCTATTTCGGTGGGTACTGCCACGTGGCTAGATTCTTAAGTTAATGAAGTTACCACTTAATAGGGAAACTTAGCTGTGAGTGGCAGTCAAAGATTTATCTGCTTGAAGCCCTGCTGCCTATTCGTGCGGCAAAGGTTACGCCATCCGGGCTCATAACCTGTTGTGATTAGTGGTTGTACTGGGTTAAGTAAATTGACTTATCGGAATTACGCCTCTTGGTAGTCCGCACCATAAGCTTTGACCACCGTGACACAACAAATATCAATTTGAATCGAATCGAATCTGGTAAAAGTTCGATTCATTTCGATTCACGCGGAGCGGTAACTCTCGTATAAGACACAAATCCTACAAGCAGGGGTATACTTGTTGAAGCCGGACTTGAAGGGATTCCCCATATACCACCCAACCTAGGAGTCGACTGTCCCCTGGTCGACCAAAATAGTGTTCACAACGACAATAAATCTGCGCTACATTATAACAGAATGCACACAAAAATGCACACAATTTTAATCTCAAATCAAGGTCGAAACAAGCAGAATAATCAGTCTGAAAAGCTCTATCTTAAACTTAAAATTCATCCTCCAACTCATCCATCGCATCGCCATCAATTTCGGTCAACTAGCTTATGGCACCAGCACAAATTTCTGCGTCTGGTCCCAAATCCTTCTAATACTGGAGTTGGGCCTCCCGAATGGGCAGATCATTCTTCTAGAAGAAGGATCTTTCTCCATATACTGCCATTTCGGCCGAGGTAACTGTCTGAAATGCTTGTAGAAATTGCTCTTTTTAGCTTTCACGTTCAAGCACCTACCTTCGTTGCCGGATTGGCAGCAGTAGTGGTTGCAATTTCGCTTAATGCTACAGCTTAAAGGGATGACGGCACCGACCGGATGCACTGGGTAGTTTGGTATATTCATGTAGTTCGGCGACCGTGGATCAATTTCTAGCTTCCTTGGTTGGGGTTCATTGTAGTCACTGAAATCCCGTTTTTAATTTAGTGGATCGAAGCTTATCGTGCTTCTGGTGGCGCACGTCCTTTCAGCTACACAGCTTGGTTATTGGTTTCGGGCGGATGGAACCAAACTCTTACATCGTTTTTCGGTCACTGGACATTTGACATCATGACTATTATGGAGAAATGCCGTTGAGTGCAGATATTATTTATGTGAAGTGAGTTCGTCTGATTGTGCAGGAAAATTTCGAGCATCGAGGTTTACTACAAGGATCCGAAACATCTATTACACCAGGATGTCTGAGACTCAAGGAGATTTGCCTAACGGTGCACACGCAATGAATAAGGAGCATGTCCCGGGGCACTTGCAGGCAAATGCAGGAGGCCCAAGCCATGAGGCTGCCGCTGCGGCACGACAGGGCGCCATGGTGTCTCAGGTGCTGCAGCCTCAGTACATGAAGCTCGCTAATCCTGGTCCACTTGGCCTCATTTCTTTCGCTATTACAACGTTTGTTGTCGGACTTTATGAGTGTGGTGCGGGGTGAGTCGCAGTCGCGCTCCTTGTTACTACTACACTTTTAGTTAACATACCTAACAATAGACTGCCCCATTCGAATCCCCAATCAGGTGTTGGTCCAACCCAAGCAGCATTTGGTCTGATCACCTTCATGGGTGGAACCGCGCAGTTCATCGCCGGGATCATGGAGTTTCGAGTGGGCAACACCTTTGGTACAACTGTCCATTGCTCTTACGGGGCATTCTGGCTCAGTTATGCCATGTTCCTGCTCCCGTACCTCGGTATTCAGGCAGCTTATGGTGGTGATACAACTCGAGCCTACACATTCGCTGTTGGAATTTACCTGATATTGTGGTGTTTCCTGACCCTGATATTTTTCATTGCTGCGCTTCGTACTAATATGGCTATCCTCTCGGTATTCTTCTTTCTTGTTCTTGCTTTCTTTTTCCTCAGCATAGCCAGCTTCATCCAGACCGAACATCCAACACAAAGTGTGCGCCTTAACAAAACTGGCGGAGCTTTTGCTGTCGTATGCGCCTTTTGCGCTTTTTATGCTGGGGGTTCTGGTCTGATGCTGCCTGCCACCACCTGGGTCCGCTTCCCTCTTGGTGAGATCCCTTACCACGGTGACAATAATGCTTGATAATACAGTTAGGGACTGTAAGGGAGGTCTCGGTAATTAAATTAGGCGATGTGCTTGGATGGTCTGTTTAATTTTAGTGCGATGCGGTTTAATTATTTAAATAATTAATGAAATTGGCCCTATTTACTTTCCCCTATCTCTTTTCTGACTTGCAAATGATAGCAATTAGGTACAAAACATAGTGGAAAGTCCCAAATTTGGTGCCTGTTCCAATATACAACGCTCGTGTCATCTAAGTTGCGTCCAGTTATCCTAAAACCACCAAATAATGTATTGTTGTGATTTTTAGAAGACTTATTAGAAGAATATGTGAGGCTTTATAAAGTAAGACACGCTAATACCTCTGCGATTTAGCCTGTCTCTTTATGTCGAAAGGTACCATTATACATTTCACATAAAAACTTGCTAGTACGTATTTACGATAGTAAGTATCATAATCACAAGGAGTGTTCAGCACTGTGTATTTTGTCCATACATAGTCTCGACCTTGAATATAGGCAGTACTAATGAAGTTGAAAGCAGTTAACCTTTGCGTATGCGGGGCCAAATAAAGCCAATCGTCTTCCAGGCATCAAAAAAGGGAGGCTGAAATACAGAATTAAATAAGAGCATTAGAGATAAGAAGGAATAATAACAACAAAGTGATTAGAGTGGACTAACCTCATTTCCCAAGGGGGGGGGGGGGGGGGGGGGGTGGAGCTTGTTTAACCCTTTGCGCTGTTGAAAGCGGGGAGATTGTCTGCTAAAATAACAAAGATCGGCTTGCCATGGGCATGCTACCGTTTGATAGAATAATTTTCCTCATCATGAATAAGATATAATCAGCTATATATCAAGTCACATTATGGTGTGTGTTCGAGAACATACAACAAGCTTGTCGTAGAGTATGTCGAATTGACGAAGCTGCTATTAGCCATCTTTTGAACCAGCTCTGGGTTTCGAGGTTGAAGTAGCAGGTAAACAAGATGTGAAGGTAGCTGGTTGAAAGATAGGTTGTTGAATGTGGCCCTAAAATGGGTTGGTTAGTTACACGCAACAGGCAACCGATTCAAAAGTGAAGACGTAATAACCTTGGAAAGGAATATCGTAAGGCTCTGGAGAGTTCAAATGGTTCCGTCCTGGAAACTTCCACGAGTCTTCATGCTGAACATGAAAGAATCCCGCTTATATCCTATTATGTATTCCGGGTGTAAACATGAATATAAAGAGCATTAGATTTAGAGATAACCTTGGAAGCTCCAGGACTAAGGAAATTAGTGGTTCACACTATCTAGATGTACTGAACACTTTTCTTAGAAATTTAAAACGGCATTTGGTGAAGGAGACTTCCTTCTTGACTCGGAGTAAGAAGCAAGGATAATTAGTATTGATAAGAGCGGCTCTTCACTTATAGGGCCCGCTACGTCCGCTTGAATAAGGATATCTGTATCACGAGAACATGTAGGAACATTTAGTTTAAACAGGCTAATTATTCATACACTAAACTCATTGTTGGCCGACTTGGTCATTCGATCCAGAAAAAGTCGTACTGCTGAAAAGAAAGTCCTTCGAGAACTCCAGATCCATATCCAAATCAATACCCTGCAGATGGTTCTCAGAATGTTGGCCGTGTTTAAAAGCCTGACCGCAATTTGCGGGGACTATTACAGTCCCTTGGTCCAAGAGGTTGACGGGCAGATTGGATAGTAGATTCCGGACAAATTTGTTTAGAAGGCCCGTTAGCGGGAGTCTTGGGTGGTTGTAGGATTCCCGGGCTCATTGAGAGCCGATTGGCCTTTGGCCGTTTGGGACTGGGACCCAGGACATTAGAAGCCAGTCCATCAAAGGACTCAGCTAGTTGGCTCTCGTCGTCGCCATACGCAGACTCGCGCACATTCTTTGAGTGTCTTCGCTCTGTACCTTCAGTTCGGTGTTGTTGGGTGGAAACGGGTGGTTCCATTGGTTTGGCTGTAAATCCCATGACGTTCATCAGCCTGCCAATGTGTTGCTGTGCCTCGGAAAATTCGCGAGCTTTGTTGGCTCGCTCGTCTCGGAGAGACTGAATCTATCTAATTGTTAGTAAAGGGATCAATCTCGATGAGGTGAATGGGAAACTAACCTTCTTCTCTAATATGTGGATACGTTTGTCTTTTGAGTGGTGTTCCTTAGAGGCGTCTTGAGCGGCGAGCTGCATTGCCGTATGCAGTCGGCCGATCTCCTCCTTGTGGGCTTGGACCTGTTGTTCTTTGTGAGTATAAAATAGGAGAAAGGCAGGGGAATTACCTACCTCTGACGTGGCTCTCGAAAGCTCTACTTCATGTTCTTGTTTTGTGGCTTCTAGTTTAAGACGCGATTCTTCGTCTGCTTCTTCCAATGCAAAGCAGAGCTTTTTGGATTCCATGTTCTGCTCATCAATCTGTTCAATGTAAGCATATGCTCACCTCTTTGATATATGGGTAATATTACCATTGTTTTCATATTTTCGATCTCCATCTGCATGTTTTCAGTCTCCGCCAACAGACGTTGAATTTCATTTTCTTTCTCAGAGCAAAGAGCCTTGTTGTCTTCAAACAACGCATTAGTTCCCGCAAGCTCCCTAAGCAAAGATGCAGTTTTCTGATTAGATGTGGCTTGTTCTTTGGAATATTCTTCCAAGGCCTGCTGCATTTGCCGAACCTCAGACTGGAGGTGCTTGAGCTTTTCCTGTTGCTCTTCGAGCTGATCGTCTTTCTCGGTGCAAGTTGCAAGCAAGTCTAACTCTCGATCCCGAGCGTTTGCTTGTTCTCGGCGGGTTGATTCTGTGGAACGACGTCGCTGCTCCTCAAGTTCTTGCCGTGTAGAGTTTAGAGCAGCAGACATTTCTTCGATACGGACGAAAGCGTTTTCTTGTTCG
Source organism: Penicillium sp. S1602 (assembly GCA_023626355.1). Taxonomy (NCBI): domain Eukaryota; kingdom Fungi; phylum Ascomycota; class Eurotiomycetes; order Eurotiales; family Aspergillaceae; genus Penicillium; species Penicillium sp. S1602. Next base: position 222,138 of record JAMAGW010000021.1, on the reverse strand, counting down.
CGGTGGAGGGTTTCTTCGGAGAGGCGTCGCTGCTCGTCAAGCTCTTGTTGTGCAAATTCCAGAGCGACAGACATCTCTTCGGCACGGACACGAGCGTTTTCAGCTTGTTCCTCGAGACGAGCAAAACTTTGCTGAAGATCCGAAATACCATTGAATGAATGTTCCAACTGCTTTTCCAGATCCTGGTTCCGCTGTTTGAGCTGTTCGGCTTCCAAAATGTGCCGGTCGCGCTCTTCTTCTGCGAAACGCAAAGGTCCTTCAACATCATAACAGCGACGTTCCAAATCGATGCAAATATTCTCGATCTTCTTCATCATGTTCGCGCTGGTACTTTGAACATTTTGCATCAATGCATCATTGATACCAGATCGCCAATCCCGAACTGAATACTCCGTTGTAGAAAAGTCCTGTCTGTTCCTCAATGAAACCGAAAATCGGAAATCTTTCAGACTGGATGTGGAGAATGAACAGCCATCGCCAGTGAGTGTCTTCCCAGCATGCCCAATGAAAGACTTCCAAACAAGAACCTCTTTGTTATTCCCACCCTTTGAAAGTGCAGCAGCAAAATAAACATCGAACAGATTGATCAGAAGCTGGTTCTGCAGTCTGGTCTTAGCACAAGGGCAAGCTTCTAGTCCCTGGCACCGAGTATGGTTAGGCTTGGCTGGAAAACTCCCAAGCAAACCGAGGATAGAATCTTTAGTAGATACCGAGTTCAGAAGAGCATCATTTAACACTGAGGATTCGGATACCTGGAAACCTGCAAGAATCAAATTAGCTAAGTGCAGATCAGACAGTGAGTTCCGACCAGGTAGATCGCCCTCCTGGACAACTTCAAAAATGAATCTGAGGAGATGATAGACGGCCGATTTCTCAGAGCACTAATGAAAGTCAGAAACAATGCTAACAAAGAGGTACAGAGCTACTCACAGCCAGCGATTCCGCCATACGTTGAATAAGATGGGGTGGCATGACTCCCATCACGCCTCTACTGCCCTTTGAAACAAGAACATGCAACCCAAGTTCTCGAATATGACAAGGAAGATGTGCTGCAGGAAGAAGAGATAGCAAAAAGGCAAGACCCTGAGGTCAAGTTAGCTAGTGCCAGCATAAAACGGATAGAAACCATCTTACCATCATCTGGATCTCCCGATCCAGCCCATCTCGAGCAACCTTTTCACACAGCTTAGCAATCTTGGACGAGTTTCCAGCTATCCAAGCCTGTTTCTGCTCCGGCTCAATAGCATCGGCAATACAAATGGCGAGGCGAATACTTTCAGCTGCTTGCGGCAGTGTCAAGTTGTTACAGTTCGACGAGCAGGCAAGGATGACCCGGAGAACGACCAGGTCCAATGTTTTGAGACCACGCTTTGGTCCGAAGAAGTGCCGAATATTAAGAAGCCACGATGGGTCTTCTGGTCCGTGTTTGTTAGTAAGGCCATCATTTCGAATCGATGCAATGCGTGCAAATGTTGCGAGACACAAGAGGTTGCCCATATGGTCATCCAGGTTCCGCAGAGTCTTAGTGAACTCCACCTGCATATTAGACATAACCTCAGTCGGGACATCATGCTGAAGGAGTGAGCGCCCTTGAAGTCCTTTTATCAAGGTATGTAAGGGTGCGATCGTATCTGCGCTTGGGTTGCGAGCCATTGCGGAGACAAGACATGTGATAAGGCTGGCAAGTCGAGCAGGGGGCACAAGCCCTGCTGGCAATGGATTGGAGAGCAGAGAGATGCATGCCGGCTGATACTGCTTTCATGTCAGTTTGTTGCCCAAATGATACTGTCATGTCAAGGAATTGATTCACCTCAGATTCACCACCATCAACGGCTTTTTCTAGAAGAGCATTCAAAATTACTGGATGGCGGAGTAGGACTGCATCTCTGAAGGTGATCTCGGAAGCTAAACGCCATCAGTAACAAAATTCTCGATATAAGACCAAAGGTTCTGGTCCTCACCAAAGGTAGAAAGTAGTGGAAGAGCGATTCGCGACCGCGAAAGGCTTTCTACCAGTACGTCGGCCAACAGTCCAATTTGGCAAGGTTTTTGAAGTGCCCAGCACTTGATTGTCGAGGGAGCCCTGCTCTGAACCAGCTCATATAGATCCTATTTGGGCATGGCATCAGCTAATACCCCGCTACTCAGTCACGGTCGCCTTACCTGCAGCGATGGGGCGTAGGGAGCAGTCACGATCCGCTCGATCTCTTCCACCATACGCATCAGATCTTGAGACATTTGAATAGTGTTTGCATTCAAAGATGATACCTAGATTAGTAGTTCTCTTGAGTGTCGTCGGCGCGCGGGTCGCGGATTGAAAGAACCGTGTTGATGTGGTTGCCCGGTCAACGGGCATGAGGCTGCTTAGCCAATCAACGCGCTCCATCTTTATAGGTACGGAGTGTTCTACGGAGTACAGTCACTGATTACCCTGTCAAGCATTTGCTTGAAGACTCACTAACTACATTGGCTATTCTCATCCTCTGGATTTACACCCCCACACTTCCCCACGCCATATTCCGGTAGAGCGGAATGAATCGGCGGAAGTCCGAAGTGGGGAAATACAATTCCCGGTTAGCAGCACACATCATAGAGCTCGCAAATGTCGTAAGCATTAGCCGAACTTGAGGCATCCGACGGAATTTGAGCGCAGAGAATGGGTTCATTTCTTGTTCCTGGAAATTTCTTTTCCTCTTTACACCCCGAACACTAATAGATATTTACTATGAGAGCGACCCTCAAAGTCCCTCGGGGCTTCTCCACTCCCCGCATACCCCATTGCCGACCCCGGATCTCCCAACCACGCCTCCTGTCCAGAGGATTTCGAGCAAATAGCTCAATTTCTGAGACCAGTAGCACCCAACAAAGCTCCTCGAGCTCTGGGTCATCCCCGAAGCCTTCTTTCTGGACTCCCGCGCGAGCACTTCTTGTCTCCGCATTTGCTGCGGGGTTGGGTTACGGCTTTGCCTCGTACAACCAGACACCACAACCGGCGACGAAAGCGCAGTATGGATCATTGAAGGATTTTGAGAAGGTACTACGACGAAAAATATCTATTTTTTCCAGTGCGCTGACTGGCAATCAATAGGCAATCGCGGAATTGAGAGCGAAGCTAGGCGAGGATGCCGTTAGCACCGATGAAGACGACCTTCAATCGCACGGATACTCGGAGTGGTCAACTCTCAATGCCGATCGTCTCCCGGTCGCGATCGCATACCCGACATCGACCGAGCAGGTCTCGGAGATTGCAAAGGTCTGCAATAAGTACCGAATGCCCATGATCGCCTACTCTGGCGGCTCTAGTCTGGAGGCCAATTTCTCCGCGCCATACGGCGGCATGACCATCGATTTCGCTATGATGAATAAGATCTTGACGATCCACGAGGATGATCTCGATATCGTTGTGCAGCCTTCTATCCAGTGGATGGACCTGAATGAGGAGATCAAGCATACGGGTCTGTTCTTCCCTGTGGATCCCGGTCCATCTGCTATGATTGGTGGGATGGTTGGTACCAATTGCAGTGGAACAAACGCGGTGCGATACGGGACCATGAAGGACTGGGTGATTAATCTCACTGTTGTTCTTGCCGATGGCCGGATTATCAAGACTCGCAGACGACCGCGGAAGACATCCGCCGGGTATAATCTTACCGGCATGTTTGTCGGTTCGGAGGGAACGTTGGGAATTGTGACGGAGGCCACCTTGAAGTTGACTCCTATTCCTGAACAAACCCGAGTCGGGGTGGTGGCCTTCCCGACTATCCGAGACTGTGCTGCTACTGCGATGCAGTTGATCAAAAAGGGTATTCCTGTGCAATGTATGGAGATCTTGGATGATGTGCAAATGGATGTAATTAATCGTGCGGGTGGGACTGGGCGCTCGTGGAATGTTGCTCCTACGCTTTTCTTCAAGTTCTCTGGGACCAAGGCCGGTGTCGCTGACAGCGTCAATCTAACGACGATACTCGCTAAGAGCAACCATGCTTCATCTGTTGAGTTTGCCAAGGATGAAAAGGAAGCTCATGATCTTTGGTCGGCGCGTAAGCAGTCGCTGTGGAGTATGTTGTCGCTCCGCCAGGAAGGCTCTGATGTCTGGTCGACGGATGTGGCTGTGCCTATATCCAGATTACCGGAGATTATCGGTAAGTGCAAGCCCTCTACATTCGAGATCAAGTGGTATATACTGACAGTTACAGAAATCTCAAAAAAGGAACTGGTTGACCTTGGCCTGTTTGCCAGTATCCTGGGACATATTGGCGACGGAAATTTCCATGCTAGTATCATGTTTAACCGTCAAGACCCCGATGAAAAGGAACGAGTTGAGAAAGTGGTTCACGATATGGTAGATCGCGCTCTCGAGATGGAGGGTTCATGCACGGTACGGTATAAGTCCATCCAGAATTGAAGACTTGAAACTAATACGCTTTGCAGGGTGAGCATGGTGTTGGTCTGGGTAAGAAGGGATCACTTAAGAAGGAACTCGGAGAGGACACCATTGATATAATGCGTGGGATCAAGCGATCCCTTGACCCACACTGGCTCCTCAACCCTGGTAAAATCTTTGATTTGGAGAGGGATCCTTGAGAATGAGCTGAGATCAATACAATTTCCAGCCTCCGCCGAAAATGTACTCAAATGTCTCGGTTATTGCACATAGGATGGATAAAACAAATACCCTGGATAATTGTATGTAAATAATCAGCACTATCGACAATTTGCACCCAAAGCATGGGTGAGACTGATCACAATGCCAAGAATCCGGCTTTGAGGCCGAGCTGCATCCTTCAAACTCGCCGAGGTCGGAGAGCAAGCCATGCAAGGAAGATCATGCGGAGATGGGCAACTTGACTCCGCATACTTCAATTCACTTCCCTCGGCCTGGATCTTCCCCATGTTTTCAGTTTCCCCAACCACAACTGAGATCCTATTTGATGAAATGGAGTCCAAACTACCTGATAACAATACTACATCAGCCCATATTGAGCTTCATGAAGAGCTTCCAGCCAAACAATGCCATAATGCCGTGCTAGAAGTGGCACCATCAGAATACAACAGAATCTTACGAAAAGTTGATTATCGAGTGATCCCTATCTTAGCTACTTTGTACCTTCTGAGCTTTTTGGACCGAGGTAAGGTGCTTTGTCCTCATTTTGGAATTTAACATGTACTCACCTGATGGCTTAGGTAGCATCGGAAATGCAAAGATCCAAGGAATGGCAACTGACTTGGGACTGGTCGGTAACCAATATAATTGGTGAGTCCAAATAACCATCGCGACTGGGTGCGATTATACTTACCTGGTCCCAGGTGTCTTACAGTATTTTTTTTTCCATATTCGTTCACCGAGCCTGTTTGCAATCTTTTGCTGGTCCGATTCAAGCCTAGTATTTGGCTTCCGTCAATAATGGTTGCATGGGGTATGATATGTGGCCCAAGCTATAAGCCTTCAACTAAGACTTTTTAGGGATCGTGATGACTTTGACTGGGATTGTTCAAAATTACTCCAGCCTACTAGCGGCAAGGTTTTTTCTTGGTGAGTGAGGTGACCTATGAACTGCAATACATCTCTAATGTCTTTGGTTTTCCCTAGGACTTACCGAGGCAGGTCTGTGTAAGTCACTCTGTACCCAGCCTTTGAAACATCCTATTTTTACCATAGAGTCTAACCTACGTCTTTGCAGTTCCTGGTCTGGCTTTCTACATTTCCCTCTGGTACCCACGTGCAAATGCCCAATTTAGGCTTGCTCTGATATTCGCATCTGCTTCAATGGCTGGTGCATTTTCTGGTCTCTTGGCTTATCTTATCAGCATGATGCATGGTGTTGGGGGTCTAGAGGGCTGGCGATGGATGTATGTTTCAACTTACGCTTACATGGTCGCATGACTTCTCTAACTCTCGGCAGTTTTATCCTCGAGGGAACCCTGACTGTCGTTGTTGCAGCGTTTTCGTACTTCTTTGTCTGGGATGAGCCAGCTACTGCAACATTCCTCACCAAAGACGAGAAGAAAGTTATCCTAGACGCATTGAGGTATCCACAAACTGAGACCTCCACAAATGCTCAACTCGGGAGTGAACACTCTTTCATGTGGAAACATGTTACAGATTCAATTCTAGACTGGCAGGTGTGTTCTCTTCTATTCCTTCAATCCAAGAGTAATTATCACTGACGAGGTATGTCAAGACATGGTTTCACTGTATTGGGTATTGGGGAGTTGTAAGTAAAGAGGCTCAGCTCTTTGTCGTTTGACTAACACAGTGCAATAGGCTGTAGCAGTGTATGCGCTATCACTGTTCCTTCCAACCATCATCAGTGGACTCGGCTATTCAGCCGCCATTGCTCAACTCTTGACAATTCCAATTTACGCAGCCGCCACAATATCCTGTATCCTAGTTGGCTATTTTGCAGATAAAACCGGGCAGCGAAGTTTCTTCACTTTTGCCTGCTATGCCGCTATAGTTGTCGGATATCTCATCGCTGTGGTCCCGCCAACATTCTTACCTGGCTTGACATATGCAGGATGCTTTATTGCTGCATGTGGAATTTATCCAGGTATATGCGATCACTGACACATTGTTTCATTGCGCTAATTGAATTAATTCTTCTAGCTATCCCTGGTCTACTGGCCCTGTCTTCAAATAATTGGGCGCCTAATGCGAAGCGAGCCGTTGGTATGGCTGTTCAAATGGGATTCGGTACAATGGGTGGAGCTGCGGCATCAAATTTCTACCGGAGCACCGATGCTCCGAGATATCGATTGGGGCACGCTTTGGTGCTCGTATTTGCTGGATTGGGGCTAGCCACCATGATATTATACTACGTTATTTGTCGCAGAGTCAACGCTAAGAGGGAAGCGGAAGCTGATAGCGTTTATCAGTATACTTCGGACCAGTTGGTTGATATGGGTGACAAGGCACCGAGTTTCAGGTATAAGCTCTGAAAAGAATTGATATGATGAACAATTTGGAGGTTGTGTCTTCGAATTATTGCGAGGATGATTACAAGTCAATAACATGCTCGTCCTCTGCCTTTGCAAGTTTAAGGTTCTCATCTTGTGGCTTTTTCAATTAAGGTTCGGGTTGACAGAACGTGGCGTGATTAATCTTGGTATACCAATAAGCAATTACAAGAACGTCGTACTTCCATATAGGTTTTCATAATAGCATTGACAGCCGCCCAGGTAGTGATGTAGCATCGCTCAAGCCTTCACCTTCACAACCTCCTGCAAAAGCTCTGCCAGACGGTCCGGCATACTCAAGAATGGTGAATGCGAACTTGGGAGACGGTAAGTGTTCTCCGGACCACCCATCTTGGAAGCAAAAAGCTCTTGAAAAGGAGGAGGCAGGGCATGGTCTTGCTCACACACAATATAGGCGCAGGGAATATCTCTCCAGGGCTCATATGTTGACTCGCCGGAAAAGACCGCACGGGAAGTGTGTAGTGACATCTCATTCCACTTTTCTTGCTTTTCAACGGAAAGATCTTGCCATCCAACCGCTCCAGCGCCATCTGCAAGAACGTAATCACCCTGTTACAGGTTAATATTTTACCCCTCAGTATCTTAGGTTGCATGATTGATTTTTCCACATACCTCGACCTTCATCCAGGGCAGATAGTTTCCACCCAGCATACCCAGCAAGCTTTGTCCCTTATCAATGGCAAATGCGGCAAGGTATATGACTTTGGTGACCCCACCCGTTTTGCCTTCCTTCGCACGGGCTTCTTTGCTCAGCCCTTCAACCGCACATGAGGTGACGACTCCACCGTAGGAGTGACCCACAACAACCAGTTCTTGACCTTCATCTGCGAGCTTCACCAACACCTCGCGGAGTGAGGCAACATCATCAGATAATGTCTTAGTAGGTGGCTCGGCACCAATTGAAGGGTGAGCGGGGCAGACCGAAGGAAATCCGAGGGCATCCAGGCGGGAGCGGGTAGCATCAAAGGTAGCCGGGATAATCCAGGCACCGAGCGAGAAGACAAATGTTGGATTACTCATGTTGAGATAATAGGCTTGAGGTTTAAGTCAAGGGGTAGGTCACAAAACAAGAATGATAATACTTAAAAATCGAGGGCAATTGACCATATTTCAGTAGCTGCGTACTAGCGTGGCCATCTACGGGTTGAGGGGGAATTTCCGGATATACATGGACCGGATGAACTATTAGCGTCAATTCATGGATCGCGTATTCCTGGCGTTCAGGCAGACGAACCAGAAATTGGCCCGGGTGTTCCGAGAGGCAGCGCTAATTTTGAAGCGATGATGGACTAAGCCCTTTTTAAGCCGCCTATGGGTCCGGTGGCTCGTGCCACAACTGAAATCGATCAATGATCATAGATCCGGGGAAACGGGCCAGTACTTCGGGTATTAGTGCGGATTTTGTGCCTATCATGAACCGTTTGGTGAACCGTCTAGGAATTAGTTTCTTGGTCGGCCCCCTTTTAGCGTCCTGGGTCTTGGGTTAGCACTATTACATTGTCCAATCTGCAATTTCCTTTTCACGGGGGTTTGCCCATACTTTCTGGTTGTTTCCCCCGGAGGTTGTTAGATAATCTTGAAAAACAATGGCGTCTGACTACGATGAGCAGAGTACTCAGTCAAAGCAGCGTGTTACAACAATTGTGTTGGCCGTCTTGGCCATTGTCTTTTTGTGTCTACGACTGCTGGCTCGGCGAGTGAAAAAGATCCATCTTGGGCCTGATGATGTGACCTTGATTGTGGGACTAGTAAGCCTTCCCCTCTTCTTGCAATCAAAGATCTCGGGTGATAGGGTCTGACATCGCTTTAGTTCTTGGTTTTGGTTGGTGCTGGGATCAATCTTGCTTGTATGTTTCCGTTAAACGCCATTGCATACTTTGGGGCTAACAATACCAACAGGCGTTGAATATGGCATGGGCCGACACACTAGCACCATCCCTGCCGATAGGGAAGGAACATTCTTCAAGGTGTGAACCAGAAATTTATTTCAATGCTGTCACTGTTGGTCATGTCTCGAATATCTTCTTTCCACAGCTCGTATATGCTTTTGAGCCCCTCTATATCACTACGGCCGGCATCATAAAAATCTCAGTACTGCTTATGTACCATCGAATATTTCCCGTTCGCTATGTAAAGATTGGTGGATTGATTCTTGCCGCCATCACTCTTGCTTGGGTTATCTCAATCGACCTCTTGGCCATCTTCCAGTGCACCCCGATCGCCAAGGCCTATGACCGCACACTACCAGGCCACTGCATCAGCCTTAAAGGGGCACTTATTGGTAACGGCGTACCAAACTTCGTGACGGGCATATTCATTCTAGCCTTGCCCTCAAAGCTCATTTGGGGCTTACAAGCAAGTTTGTGGCAGCGCATATCGGTTATCGCGGTGTTTTTGACTGGAAGTTTGTATGTGCCACCCAAAGCGTCAAGCTCTTCCCCAGCTACCTACGCGATGAAGCCTTATTACAAAAAATCTACTAACAATATTCTTAGCGTCGTGTTTGCGAGCATCTATCGCTTCACCCTGATATTTTCTTTCGAAATGACAGATGTCGCTTGGACACTCGCCGACGCGCAGACGTGGTGTGTTGTCGAAGTCGCAGCCGGAGTCATTTCAGCTTGTCTACCCACAACCGCTCCACTAGTCAAGATATGTGCCAGGAGCCTTGTATCCACCGCTAAATCGCTATCAAAGTCCAACTTGACTCAGTCAGAGAGCCGGGTGCGTTCACGAACCGATGCAACCACGCGTTCTATCAACGTTGATAACAGTATCACTATTGAAACAGACGATACTCATGCTCATCGTGCTAGTAGTGCGAGTTTTGCATTGGAGAATATGAGCCCCCGGGGCAGCTCGCATTTGAAAGGCAAAGGATGGACAATGATAAGCGCCGCCGAGCGTGACAGCGACCCAAACTGATGATGAAATTATGGGCAGCTGGCTGTGTATAATGGAGATACATGAAAACTACTAGTGTCATCAATTACAGCGTCATTTATAGAGAGGACGTCTATAATATGAAATTTTTTTGGGCAAATGTTCTACTTTAAACCTTGGAATGAGTTAGTCGTGCGTGTCTCGTGAGACTTGTGATTGAAATTTGTTTTTGTCTTCAGTTATTCACCTGCCTTCTTTTTTCTCAATCATTTTTCTTCCAATTTCCTAGTACAGGGGCATAATGTCAAATGGTATTCTGATGGATATGGCTTGAAGCCTTGAGTTGGGTGCTTACAGCAGCCACAGAGCCATGACTAGTTGATGCGTTTACAGGCCATTGTCTTAGAAAATGACAAGGTAATACAGCTAGGAGACAACCAGAATTACCCTCTTAGGTAATCCCTTGCAAGACTGAAATTACTCATCCCGGGATTAGCAAACAAAGGAGATACCTGACTGATAGCAGACGTTAGACTATAAATATGTTCTTTTGCTCTTCTACAGTTGCTTCTTTAAACAAAATGCAAACCCGGACAAAGCAACACTAAAACTCAACACTTGACATTCACTCAACTCTTCCCCAACTCACACTTCACAATGGCATCCTCGCTCAAGAACGCCACCATTGTTGGTGTATGTAGATATATATATCATTGTTCGACGAAACATTCCTCAACTAACTCTATCTAGGCCAGCGGATCCATTGACAACATCCTGCTTGACGGCCTCTTTGCGTCTTCGCAATTTAACATTACCATCGTCTCGCGACTCTCGCCCAATAAACTCAAGGCATTATTCACTCAAAATGTCGCCTTTCTCAAGTCTGATTTATCGAAGGTCATTCTTGAGGCCGCTTTCAAGAATCAAGATTTCGTGATCTCGACTGTCGGAGCCATGGGATTCAGCGAGCATAAAAAGTTGGTTGATGCTGCTGTGCGTGCTGGTGTCAAGTGGTTCATCTCCTCCGACTTCCCAACCAACAATGGCATTGTCCCAATCTTGGAGCTGCTTAAATCTTTCTGGCAGAAGACACAATTAATCTGCTACCTCCAGACCAAGGAGGCGGAAGGTCTGAGCTGGACTGCCATCGCAGCCTCTGGTCTATTTGACTGTGTGAGTTATACATCTTACTTTGTTGTAATTGAGTGGTGATTTAATGATAACTCTTCTGTCGGCAGGGCCTTCGAAACAAATTCCTTGAATTCGATGTTGCAAACCGTACTGCCACGATTTGGAATGGTGGTGACAAAAATTGTAAACTCACTTACCACAAAGAGGCCACGCAGTCGGTTGTCTCTATCCTACAGCATCCAAAAGAAGCCCGCAACAGGTGCTACTATATCGACTCTGTGGAGATCACCCAATCGGAGATGCTCGCGGCCGTGGAAAAAGCGCAGGAAGCCAAGTGGACGATCATTGACACCACGACGGACACACAAATCGGCGAGGCATCTAAGAAGCTGGAAGCCGGTGGTTCCAAGGGTGCTTTTGCATTAATTCGAGCTACTACTACTGTTTTTAGACACACACCTGACCTCCATGCAAAGTCAACCTATGCCAACTTGAAGGTGGCAGATGAGCTCCACGGGTTCTTGGACTGGAGAAGCGCAGGAATAAGAAGACGGTCCAGCAATTTTTACCGGAACCGATGTACTTGATTTAAAAGAAGTTCAATTCACAGAAATAAAGTTCGAATGAGACATTAGAGCATTTCCGGAGAATGGCCACCAACTCCGTAGAATGGGGCCCGAGTAGCGTCGAGGAACCAATCGGGGAGAAGGAGATGGAGGATCCAGGGCGGCTTACTCATCGCGGGGTGGGCGATATCGCATTCGGATCAGTTCGCCACATTTAACCTCAACAACACGCAATTGGTGAGTACAAATGAGTTCTTATTGTTTTTTGTCTATGGCCATGGCATTCTGGATCTTTTATGGCTCCTATGAGGTGGTTGGGGCCTTCGATGCCTTGTATCCGATCTAATCCACTATGCGGGGCACTGGACAGCGCCTTGACTCACATCTCTGTGGCCCATAATCACGATTAGATACGAATGGACCTGACTTTCCACTATTGCAATTTTTTGATTTCTCTATCTTTGGCCTGTTAATCTGACTATCTTCAAGATCATCCCACCTCTCCTACATACATCCGGTTCAAGATGGCCATCCCATACCCCAAGAAGAAGTGCGGTATGTCTTGCTCAATGACTCAATGACCTCATTCATTTCAATTCTGACATCTGCTAGGTGTTCTCGGTGCCACCGGTTCTGTCGGTCAGCGTTTCATCCTCCTGCTCGCCGACCACCCCTTCCTCGAACTCCACGCCCTCGGTGCCTCAGAGCGCTCCGCTGGCAAGAAGTACAAAGATGCCGTGCGGTGGAAGCAGTCATCTCCCATGTCGGAGAAGCTCAGCAACCTCATTGTGCGTGACTGCAGAGCCAAGGACTTTGCGGACTGTGACCTTGTCTTCTCCGGTTTGAACAGCGACATCGCCGGCGAGACTGGTAAGTTTTACTGGCAACAAACCTAGGCTACTGGAACAGCACTGATGGTCTCTACAGAGATGGAATTCATGAAGGCCGAGATCCCCGTCTTCTCCAACGCAAAGAACTACCGCAAGGACCCCATCGTTCCCCTCATCGTCCCCACCGTGAACCCCGACCACATGGACTTGATTCCCCACCAGCGCAAGCACTTCGGCCTCAAGAAGGGTTTCCTGATCTGCAACTCTAACTGCGCTGTCATTGGAGTTGTCATTCCTTTCGCCGCCCTCCAGGCCAAGTTCGGCCTCGTCGAGGAGGTCGAGGTCTTCACCGAGCAGGCTACCTCCGGAGCTGGCTACCCCGGTGTGCCCAGCATGGACATTATCGACAACGTCATTCCATACATTAGCGGCGAGGAGGACAAGCTGGAGAACGAGGCTCAGAAGATTCTGGGTGGCCTAAACGCCGAATCTACCGGTTTCAACGAGCAGGCTGGACTCCGTATTGGCGCCACCTGCACTCGCGTTGGTGTCACTGACGGCCACATGGCATTCGTGTCGCTGCGTTTCAAGAACCGCGATTCTATCCCTACCGCGGAGCAGGTCATGCAGGCTCTGCGCGACTACAAGTCTGAGGCCCAGAAGCTGGGCGCACCCTCCGCGCCTGCGGACGCGATCAAGGTGTTCGATGAGCCCGATCGCCCACAGCCCCGCCTGGACCGTGACATCTCCGGCGGATACACTGTTAGCGTTGGACGCGTTCGCGAGGGCGCAAAGGGCGGTTTCTTCGACATCCGATTTGCTGCTCTCTCACACAACACAGTTATTGGCGCTGCCGGATCATCGATCCTGAACGCCGAGGTGGCTGTCATCAAGGGTTACATCTAAAAATTGTAGATATGAAAAGTGGGATTTTCAGCGATGTTCAATTATACCTAAATACACAGCCTCAAAGATTAAATATTCGATAGAATGAATAGACTTGAAAAGTCTCCATGATTTTTATCTAATAATTCGCAATTATTACTTTCAATCTGCGTGATATGAAAAGTTAAAAGTCAAAATCAATTACATTTCCTAGTCGGGAAGGTGGGCCTTGGTGACATAATCAGGTAGCTGCGACCCGTTGTGGACTAGCGTGCCTAGGGCTCAAACCCACACGCACTAAGCGAAATCTCCTTGATCCTCAACGCGACCCGACTTCTCTAGTGATTGCGATACTCCGTCAACTCACCTCCCCATCTCGACAAATCCATCAAAATGGGCCGCGGACCGTAAGTGTCATGATGCCTCTCTCTCTCAGCCTATGCAACAATTCTTGGACTCGACTCTCGACTGCTCGCGTGCATTTTTCGTCGCTTGTCGAACCTTGAAAATTTTGCATTCCATGAGTGAAGAAAATTCAGCATACTAACACAATGGCTCTCTAGTAAGAAGCACCAGAAGCGCCTTAGTGCGCCCTCGCACTGGCTCCTGGACAAAATGTCCGGAACCTATGCGCCCAAGGCCTCCCCCGGTCCTCACAAGCTCCGGGACTGCCTTCCTCTGATTGTCTTCATCCGCAACCGGTACGACCTCGAACCTCCTCCACAACAATTGCAACTTGGAAACTAACATACTTGTTGAATAGTCTCAAGTACGCTCTGAACGGTCGTGAGGTCAAGGCCATCATGATGCAGCGTCTGGTCAAGGTTGACGGCAAGGTCCGCACCGACACCACCTTCCCCGCTGGCTTCATGGATGTCATCTCCCTCGAGAAGACCGGCGAGCACTTCCGCCTGATCTACGATACCAAGGGTCGCTTCACCGTCCACCGCATCCAGGCTGAGGAGGCTGAGTTCAAGCTCTGCAAGGTCAAGCGTGTGCAGCTTGGCAAGGGCGGGATCCCATTCTTGGTTACGCACGATGCGCGAACGTGAGTTCTACTCCAAGTTCCGTGTCATTCAGTCGTTGGACCATGATTTGGTTGATCGGTTGAGGACAAACGAACATCCTGTTCCATATTGGATACAGTAAGCCCCATTTCAAAAAGAACAAAGGTTTGCTAACTTGTGGCTCACAGCATCCGCTACCCTGACCCCGCTATCAAGGTCAACGACACCGTCAAGGTCGAGATTGCCACTGGCAAGATCGCCGACTTCGTCAAGTTCGACTCCGGTGTTGTCTGCATGGTCACTGGTGGTCGTAACATGGGTCGTGTTGGTGTCGTCACTCACCGTGAGCGCCACGATGGTGGTTTCAACATCGTCCACGTTAAGGACGCTATTGACAACACCTTCGCTACCCGCGAGTCCAACGTCTTCGTCATTGGCCAGGAGAAGCCCTGGATCTCCCTGCCCAAGGGCAAGGGTGTCAAGGTATGTTTACAATCTGAAAACTCTTAATATGATTATAGGCTAACATGTCCACTAGCTCTCCATTGCTGAGGAGCGTGACCGCCGCCGCGCCCACGCTCTTGCCAACTAAATGTCTCCTGACATTGGCAAGAAGTGTTCCGGTGTAACAAAAAAACATTAACCAAAACTGTAGCTTGGAAACGGCGTCTTGTCTGCTTTGTGGACTTGAATGATGCATCGTTCCGTAGTTTCAACCATAGCAAACAAAGCACTCGTTCCGAGTGATATGATACCTATTTAACGTTACCTTTTCTCAAATGACTTAATGATCGTACTACTTATTTCCTCGCCTTCTCAAACTCTTCCACATTGAATGTTCTTTTGCCTGACCATTGAACCTCTTCACCTTGCCCCATGTAAACTCTTGGAATCGAGATATGAGTACGGCGCCCACCAACATTTGAACCTTGCTAGGATTACCTGTGCAGAACTTAAAGTGGCTTCCTTCTCCCGCGACTTCTCCCGCGACTTCTCCCGCGACTCAATTCGCTCAGCTATGAATTATTTCAAACCGGCCCAGGTACCCACATGGTAGCCAGCCGTAGAAGTTACATTGAAGCTGAAATATGGAGCATCATCTACAACCCTACCCACTCGTGCAGACACGAATGTCCAGTAAAGACCCGATTCCACAGCTCAATACTTTGATTCGTCCAAGCGAACTATTCTAAGAACCAAATACCGCCCAATCCCGAGGTTTTTACAAGCTTATTATCCAGAGCTCGGCAATCCCGAGGCCTAAGCGCAAAATATATATCAAAACACACGGAACACGGAAAACACGGGGAAGAAAGTTCCAGCTCGGCGCCAACCGTCAATTGGCCAACTAAAGGTGAACAGAAGAGCCACAAAGTAAATCAGGAGATATTCCAACATCGGTCCATCCGCGACATTTGCCGAAGTCGTTATATAACCGGAGATGAGCGGCGTCGATGCGCGGAGGATCGCCCCTCCTGGTGATGGATCACCAACACTCAACGACTGGCCCACAATATAGCTTCGCTAAGCCATCCTCTGAGAATCAGTGGGTCTTTGTGATGCAGCGACCAAAATTCTCCCGTTGTGGGGAACGCACAAAGGCGCTATGTGTGCTCCGGCGTACTCCGTGGCCGAAGTGCTTGCAAGCCCAGGCGCCACAGCTAGAGGAGCGGGGAGCGGAAACAAACTCCTGTGCAATTAGAGTTAAGAAGCGATACATGCAATATGAACCTGTTCATCCACAATTGGTTGGTATGGGCTACGCCAAGGAAGGCAGTTAGTGTTGACCGGTCTCCCGTGGTCGCAGAAGGACCCTCTTCGATCATGCCGATCGACGTATGAGAGGACAGCTCACATGTGGGATCCCAGATATCACTGATCAGCAATTTCCACTCGACTCAGTTTTCCCAGAAAGAGGAGAGTGTAATGCTCGAGACCACGGACCGCCTCCAACCACATATAGGCTTAGTTGGCTTTTAATAATGAGGCACAGAGGAACAGTTGATGCGATGCCGATGCCGACCCCTCCCAATCTCCCTACATCTCGCAGATAGAATTTCTTCGTGCTCGAGCGTCTGCCACTAGCGATCTGATACATCCAATTTTACCCCATTCCTTCTCCACAGGCAAAAAAATATTCCGGATTCCATTGCCACAGAACCGGAATATGCACGACAGCATAGCATCCGTGGATTCCTAGCGATGCAACATGGAGAAAAGTTGATTACATTGTAGCACTGTCGCGTATGCAGTTTTAGTGCTTGAGGATCATCCTTACGTGGACCTAGTGTAAGTGGCTGGATTTATGCATCTGCAGAAAATGGGTTCCAGGAATTCAGACTTTCGCTTCTCGCATGCGATGCAGAAGGATGCGGCAAGACGTATGGAGTTCACGGTCGTGTAGGATCGCTCTGGCCCCCTTCACGGTGGAAGGTGATCCCTGGCTTGATGGGTGTTGGTGCATTGTGGGCTGCACCGGATAGCTCGATCGACCACTAACGAAGGTACATTAGAAATAGAATCGCATGCACAAATCATCGGGTTTTATTTGTTTTTCTGTCCGGCATGGAGAGACAGTACGTTGGATGCCCATTCCATTGCTAAAGGACTAGCGAACACTGCGCAAAAGGCGGGTCTAGAACGCGTTCGCTGCGGAGATGACGAGCGGCGCTACTCCTGGCTGTGAGTACGAAAATCGAACTTTTGCATTTCTGGATTTTTCTTTTTCTTTTTGCAGGTCAAAAGCTGCATCATGAATTGATCTTGGACAGAGATTGATATAGTTGTCAAACAATGCTCAAGATCCACCCCAAGCTCTGGGACATGTGGATCTACCGAGATCCCGTTTCCAGTTCCTTGGACCTGGGTTCACTACAACGTCGAATTCCTGAGTTGAAAGATTTTCACGTGGCAACAGAGTTCAATGACGTTCCTGCGTGTCCTGTATCTTCCCATGGCGCTTGCTAGCGATTTCGTTCTCGCTCTCGGTGGCGGGGCCATGCAGGGAATATTATCAAGAATTTTGAATTAATTTACTTAGATTTCCTTGAAGGGGCTGATGCCATTCCAGCGGTGAGTCTTTAAGGACCTTCCCAAACATTCCTAGTGTCAAAGATTCAAGGATGTTACCAGGGTATATCTATTGGGCCCAGATGCTCTAAAGTTGAGGCCTTCGGGTTTTGACCAGCGATGATCAGCGCTTCAGGGGAACAAACTTTAGGGCAACACGACCACTCGGTTTTTGGGTTCAATATTTCCCCAGGCTGGGTATGTCATAAATCTAAAATCTTAAGTCCATATAATATCCAGTTTCCAGCGGTGTAGATGTTATAATCTGCAGACCGCAACAACGATGGACAAGAAAGAGGGGGTGGAGCAGTATTGGGGTACTCCCGGAACCTACAGTGATTGGGGTGAATATCCTTGATTGGTCACAGGGGAATGCCTAAGAACCCAAGGGAACGGTAGTTGATTTGGAGGTTCTCCACTTTGTGACGCCCTCGCTGCATTTATCAATGGTCCTCGATTTGTATTTCATCATGATCATCGCTCGAAGCCCCTCGCTACGGTTTAGTGTCATTACGCTGGTTCCACTTGTTGCATATGAAATCATGGAAGTCCGAATTTAGTCTCGATTTGGGATGACAATCATCTTATAAAAACAGAAATAATAAACCCAATGTTCCTAATGGTTCGTGGAGAACAAAGGAAGACAACCCTGGATAGTTAATTGCCACTACCTCATGCCGGAGTACACTGCATCATAGGTTTGCTTTTCTATTCAAAATCAAATCCTTGTAAAAATAATCATCTTCAGAAGGTTTGATGGTTGACCGCTTCCCAACCGATTTCTCTATCGGCCAGATAAGGTATGAACCGTTTCCTTAAAATGACATATCATGAATCGGACTGGGCTGCAACGGGTGCTCGGCATGAAATAATATTTTGAAAATTGAATATTTCACGGGATTTATGCGGTAACGAGCAGAAAGGTCCGCAGCTGTACAGGGACCATTCTTTACAGTGGATCCTAGCCGATCTAAGCATACGTGTTTATCGATGGTTAATCATTACCCCCTTTTTCCATCTATCGGGACTCCCAGCAGGATGGATTAGCGCCTCCGTTTTCAATACGCCCATCTGCCGTGCCCCCCATTATAATTCTCCCTCGTGATGGATCCAACGTGGCGGGAATGTCAGGGATAAAGGAAGTTATTAAAGAAACCAATTACCCGGGTCTCCGAATATCCCGAAGCGTTTAATCCATTTTGCATCCACTCCATTCCTGTTTCCGCCACGTCTGAAACCCTGGCCTATACTTGGAATTTTCTATATTATTTGTGCTCTAGTCCATTTCATTTCTCCATTTTTCAAATTTTCAATTTTCCGATTTTTCTTTTTCAGTCAATTTTTCTTTTCTTTTTCTTTTCTCGTATCCAGTCGATTCCATTGAGCGAGGCTTTCTTGCGCAAGCCTCGCGTCACATGTACTTGTGTTGTTGTGCCTCATAAGACCCCTGGCCCAGGTGCTGAGTATTCGCATAAATGCAGTCCATGGGCACGGAAGACTCGGTCTTCCATCCGCCTAGATCAACACTATACACCGGAAAGGTATCCCCAACACACTACAGGCCCGACATGGCGACTCAACTAGCAACGCAAATGATAGCACCAGTCGGAATACCCTCTTACCCTTCACTCTTCGTGGTCAGCTCAGAAGTTCCCCGTCATGTCTTCACCTACCGGTGGTGGGAAGACGAAGCTACAACCGTGCTGTGGGCGTTCAACATTCCAGAGATCTGCATGGTGATCCGCTATGCCCTATTTCGGGATGAAAACCTCCCGCGCAGTGCGCTTCTGAGTCGTAACTATGAAACGGTCGATTCATTTTTGGTGGCGTTATCCGATCCCCGGGAACATCAGTACCTCTCTGCTTTGTCGCATTTGCAGAGGGTGGAGGAGGTTTTGCGCCGGTCGAGGATACCTGTTATCAAACCAATTGCTTGGAGCTGGTTCCCGCCGAGAGAACCGATTGACCCGAGGATTATTTCTAGTGCCATCGATATTGAGAGCCATTGCCAATTCATGAGGATGGAGTTCGAGGAGATCGTTCGCGCTGCGCTGGGCTATCCTGCTCCGTCTGTAGAGTGGTTTCTACAGCAACACACTTCCCTCTATGTTCATCTCTTGGATCATCTGAAGGTATACCCGGAACAAATCCCGGTTTACATAGAAGTGGAGAAGGTGTGTGTCTATTGTTTATTTGCCTTACATCAAGCGGTAGCTAAACTAAAGCTTTATTCTGTAGTATTTGCGGGGACGAAGTCCTTTCGCTTACCGTGCTGTGGTGCAATGTTTGCATACACTTCTACCGGAGACAGCATTCAATGTTCGCATACCGAATACACCCGACTTAGAGTTCATTGCTGGTCCGATCCAGAACATGTTCAAAGATCAACCTCCTAAATTGACGACAATCCTGAAGGTATTGTCTGTTTTGTCCGTTCGCTTTCGCGCACAATACAGCCAAACCCCGAAAATGGATTGGCACACTCCATTCGACACGACATGTTTGTTTTTGGAGGACCATCTTAGTGCGACATCTCCAAAGGATCTTGCGCATACATTGGCTATTACCGATGAAGTAGACTTTTCACGACTTTCACGACAAAACATTCTCAATGGCGACGGCATGGCGAAAGAATTAATGGACAATTGGCACACTATCAGCATGTCAGTTTGGGAGTGCTGCTGCGCATTACCGGACATGTTCGAGTCTATGCAAGAATGCGCACAGGCGAGTTCATCCAAAACAAGACGAAGGGACGCAGATCTAACAAGAAAAATTCAGACTCTTTTCATCAAAAAGGACTACTACTCTTTAACCGCCATTCTCGAAGGTTTACAACGATTTTCCATCTCAACTGCTCGATCCCGCGGCTTGAACAGCAACCTTGGTGGTATGCTCGTTCTAGACGCTCCTATCCTACCGGAGGCTATTCATCTCATCAACCCGGTCCACAACTACGCCGCCTATCAGCAACATTTCCTCGAGGATCCGGGTACTCCGTTCTTATTCGCTCATTTTCGGGAATACCAGCAACACGGCGAGACCGCTATTCAGCCGCTATTCGACTATCTACATGGCCTGGTGTCAAAAGCCTTGTAATCGGGGCCACGATCGGCAATCGGCAGCATGCTTATGGCTGAACCGGGCAAGCCAGGAAAAAAGTCGATGTTTGACGTGCATGGGATGGAGGTGATCATGCTACTCATGGGACTGGAGACTATTTCAATTGTTTGCGATAATGGCAGGTGATGGTACACTCTCTTGGGATGATTTCTTTACTAGGAAGGCTTCATCTTGTTCTTGACTTCGGAAACAAAGATCGACGAATCCTTCTTAGATTGCTTTATGCTTTGTACTCTGGGTCTGTCATTTGGTCATGTGTATGTATTTGCTATCGTTATACCCATGCTAGCTTAAGTAGCATCCGCAGTACCGGGGCGTCGGGCGTTGCATGAATCTGGAAAGACGGGATCTTTTTAGGAGGCTTTTTCCTTCATTTGCTGATATCATGTATATTTTGAGTTTTTGGCGTATTTTCTCTTGCTCTATAACAAGCCTTCTTATGAATCGTGACCGTAATTGGGCTCGGCTCGCTGCGCTCCATCTCGAGATCGATCCAATAAAATCCATATCCGATGCAGACCTCCTGCCCATAGGTCAATAATTGTTTGGCGTTTCTTTCTGGGCTAAAACGCCCCTACAAATCAAATCGGATCCATCGATCCCGGGACGTCGGCCTTTAGCGTCGAATCAGATCAGTTATAGCTCCCGAGCCAGCGTCATGCGACACGCATGAAACGAGACAAATGCCGAAGTGTCGGATATAGGGCAATTTAATACAGCGCACAATAGGCCTGCTCCTAGTCCTCCGAATAAACCCGCATAAAGTTTGAAGGCCATCACCTAGCGACAACAAAGAAGCAACGGTGGGGTTCATCATTGGGCGGATTCACTCTTTCTTCCCCGCAATCTTCGGCGCCTTCGCTTGTCCAAAGGCACCCATGAAGTAAAGCACTCGGTTCACGAACAGGAACGCGGTAGCTCCGATATTCCCCCATGTTAGCGCATTCCAACCACCGACATCCACAAACGCATCCCACCCCATCGCGATATATGTGGCGTACACATGGCCGATATCGGCGATCGCCAGAGCAATCAGGTAGTTTCGTAGAACCTTGGGCTCCGTAGTTGCGTGCAGCACGCCAACTCCGACGAGGAAAAGGAGGTTGTAGAGGTTACCAAGTTGGTAGGCAAGTGCTACACTGCTTGGATGTTGGAATGTTGGGGCCGGGACATGAGGTGTTTGGCCGTAGATGAAGCCATTGAGATCGAAGATGGGGCTGAGACTGCCTGCGACTCTATCATTGGGAGCGGGCGTTGGGTTAGTTCTTTGTTGTTGTGTTGATTGTCGGGTTCAGGGGGTTGTACAAGGAGATGGGCTCAACAATGCCGAAGATGATGTGGGGCCACATCGGGAAGATGGTAGGCATTTTGGAATGTGCGATGTGCGAACTGGAGAATATGTTCGCCTTGGTTTTGGTTGGAGCTGGTTTTGGGATGGTTGAGGGAGGCCGCTAAATTGAATGGTGTGGTGGGAGAGGGCGTGCTTTGTGTAGCTCAATATTACAATACCAAAGGTCAATTTCGACGTGAAAGAGAAGGTTGGGGAAAAGGTCCAAGATATCTGCGAATCGAGAACAGCTGAAGATCGATCGAGCTCTCCGTGGATCTGCTGACGTAGATTGCGCTAGTGGTCTTTATTTTCACCCTAATGTTATCGCTCCTTATCGAAGCTTCACGCTTCAACTCTTTCGTCTTATTCATCATTCATACCGAGTCATCTAGTTGTGCACCATGGCTAGCCCGATGGCTTGCAAGTCAATAGCTGAGATCCGTTAACAAAGTCATTGATGAAAGAGTATGGATTCTAGTGGAGCTTTACGGCCCCTGGATGAATCATTACTTCGCGAACTTCCCCAACTTTCCCTGCGTATCGCTCCGCTGCGGGAGCCTGTCTCATCTCGTACGCTCAGCGTTCCATCTCCCCTGGAGCCGAATGCAAGTGGATCCAGGGAATCCAATACCATCTCAAAATCTACGTCGACCGGTGGAAATGCCCCCACAAACTCGAAAGCGGGTCTGCCAACAGTGACCGAGTTTCTCAATGCTGCACGAACTAAAAAGGCCGAGTCTGCCACAGACCCTCAATCAAATGTGGAGCCACCACCCAAGCCAATTCTCCCCGCATTTGTAAATTTGCGTGCGCTGGAACGTTTCCCATTCTCTTCATCTTTTGACGACGACGCCCTTCACGGCACACGCAAGCGCCGCCGCTTAGACCTACCCGAATCGTTTAGCGAGCACCTGCAGCTTCCAATCCCACAGGCACAAAAAGAGCAACGTCCTCCTCCCTTTGGCCCTTTTGCTATTCTGAATGGATTGAATGAACCTCCACCCAATGCTGCTCTTCTTCCTCCTATCGAAGCAGGCTCGATCCCTCAGCTCTTGACGAAACCGTCTCGTGAAGATGCTGCGGTCGATCCTGGTATAGTCTCCGCCAATGGCACCCTTTCAGAGGGCCAACCCATAGAGCGGAGAGAAGCGAGAATTGAGGAGCTGCTCGGTGTGACCCTTGATGACCACAATGATAATGTACATGATCATGAAGACGAACGAATTCCTCCATCCGAAAATCCAATCATTAAGTCTGTCGTCCCTGATGAAAAAGTGCACACCTCGATTGAGATAACCTCGACTCCTGCCACTGGTGACCGTTTATCCCCCAAGACTCGTGGCAGATCTCGTAGGAATGTGAGGAAATGGACCGAGGAAGAGACGAATGATCTCCTCCGGGGTGTGGTGAAGTGCGGCATTGGTAATTGGACAGCAATACTGGCACAGCCAGAACTCAAGTTCAACAAGCGAACAGCTTCTAATCTGAAGGACCGGTATGGAATCATGAAATCGCCCCACTATCTTCTTCTGATACTTATTTTAAAATAAAGATTTCGGGCCTATTGTCCATGGGCATATCGGTAAGTGGATCACAACAAAAGGCCCTATTTTATTTACTAATTTTGAGCAGCGCGTCTGATCCTAATGAAGCAACCAAGGCATTGCGTGATAAACTGGCCAATGACCTTCTCAAATCTCAGGCCGATGCATCTGACGAACCCCCCAGCAATATTCGCCTCCCGATCCATCTTTCCACAAATGTGGGGTCTGCGCCGAGCTCTGGGGCAGGAATCCCAGTCGCGAGCTCCCACAAGCCAGCAACGTCGAGCATACCATTTGTCAAGCCCGAGAAGAACGTAGGAAGTGGCACCCCGACTCCTCAACAGTCGCCCCCACCCAAGGGCACAGAAGCCTCCAGCAAACCTAAGACAAATCTTGAATCTCTCGGCATCCCAGAGCCATTCGTCTCAGTCAAATCAAAACGTCGCTCGCGCCGGCCCTTCACCACCGCAGAAGACGAAGCTCTTCTCAAAGGTTACGCCGTTCACGGCTTCCAATGGACCCTCATTCAACAGGACAAGAGACTCAACCTCAGCCACCGCAGAGCTACCGATCTTCGGGACCGCTTCCGTACGAAATTCCCACACGCTTATCGAGACGGAGGCTCTGTCAATGGCAAAGCTATGATTCCGCCAAAGCTGGAAACTGCCAACAGCGATCCCGGACCAGTATCTCGAGATCGCCCTGCCAGCACTGAGTCTACTCCCACGAAAGCTCCTCCAATAGTTCATCGGCACTCTGATCCGCATATTCATAGTCGACAGTCATCTAGCGCTGCTTCGCACGCGAATGCGGGTACCGGTCCATTTGACCCATCCTTTTTACCGCCCCCGCAGGGCTTCCTTGAGTCTTCCGGGAATGCACTTTCGTTCTCTTTAGATGAGAACCCTGCCGGGCC
Organism: Penicillium sp. S1602; assembly: GCA_023626355.1. Taxonomy (NCBI): domain Eukaryota; kingdom Fungi; phylum Ascomycota; class Eurotiomycetes; order Eurotiales; family Aspergillaceae; genus Penicillium; species Penicillium sp. S1602. The sequence continues at coordinate 197,876 of JAMAGW010000021.1, read as the reverse complement.
ATCTTCACCTTGGGAGGATAACACGCTTGCTCCCATGATCTGGGATGACCTGGGCTAAAGAATTCCGGGAAAAAAGAAAAAAGAAGAAAAGAAAAAAAATAAGCAAAAACAACACAAAAGTACTGATTTATTTTCTATCTGTTTTTGAATCGTTTGCGAACTCCATCTCATTTCGGCATTTCGGGTGTTTTGATTTTTGATCTTTGATTTTTGATTTTTCTCTCTATATCCCGCAGTACACGATGGCTTCTCCTTTTTTTTCACGCGCAATTCTCAAATTTAGACGACCAATCTATTGTCAATCAATATGTTTTCAATCTACTTGGCTAGAGTCTACCTAGTGTTGATGCCCGAACTGATTCCTGTGTAGAAGATAGAGCCAGGAGTAAGGTAAAAGTAAAGTACATGTAGTTCTAAGACAAGAAATTGACCATGGATTTGCTCTGAGACCTTGCGCAAGCAAGCCCGTTCCTTTCCAGGATGTGCAAGATGTCCATATCATTCTGATTCTTTCTCTGGGAAATCTCCTGGACCACTAATAATTCCGTGAGACTCCTAGCGTGGCTCTACGCGGCCTTTGGCCAGTAACATCCAACTGCGAAACCGGGTTTGCGTCCGATTTCTTAGTATTCTTGAGCTCCAAGACCGGGCTGATAACCTGGCTGCGCTCGAAGGCTGAGACTGGGGGCAGATCAGAGAGGGGAAACACAAGAAGAAGCACACGCATTAGTCGAATAGATAGTCGGCTATCAAAATTGAAATGAAGCAGACAGAACAGTATGTTATTGTGTGTATGCCGAAGAGAGAAAGAGAACAAAAAGGAGCAGTGTTGATCCATTGCGGAGGCTGGTCACCTGCTCTGATACACCCCAGCAGCGCAAAACCACGCCAATCACTAACCTCTACATACATGAAGAAAATATCTGCCAGGACCGCTGTAAGCCCCAGAACTGCCAAATTTGCAGCTTCTTCTAAAGCAGCCTCTCTTTCCTAATCCGAACTTCACCTTCACGTGATGCCCATGGGATTCCTACGCCATAATGAATGTATCTACCGGTTTTTCCTCGTTGGTGATGACAGTTAATTTGACCCAATCATTCCGCACAGCATCCTGTACCGAATGTCATGGATTATCCAGCCACATGGTCGAGGGCTTGTGGCTGCTGCCCTTGGCTAGCAGCATCGCAGCGTTGTCGCTGTCAAGACGTATCTCGATAGGTTGCAGTTTATCTCCATATCGATCACGCAAGACAATCCATTTAGCGAGCTTCTCGAGGAAGAGTGCCTTTCTTGTCCCGGAATACAGGATGGACTCATCCCGTCGAGGCGTGACTTGAGTCGTGAAGCATATCGAGCGATGCGTCGAAAGATGTGAAAGACGTTTTATGTATGTCATGACGATGGTTTTCATTTTGAAGTGAAAATTCAGATGTTGTAAGTTCGACTTGAGAAAACGAAAGAGCGTATTTGAGAGTGTCGGATAGTTATGGTAGCATTCTGGATATTATTAATAATGATTCGATAGTATAGACTAAGTAGTACTTACCCCATTTGATGTAATGTTCATAAATGTAACCAATGCAGTCATGCCTAGAGATGGAGGCCGATGGAATCTCTGTCTTAGTTTTTCAATGACCTCGTTTGTGTTACGACCCTGTTTGGCCTCTTCGAGGGTCATGACTGGGATTTAAACGGGTTCGGAGTCTCCAGTGAAGATGCCCCAGTGCGATTTATTCATCTCGCCGCACGGAGGACTCGTGTACGTTGCCTCGCCAGGATTGATAATTATCTCCTTGCAGCCTTTCAGCACACTGTTCACCATAACTTCGGCGGATCGGTACATGCGCTGAGGAGGCCTGGCGAAGAAAACTTTGTGATGACTATAGCTGCCACCGCCCTTGTAGACTCCAGCAAATATGTAGGAAGGGGGAAGGTCTAGGTGACACCTGGGCAGGGGCACGTTTTATTACGTGGTTGTGGCGTCATGTGCCTAGATGACTACAGGTCAAACAATTGCCATGATGTATTTGTAAGAGAATGGGTCTAGATACCCAAATGAAGTCTCTGATGTGTATGTGTCATCGGAGCTCAAGTCAAGCTTGGAATTCATAATCACCAGATCAATGAAAACGCAAAGCCCTTGTTTTGTGAAGCCAAGCTTCAGCTAATCAATAACCTGCGACTTAGTATCCATGTTATCAACGTTCCTGGAACAGAAAAAAAAAAAAAAAAAAAAGAACGAGCCAAAGGATATTTAGTAAAGAAATCAAATAATCAAATGATAATTGGATATCAAGAACATTCAAGTGCCAAAGATAGAGACCATCACATAACGTACACCTGTCTACCACCGCTTTTCCGCCTTAGGACATAGACATAGACAGTCGCGTTGCCGAAGAAAGACAATGCAGTCGTGGCCGAGCACACAATGCTGATGAGAGTAATAGCAGAATGGCAAAAATTGATCCAGGAAATCAAAGGCAAAAACAAAATTTTGGCTAAAGCCCATAGCGCTCAATTTGCTTCGTGGATAGAACAAAACAAGAAAAAAAAGGAATTAAAACTCAACCCCCAGAATCCACCTTAAAACCTATATACAAGGTGGACCAACCAATCTACCACGCATTGCGGTCCCAATTCGGATCTAAATTAACCAAGAATTAGCAAGACTCGCATGAAACAGATTCCAACCAGAACCATAGTCATAGCGACAGAGAAAGTGATCGGAATAACCCACCCTGTATGAAACTAGCCAACACCTTACTCCCCGTCTGCAAAAGCGGGTGTCCCGCCACAATCTGCAGGAACCGCTGAAGCCCCTCACGTCGGTGCTCAATGACGTCGTCACTGAACCGGTTCGTAAACACCTTGCCCGGCAGCGGGGGAATAGTAACCCGCGTGCTCTCGCGCTCGAGGATATCGCGGAAATACTCAAAGTCGGAGTAGCGGCGGCGCACGACAGAGTGCTTCAGCTTGAACGCGGGGATGTTGGTTCGGCAGACGATTTCGTACGAAGTGTACATGTTCCGGGATGTGCCATGGGTCTGGGGATTGCGGACCTATAGATTTGCAAGGGGGATATGTTAATGGCATTCCATTTCCAAGCTGTGGCGTGAAATTCGGCACGGGAATGCATTTGGGCTGGACTGGGCTGCATTGGCATTGCGGGGTGCGGTGCTGATGGCACGCGACACGGGGTACATGTCTTGCTTTGGCTTGAGGGTGACATGTGCGGTGGGGTTACGTACCTCGATCTCAAGGAAGTTCTCCGGTGGCCCGTAGATCTCCTCGAAGGTCTGCTGGCGTGACTCTGGGACGTGCTGCATGGTGGGGCTGTTGGAGAGAGGAGACCGGGGCTTTTTCTAAGGGAAACAAATTCCCGGGTGGGTATTCGGGTTTCAAGAAGGTTAATGGGCTTTAGAGCAAATTGACTTACGTCTCCGCACGGAAAGGCAAGCGAGAGAAGCGGGGGATGTGATAAGGGAAAATGGTTGATCCGCGCTTATCGCTTATCGCTTCTATCTTTTATCTTGACTGGAGCTTAACTTCGTTCTATACAAAACTTAAGACATGGATTATTTTCAATTACTTCATCCTGCGGAATAGACAGACAAAAATTGGTTCAAACATTGTGGAAATACAAGCCTGGCCACACCAATGTCTCAAGAAAAGTCAAGACCTCATTCATTAACACTCATCGGTTTGAGACGTCTTGCGTTCCAGCCTATAGATCACAATTTGGAAGCCAAGTCCCTGACACCGAGGTCACTTCTCGCTAAAATCGAGTCGATTATGTTGGTAAATCGATCGCGCACCTTAGATATCACATGTCACAACTTCCTCATCTAAGAGCCCTGACAGTGGCACCAGGGCAACGCCTAGGTTTTGAAAGTCATGAGCCCAGTCAGCGTTCCAAGGCCACGATAATGGGCAGCAGCTGGTGGCTGAGCTTGTCTTCTGAAATGAGCATGTTCTAGCATTGACAACTTCACCCCCACACGGTTTGCCTCAAATGAGGCAAACTTCTGGTCAATGCAAACATGAAATCAATTTTTAGCCCAGCTGTAGTAATGTGCCATTATGAATAGCAGGATCAAATGAGTCTCTGCGGGGATCATGCCCCGGGCGATGTAGTAGAGTTGTAAAGGATTCACCCGAACAGATAGGGGATCGAACTCCTGAGCAGTGATGAACTCGTCTTGAAACGAGGCAAGGGTAGAATGAACTGGAATTGTCCATCATTCTCAGGTGGCGGACTTGCACTTCAGGTCGAAGCTCCCAACGAGAACACCGCACCTGTACCTCAGGTCTTGGTGTTGCCAAATTTCGGCGTCTGTCATCATAGAGGACCGAGAAGCCCTAGAGGGTGCTCAGGCTGGCATACGGGTCCTAGGTACACGTCCTCCACACCCGCATGAATCTGTATTTGAGCGAGAGAGCCTCATAAGAATGATTAGATACTGGGCCTTCTGGCCATATAATCTCTTTTGAATTGTGTCAAGTCTTAGAGTATGGCCTGGAGACTGAGCAGTGTTGTGACCTTTGAGGTCTTGATGAAACTGATGGCATACTTATTGTGTGGTGCCTGGAAATTCATCACGGGGGGTATAAAGGTGAAAAAAGCATATATAAATGTGAAGCAGTGGATACAGAGGTGAGTGAAGTTCTGGAGCACCGGTTGCGTAAATAATTATAGACGCACCTGGGCAGAGTAAAGTCGATTGAGAGAATGATGTAGACATGGATGAAGATAGGTCCGAGGCAAACATAGAACAGGCATGCAGAAGAACGTTCTAGAAGCGTTTTCAACCAAGTCTCTGGGCTGTTTAAATTATACAAGGTTGGAGGCACATGCTGCATTCTAATAGATTCGGCGCGAGAATAGATGGTGCTATCTGCCGTGTTTCTTTTCTCTGTTCTTGACATATCCATGGTACCTATGCTTTGATTTCATTTTGTTTCGTCCAGCTCCAGTCCAGCGTGAGCGCTGGCACGATAAATGTACAAGATCTACCCAAGATGACTCTGTGAGAAATATCTCCAAAACTTGTTTGGTGATTCTATAAACGATCTAAATAATTACATTCACCATATTAATATTGATACAAAAAACTAAACCGCATTGCTTCCCCTTAGCTGATCATCATAGGAGGGAAGTCCAGGCTCTTCAGAATTATTCTTAATATGAGCTGCTTCCAGTTCCCTAATATAAGGCGGCGGAGGTGTCGAAGCCCTTGTAGTCTGTGTAGCACGAGGAACCAACGGTCGAAGAGCTGACGGTCGAGGATCAGCTCGCGGAGGACGGCGACCTCTATTAGGTTCGTAAACTGGCAGTCTAGCTCCCGAACGAAAGGGATTGTTACCCCTGTCACGCCTGATTCCCCTCAGAAAACAAGAGATTATAATTGCCAATGCAGCAATAGCAGCACAGATACCCAATATTGCTTGCCAGGAGATCCCGTTACTTTGCTGACCGTATTCGCCGTATCGTTTGTAAAGGTGATTGATCGCGCTTCTGAGGCTGTTATGAGCTCCCTGGTCTTTATATGGTACTAGGGTGAATTGATTGGGTGTTTTTAGATTGCACCATTTCTGGAACTTTGTGAGTGTAGCTATTTAATGATCACTGGTTAGCGGAAGTAAAGATTGGGCTGTAAGACAAGGAACTCACACTCGACCGACCCAGAGCTTGCATCTGTTATACAATGGTTGACTTGACTGAGAAATATTGTGTCTTTGCACCAGCATGCGGCACTGTTTGTGTCACATGGCGGGGTGTAATCAATATCTTGAATACATGATAACTGCATATTGTTAGATTACTCAAGAAGCTCAAGAAAGAATTTTGGGCAAAAACCTTCCACATACAGCATGATCACTTATATCGTTTGATTTGTGAGTCAGTAGACGAAGAGGACTATCCGCAGCAGCAGACAAAATAGTGCTTGCTAGTGCAAGCAGTGTGAGCCTCATGGTGGAGGGAATATTCGGCGTTCAGTATAGTAATTTCGAGTTAAATCCCTGATAATTCCCATTCTTCTAGAAACGAGGGTTTCTTTCCACTATTTAAACCCCCAGTGATTGAGCGCGGCACAGAGCCTCTGAGGCATTTGAATGTGGCTGTGGGGATATTAACTCAACCTTGTTGATTGGCGCGCACGGGCTCACCGGCATCGGGCAACGCAGAGAAAAACCCAGACTAATTCTAACTTACATTGGACCCAAATTATCAACACCTAAGGACACCATGGTGTTTTTCTTAGGCTTACTACCGCGTTGAAGCGTGAAGCTTGTGAAACTGTAGTTTCCAGGCTGTATCTCAGTGTTATGGGCTGTGCCGACTTCCGGTTCTTAGATCCTCAGGCTCACAGCCTCGTTAAAATCTGCGGGTCCCTCAGCCCGATCCAATAATATCGTCGGTTTTCACCCACCCCCAAGGTTTGGGCTCCATCCCGATTCGAATGCGCCTTTAAATATACTGACCTTATTGGTCAGTGTTCCGGGCGAGCGCCCCAAGGGTGTTTTGGCGCCCCTTTTGGGGGAGGCCAAGTTTGTCTCACGTGTCTGTGTATGTCATACAGGCTAGCTGTCGGACTGGAGAAACGCCTTGCCCATGGTGGCTGGATAATTAGCTACTTGGAATAGCAGCGGGGCGCTGGTGCTCGGCGAGGACCCCAAAATCCGGATTTAACTCAAATGGCCTTGGAATAGATTAATGCGCCCATGGGTAGATCGATTGTTTTTACAAGACTGAAAAGTCCAAGCGTTAAGTAATCTTATTCATTGTTCATGTTCGTGGTCGTTGGGATAAATATTGGAGTTGGCGATATTGTTTGAGAGGTAGATATTGTGATACTACTCTCTTTGTGAGTAATTAAAACCTAAAGTCAAGGATCTAGCTCCCAATAATAGATACAATATTCTATGGACGGATCATAGTATGAGTAAGGAGAATGGAAACGGGGTTACCTGGTAAATACGTAGGCTATAACGTATGCACGAGCATATCCACGGTATATCCGCGGGAGAACATTTAGAAACTTTCTACCCTTCCCTTTGTCTCGCCACCACTGCCAACATTTCCAAGTACATCGATACGAGCCTTCTGACTACGAAATACTAGGACAGACAGAAATGGGCAAGTATATCTGATGTCATCCGAGGACAACAGTTACCTAACAAGATTGGCTAACCCTGGTTATAGAGGAATGGCAGTTTCAAGGACATAAGACTTCACCTTATTTAGGTGTCGAAGAGGCGATGTCATCCACTACCATTGACGATGAAAGATGCACTACTCCCACGTCTAGTGATACAAGCGACAATTCTGATAAACCACCTTTGACTCAACGCTACCTGGATTGCCCTTGAAAAGGCAGGACATTCATTATTCGTGATTCTATCACACATCGTGTGATCGGGCTTCAAAAGGGCAATGTTGAACTTGTGCCCGATTACCTTAAACAGTGGTGTGGTGTCTATTGGACATGGGGTTTCAAAATGTGATCTCCGGCACTTTTCTAGGGCAAATTGGCTGGAGCCAGGGACCGGTTATTGCGGACAACAAATATCACAAGGATGATGAGGCGTTTTGTGTGCGACAACATCCTTCTGGTGGCCATATCGTCCTCAAAAAAAAAACTGGAATGGATTCTTACCGATGCGGATAGGGCCGGATAACACGCTCCAGGTCGGTACTAATCGAGATGAAGGTACGATATGGGAGTTTATTCGAGTTGACAAGGATGTTTGAAATGTTATTGCCCTCCAATCATTGCTCGGCTTATGAGGATGAGCCACATAGGGATCATAACCTACCCACGATTGGTGGAGGTTAAGACAAGGGTCATACTTGGAGGATAATAAGGAGTTTCCATAGACTTTCTTTGGCTTCTTTGAACTGTTTAAGCGACTGAAAATGGGAAGTATTCCTCAATGGCCCAACCCACCCAAACATTGCTTTGAGGGACATCACGTTCTCTCTAATACAAAGAACATCCTAGACAGTAGTCCGTCTTTTCTGTATTCTCTTTTCCCATGGGAATAATTGACAAGGAATGTGGGCCTTCTGGGGTCTACAATGGCATTCAAAACAAAATTGTACCTTCCAGTCACGACTAACGCGGCATTTTCGACTAACGATGAAACCAATCTAATATTACAAGATATTGACAACTGATCTATGTGTTGCTGACTCAGACTGTTATTGCACAGGAGATCGGCAGATAATCTCGAAATTTGAAACAACCATGTGCGAAAATTCCGCGTCCATCAGCCTTTTGTCTCCTACACCCCGTTTCCTTTGGAGCGTGCTTATCAGCTCAACCAACCGCCCATCCGCTGCACACCGGGAGGTTTCAAGACTATCAATGCTTGCTAGAGAAGAAAGTTTCGGTCAGTACCTATTGATGTCTTAATATTGGGCACTTACCTGTTGATTCTTGTGACGTTCTTCCTCCCTCCTGACCATTCGTTTTAGGACTAGAGCCATGGCTTTCTGATCCTTTCAGGCTCCTCACTCCGTAGCTTGCCGTTTCACTCATATACCATACGGCTGGTTCAAGGTTAGCGCCTGATTATTGATATCACGGGCGAAGGGGCTATAGGCTTACCCTTGAATGGTAGAGCTGCAATCTTCCCGCAAAATACTGCTGAGCTGAAGCCTATAGTCTTGGCCACTTTGATGGCTATATCTCCTTTTGTCTTTTCGATTTTTACCTTTCCATTTGGGGTATTAGCGGCATCATTACCCTGCAAAGCTCAGTCGTTAGGAGTGAAAAATGTGGTTTTTGAAAAGAATTTCCTTACCTCACGCCACTTATATGCATCTGAGATGTGCGAAACTGTTGGTTTGACGATGGCCTTCATCAAGCTTTTGCTGACAGATTTAACTTCGTCAAAAGCTGACAGTTCTTCTTCCTGCGCCTCTTGTTCGCTCTCGGTAATGTATGTTTGACGTTCGATTCTAGTTGCAGTTTTTGTCAGAACCTGAGCCTTGAATGAAATCGAAGACATTCAGACATACAACTCCAATCCGGATATTCTCATCGCTTTCACCCTCATCAGAATGGCCACTGCTACAGCCGACAACTTTATTGACGGCCTGGTTCGCATTTGGTATATCGCAGGGTCGGTTTTTGTGACACAGCATCTGAAGTTGTCCCAGTTCAGATGGGAGTGGAAAGAACTGACTGCATTTTCAACGGCATCCTCCTGCTGTATCTTGAGACTAATGCGCTGTGCAGCTTCTCTCGTTTCGGGTCGCATACAATAGCGCACTGCGTCGACCAAGGTTTCGGTAGAGCAGTCTTTCTCTTGAATAGGTTCTGGACCAATGCAAGACCTGTGGATAGCTGAGGACCAGAAAGGTTGGCTGGGACTAATGTTAGTCAAGATACCAATTGGTAATGTAAGCCAGCATCACTCACTCTCGAAGAAGGGGAAATGAGACCATCGGCTTGCCATAACGAATTGCTGTCGATGTTGTCGGAACATTACCATGTGTAAAGACAATGGAGACCCGGGGTATGAGCCAATCTATCGATATTATGAGCTATCGAGCTGAAAGGAGGTCGCATGCATTGCTCACTGACCAGTTGGGACATTATCTAAGATGAAAATGTTTGAAGACTCCGATATACCGCTGACTGGGTGGAAGCTGCTTGGTAGGAGGAATGCAAAGCCGTATCTGTTGGAGGCCTCTTTGAGATATCGCACAAATCTTTCCGAGTTACCGAGAAGAGTGATATCTAATGAGACGAAAATAGGTGCCGGCGTAGACTCGAGAAAATGTACCAGCTTGTCCGAGGGCATGTAGGTAGACTGGGTTTCTAGGTTAACGTAACCGGAGACATCTAGAGCAAATCTGCGATTAGTGAGGTAGGTGTCGAGGTAATCTTGTGCTTCTCACCGATAGTATCGTTCCAGTCTCCTGGCTTTTGAAGAAACTCAGAGGACCAGAGATATGTGTGAGGAATGTTCAGTTGCCTTAAGAGCGCCCCTCCGCCGGTGGGGAGTCCAGGGAGGCCAAGAACCCCTTGCCGGAAATGATCAACGACATGAGAAACTCTATGGTTCGTTTAGTATGAGGGCTTGAATGTGTAGTAAAACGTTGACTTACTCATGCCATAAAGATTCCTCGATAAGCAAAAACGAGAAGTAATTTTGCATGTCACGGTCAACACAGTCATCTACCTGGATCTGTGCTAGAGGATTGGCAAATTCTCTGGTAGGCGTCCAAGGTGTAGTCGACATGATGTGAAGAGGGATTGACAAGCGCTCAGCACAATGAATGTGGGCATGAGCAAGGGGCGTTGCAATGATAGCATCAGCAAGAAAGGGCCTATCTTTCCACAGACCGGGATGGGTACAGGCAATCCAACATGCCTTCAAGGTATCAATCAAAATTTTGTTGTTTTTCATGACTTCGGCCTTCTTGGCATTGGCTAAGCGAGGCATAAACGCTGAATCGATTTTCTAAAGAATGTGAGCATTCAGTGTGTATCCTTTAACTTTTCCATACTGGCAGTTACTTACAGCCATTGGATGCTCTGGATCACTGCTGACTGAGAAGAACTCTAGTCCGGCTTTTTTCACAAGAGTATGGAAGATTGAATGGGTTGCGACTCGAACTCGATGACCATGCCTGCTAAGTCCCTGGCCAACCAAAATACAAGATTTAACATCATCTGTACACAGGTTATGTTAGCGATGGACCCTTGGTCAATCGCGGGGGAGAGGTATGCCTACCTCTGCTTCCCACAAGCATGAGAACAATATCTAGCCTCATCCCATTGGTATCGGCTGGGACTTCGCCACTATCTCCACTCTCTTCATTGTCGGATACTTTAGGTGGCTTTGCCACGATGTTGATCATCTGTGGACGCTCGGTGGGGAGAGAATACCCCTGGAGTATAGCGGAGGTCCGGCTCCCTGCACTCAGATCAATACTGAAGCGTCCATTGTCTGTACCAAATAATTTAGCAGAGCCCGAGACTTAAAAGTGACCCTGGGGTATAATGATTGGTACCTTCAAAGGCTGCCAGCTCATGCAGCCCATTGTGCATTATTGCTGAAGGAAGTGGAGCATCAGTGAACAGGGAGCTATACGTCGGTGGTAGCTCATCACCCTCAAAATCATCATCTGTCAAACGATCATCATCGAGCTCTCGAAGGTCTTCTTTTTCTGACATCCTGGGTTGGTTTCGGTCGCAGAAGCAGATAGTTTTGACAACAGATGCTGAGTGGGTAAATAGTAGAAGTTGAGGAACGAAGGCTCATCTCATATCAAATTTATAATAAGCATTGTTAGGCAACTCAGTTATGAGAAGGAAAATCTTCTTGAATGTTAAAAAAGGCTGGGCCTCGCTGAATCAGTGGTGGCTTTCTACTTGCAAGATAAGTGGGGCTTCGGGTTCGTATTCGGCTTCCCGAGCGTCATCCCTAGTCGTTCCTACCTAGCGATCTGTAGTGGGAACCTATTTGCATATCTAGCGCTAACAATCGGCACTATTATCTCTGATGGTCTAGAAATAGCAATTTATGACAGATGCCTAGATCCGTATTTTCTCTTCGAATCTAAGATAATCCAATGTTATTGGAATGAGATTAACGATTTGACACCACCCAACAATGTACTATAAGACTCTGGACGACCATGCTACACTTTCCTTACAACAGCTCACACTCATTTTTACATTTCTCTTCAAGATATTCTTGCAGCAAATCACATTCGTTTATACCTTTCTTTTTGCGATTTGCCCCATTACACACTTTGTTCCAAAATCGACCTTGAAACACCTACGATGGCTTACGTTCTTTACAACTATACACCATCACTAGCCGCTGCGGTTGTGTTTTTTATCCTATTTGTGATAGTGACATTAATTCATATCATTTTGGCATGCAAAACAAAAACGAAGTTTCTCATCGCTTTCATCCTTGGCGGTTGTTTGGAGGCCATCGGTTATGCCGCAAGAGCTGTCAACGCGCATGATGCTCCGACCTACACTGTTACTCCATACGCAATGCAAAGCCTTTTTATTTTACTAGCTCCATCATTATTCGCTGCATCCATCTACATGATTCTGGGTCGGATTATTCGGTTGACCAATGGTGATTCCAAGTCTCTCATTCGAGGAACGCGATTGACCAAAATTTTCGTTTGCGGTGATGTTTTGGCATTTCTTATCCAATCTGGAGGTACGATTGGAACAAGTTACCTTTCCCCAAGATCTCTTGTCATCCAGTTTTGCTAACACTTTTCTCGTCAAGGCGGTGCAATCATGTCAAGTGCGAAAACTGCGAGCAAGATCAAGCTTGCTGAAGATATCATTATTGTCGGACTTGACGTTCAAATCCTCTTCTTTGGCTTCTTTGTCATAGTCTCCGTTGTATTTCACTGGCGGATGTCAAGCAGCCCTACCTCTGCAGCACTTGGAACATCGGTCAATTGGCACCGTTACCTCGTCGTGCTATACTCTGCCAGTTTTTTCATCATGATTCGTTGTGTTTATCGTGTGATCGAATATATTCAAGGATCAACCGGGAGTCTACAGAGTCACGAGTACTTTGCATACATCTTCGATGCCACGTTGATGATTTTGGTCATGATATTATTTGTTATCTTTCACCCAAGCAAGATCTCTGAAAGGGGGCAAACGAAATTGGATGAAACAGAGCTCATGTATATAAGGTCAGCTTGAATATTTGAATATAGATAGTGCGCGCGCTTTCTGAGTCGTAATCCACAGAATGATGGATCTGAATCTGTGGAGGTCAGTCGAAGGGGTGCAGCTCTTAGTCATGAAAGAACATTAACTATCAAGGCAATAGTAAACCATTATCCATTCCCGAGAATCATGGCCTATGATACAAAGGAATCGACTATACGGACAACATATTTACTCACTCATACCCATGTGCTCTTCGGTTAGGATTATTGTGCAATGACAGATGCATAGACAGTGTTACCAAAAATAGAAAGAACATAGACCAAAACTTCCTGTAAAGATAATTGTAGAGTATTTGTGAGAGTATTACCGAACAGGAGTGGACGTCACAGATATTTACGATGATGATCCACTGAAACGTTGAGAGAAGCTTAATCTAATGCCAATGCCAAGGCCGAATGCGAATATCGCACATGATTGGAGCATTGGAGAGGTCCGTCTCCGTGCTTTAGCGGGAATGACTAATCTTCATTGGAATCCGAGCCTCACAGTGAACGGTGGGTTGGTCGTATTCGGGTCTCATGTTCGCGCTTGTGCTGGTGATCAGGCCTGAGTTTCTAGGCCATCCATCTTGTATAACACATAACAGATCAACAACGAACTTTGGAGGCTCCGGAAGATGAAAAGCTTGTTCCTGGAAGTATTTTTAGGATTTGCGAGCTGTAGCGGGAAAGCCTTTCAAAGAGCTCGACAGAGTAGCCGAGGCGCTTGCGCCTAAACTGGCATACGTCAAGCCCGACAAGGACAAACCGGCAGTGAAAGAGGAAGGTGCATCTTAAGAATGATACAGACTGAATTATAGCCAAATCTGTGCTTATTGCTATTCAATGAAACTGGACGATGATCCCGTCTTATACCAACTCTTCAGTGTCAAGGCTTTCTGGAAGCGGTTCTGGAAAGAGCTCCACTATTGTCTAAGTCAACACCAAATCTGTCCTTCATGATGGTCATAGCTAGTCTTCGGTTTCGGACCAAGAATTGTGTCTTCGAAGTTCCAACTCATGTGTGGATAGGTGAGTTCCTGGTTCATGCAGAAAAATTGAACAATGGTCCATGTAGCTAGACAACTGTTTGTTCTTGCATATTGATAGGGATTTACCGTGTATAAACGCAATGGGGGTTTTTTTATGTCCACCCTCCAAGATATTTGGCAGATTATCAAATTGAATTCCGAACCCGAACACGAACCCGACTCTTTCTCAGCTTCCTCCCAATTCGCAACCCGGGCCAATCAGAAGCCGAGTTCGCTGTTTATTCGGATTTCTCATCTACTTATCCTGGCCTTGGCGACATTTACCTCTTCTAGCTGATCTGCTGAACGGAGCTTATCGATGTTCAGATCTCATGCCAAGACAATTTAATCCGGTAGCCTAAAGAATTTGACAAGTTCTAAATGTTCGACACGCGTTCCACACCTAGATCGAATGCCCAAAATAGCATAGCCTTCAATCTTCAATTCAAAGTCGATCCAGACCTCGGATTCCACCCCGAGTACGCACGAACAAAACACTAGATTTTTCACCTAGAATCCCTAACGCAACAATCCATAATGAAGGTATAAAAACTGCTGGATTTCTCGAGATACACTGGCTCTTTTCCAATCAACTCAACAGTTCAAACTTCCAACAACCTTGCTCCTTCTATCATTCTGTGAACAACAATCACTTCCACTTCGCTCAGTATAAAGTATCGAAGCCATGACCGACTCCACATACATCCTGTACAATTACAACCCTTCGGGGGTTGCGGCGATCATCTTCATTGTTCTGTTTGGATTGACCACATTGATGCACATTTTCCAAATGATCAGGTCCCGAACTTGGTTTTTCATTCCTTTCGTTATCGGTGGAATCTGTAAGCACATTTCATCCAGTCATAAGGTCCAAAACTAATTCATTCCCAGTTGAAATCGCTGGCTATGTCGGTCGCTATATCAACTCCCAACAAAGTCCTAACTGGACGACTATGCCATACGCCATGCAGTCACTCTTACTCCTGATCGCTCCTGCCTTCTTCGCCGCCTCCATCTACATGATCCTAGGCCGCTGCATGATCGCCACTGGTCACGATTCGCTCTCTATCATCCCGGTCAAGTGGCTAACCAAAACTTTCGTCGGCGGAGACGTGATTTCATTCCTTACACAATGCGCTGGAGGTGGTCTTCTATCTTCTGCAAAGAGCCAGCCCAGGATCAGCCTGGGTGAAGACATTATCATCGTCGGTCTTTTTATCCAGATTGCCTTCTTTGGATTCTTCATTGTGACTGCTGGCCTTTTTCATTACCGCCTCTGGACCTGCTGCGATTGTGGTGCCAAGTCTGCGATCCCTTTCCCTTGGAAGAATTGTCTCTACGTTCTCTACACCGCCAGTGTTTTCATCCTGATCCGGTCCATCTTCCGTGCTATTGAGTACATCACCGGTACTACTGGCCCGCTTATGTCGACTGAGGTATATCTCTATGTATTCGATGCTGCTCTGATGTTTCTGACTATGACGACGTTCAACATCTTCACTCCCAAGTCGCTGGTGACTCCCCGGCCGGCTCTGCCAGACATTGAGACTGCTACCAATTCGGAGATGGTTGGCCGCTCTGCAAGCATCAATGAAAAATGAGGGAAAAACAGATGATGAACATGAAGATTAAATTGGTACGATTTAGAGGACACGGCGTCGATGGGTACTTTTCGGCTTAGCATTGAGGGGATTTGATGATTAATGACTTCTTCAAAAAAAAATATATTATCTTTCATTTCCGTGTTTCTTGAAACATTTTTTGGGCATTTCAAAGCGTCATTCAATTTTAGGCGCCTTCCAGAAAGCCTTTCTTGGGACCGTGACTTAGATAACAACCTGCGCGCCAGAAGTGTGACCCATAGGAATCACCTTTTTGGGATCAATATCAGGTTTAGACGCGTTCTTAACCAGGTAACCCACCGACGGGGTCATCTCTTGCACCTGCTCTTCCATATTCGCCTAGGAAATAGCCGAAAAGTCGACTGTAGCGAAAGCATAGCTCTGACTGGTCAAATAACCAACATTGGCCGAATCGATGTGATCCAAATATGCTCCCGATTGCCAACAGCCGCCATGCACGGAGATGATTCTTGGACCCTTGGATGATTCTTATTTGGTCTTCAAAAAGCGGAGACGCTAGGAGCTCTCATTCCCATATGCCATATCAGCCCTCCGGCAGGTTGGTCTGCGTTCATTTCTCTCATGAGCTCCTCAACTCTGGCTATCGTAAAGCTGTCTGGAATTTGTTTTTAAATATCTCCAGCTCTGGGATCTCCTTGCCCCTAGCTGCTATAGCAAGGGGTGTGAGGTCAGAAACATTTGACTGAGCTCCACATCTGGCCGATGAGCTGGCCGTGAAATCGGTGTTGGCTGCCATGATAAACATTGACGAAGTTGGCCAAAAAGACAAGAAAGTAACATATTAAGGTGAGCTAGGTCAATGTAAAGATAAAAGAACTGAATGTTGCCAGGGTATTCGTTTTTGGTCTCTTCGTTCCATTTATGCTCAGTGTTTTAACTGATTTCCGCCACACTTATATGTAGGGTGCGAGTAGTGTACTCCGGGTCATAAAAGAACGACACTTATTCTATGGTACATGGAGCCTTGAAAGATCACGGTGCCGTTATGAGTTCTTCCAGGACCCCTTTTTATATTGGGTTCCGGTGGTGATTCGCACAGTGAGCCTGTGCGCCAGCACCCAATTCCATGCCTTGTAGTTCGGGCATCCGGCATTTTCCCTCTCACGCGGTTCCAAACTTCTTATCTACAACAATTCGTAAATAAATTTGAATAAGGATTTCAAAAGAAAAACTCACAAAAATACAACTAATAGTGCATATTAGTGCTCACGTAGCGCCCCCTGTACGGGCGTGGGCGGCTCGCCGCTCTATGCAGCCCTCTACGCTCGATCGCTTCAAAAATACGTAGCCTCAGAGACAAACTTTAGATAGCTGGAGAATTCCGGGGGCTATGGTGTACTTCAAGGTTGATTGAGATTACGTCTCTTAATCTGTCTAGATCCTCTTTGGGTAGACAATGTACTCCACTCTAATATTGATTCCGTCTCCCGGTAATTTTCGCTATGCATGTGTATTCTAGATGAAAATACCGGGGCATTTACCAACTCCCGACCGCATAGCCCCCCTTCCCCGCTTGATGACGCTGTTAACGTCTCTCCTGGTATTATGCCAAGGTATAATGTTATGAAAGTGAAGCATCATAATAGGGATGCAAGAATATATTGCTATTGTGTATGTAGCAAAGTGTAATAGGTGGTTTCTCAAACTACAAACACGATTCTGAGTTCTCTAATCCGGCTTTGTTACACCAGAAACGTGGTTTATGCTGTACATCTGCAGACTCAGAATCTGAGACACTTCAATTATACAACCAATTACGATCCATTAACAAGCCAAGCATTAGTTTCACAGATATGTGCAGCCTCATTCAAAGTCCGAAATACACCTTGGCCATAAATAGATATGAAAAGCTACGACGCGTGTCACCAATCTTATCAAATGCACGGACCACCTGTAGACACCCTGAACCGTAGCTATGAACCGCAACAACCACGCCCTCAACACCAACCTACCAATAACTTCGGGCCTCAAACCAGAATGGATCCCGACGCAAGCATCCCCACCGAACCCGCCCCCTCAGTCTTCAGTTATGTCCTCTCCTTCCTTCTTGTCGGCGTAGCATGGGGCTTCACAACCCCCTTTATCCGGCGCGCTGCGGCAGACTTCAACGCGCGACAAGACAAACAAGCCTCCGGATCTGACACACCACGCGGAAGATCACGATCACGATCACAAGGCGAAGGCGAAGAAGAGCAGGAATTACTTACGTCGGAAGAGCAGTCGGAAGAGCAGGGACAGAATGAGGGTGTGCGGGGACAGAGCGGGAGTCAGCAGCGGGCGAAGGAGGAAGGTGATGGGAGCGCAGCACAGTTGAATGCAGAGTTGGAGGACGAGACAGACATTGATAATGCGCCTGGGTCTGTGCCTGTGTGGAAGCGTCAGTCTTCGTCGGGCTCTTGGGTTAAGAGGAAGATTGTTTCGATTTTTTGGACGGTCATTAATCTTCTCCGGACGCCCGCTTATTCTATTCCTTTGGTCATTAATCTGACGGGGAGCATTTGGTTTTTCCTTTTGGTTGGAAAGCATGGTATGTTCTCGCTTCTTTACGGGTTGGTTGTGCTCTTTACTGATATTTTCTAGAACTGTCTTTGACTGTTCCGCTTGCCAACTCAAGTGCGTTCTTGTTCACCGTTCTGGGGGAGTGGTACGTGGAGCGTAAAGTGATTGAAAAGCAGACGTGGTTGGGATTGATTCTAGTTTTGGGTGGAATTGCACTATGTGTGCACTCCAAAAACCAAACTGTTTAGATACAGCTGAATTCGAATAGATATTAGATTTATCAAATTGAAAACTTCACTTGCTTTGAGTATCTCTAACATGTGTCATAATCTATTCAGCATGGTTTCTCAACAATTACACTATGTGCCCTTATCCTACTGTTAGGCTCTCAGGCCATCAGACTGTAATCGAGCACGAGCGGATAAGAACCTTCTTGTACATTAATTGCCTCTCTTTAGCGCTTAGTTGACAGTACTTATAGATCTCCAGCTATTAGTTACAGAGGCCCACCTCTTTGAGTCTTCATATGAGACTTCTTATGACGCTAATACGACTGACCATCGGCAATGTGCTTCCCGTCGGGTGAAAAGACCACAGCTGAAACTTGATCTGAGTGCCTCAGCGTCTTTTGAAGGTCACCTGAGGTGGCGTCCCAACGCTTGATAGTCATATCGTCAGACCCCGAGGCAATGTGCCTCCTGTTGGATGGAAAGGCTATAACATTAACGTCGAAATGATGGCCTAAAGTTATTGGAACGTAAATTGTCCTGTTGTACCATACTTTGATGGACCCACCGGAAGACCCTATGGCGATTTTTTCGCCATTAGGGGAAGACGATATAGTGCTAGGCGCCGCCCCATTTAGCGTTAGCTGAAGGTCACCTGTTGTGGCATCCCATAACTTGATGGCCCCATCCAAAGACGCCGAGGCAATTATTTTACCATTGGGGGAGACCACCACGTCATAAATTGGCTCTGAGTGTCCGCGTAACGACTTCCAAAGGTCACCTGTTGTGATATCCCAGAGCTTGATGGACTGATCTATGGAACCTAAAGCAACATATCTACCATCTGGTGAGAATGACACAGCAGTATTCGCATTTGAGTGACACCACAAAGATTTTTGGAGGTCACCCGTCGTGGGTTCCCATAGCTTGATAGTTTTATCCGAAGACCCCGACGCGATATATTTGCCGCTGGGTGAAAATGCCAGACCAGTAACAGCACCTGAATGTCCTGAAAGTGTTTGTATCAGTGATGACCACCTACTTTCCATCCGTAGAACATTTTTAATCCAGAGGGGGATGTTTTTTCATATTTTTCCCTCTCGCAATGCTTTTTTCGGGACTGAAGATGATTGCAGAACTGTAAATCTGTAACGGCCAGTTTGCGATTGTACGGTAGTGTCGTAAAAGAAACCGTGTAGCATCCTGTGCAAGTATCGCCACGGAAGGCACTTTCTAGGCGCAACAAGTCTGAGTTAGACAATGGCCGTAATTTTTTGATTCATAGGCTTACTTCTGCTGTAATCTGTATCGCTTGGAAGCCTTCCACCGCTGTTTGTAGCTTATCCAACAGGCTGAGGCACTCCAACCGCTCCAATAACCTATTTCGAAGGAATTTATCGACAGTTCCACGCTCACTAAGTGCATCTTGTACCACTGTGGATTGCTTGCCACTCTCGAGGTGTTGAGGCCAAAACGTTGCTGCATAGTTCAAACTTGACAACAGTGCAGCTTTTTCTTGGTCCTTTGGCTCTTCCATCAATCTTCTGGTTAAATCAGGTCGCGGCAGGTCACAAAGGTTGACCTTGAGCCGTTCTGATAGATATAACGGGCAACGCAAAGCTAATTCGCCGTGCCCAAAATTCTCATGCGAACCAAGAAGGGCGGATTGCCTCTTTTCTTTGGCTAAGTAATCTCGAGCGGACTGATGAATGAATTCAATGACGGTTCCGCGCATAGTGATGAACGACGCACATTTACCAACCAACGCTTCAATTTCTGAGTATTCGTCGGTGAAACCTGTCAAGCTTTCCACTTCCACCACCTGTAAAGGTTGATATACTAGGGCCATCACATTGAGGAGTCTCATGCATGTCTTCCTGTGGACTGTGTCCCCACCACCGAGTTGGGTGTACATCCGATGATAAAACGAATGCAAGCCTGGCGGCAATTGCTGAATGGCAGCTAATGTCTCATCGCGACGCACATTCTCGAGCGTCTTGCAAGCTAAGCTGACCCATAGATAGGTACCCTCTGATTTCTTATTGAGGATCGTCTCGATGTTATTTGCAGCTCTTCTTGGTATCTGTGGCAACGATCCAGCTCGGCCACTTTCGAAGTGATACAGATTCTGATGGCTTCAGAAAATTGTTGTGAGTGAAGCTCCAGGGTGACTTGTACTTGATCGCTTCCGGCTAGCAGCTCGCGCTCGGCGCTTTCCAATGGCCGACTTGTCAGCAGCCATTTGATTTTAGATATTTGATGAAGTCCCGTTCGGACGAGGAGCTTCAGGAAATCGGCCATGCCATTGTCTCGGCATTCGTCAAGTGCATCCACAAGCACGTACACTCTCTGGCATTTGCAATTGTCTAACATCTCCAAAAGTAAGTCCCAGAGACCTCGCCAAGAACTAACGTGCTTTTCGAAGCGACTGTTCTCCGTATCCCAGCGATTCCGCAGGGATATCTTCAGCCCCTCTTGTTGTTTAATCAGCTGTAGAATCAGACCCTTGATGATCGACTCTAGGGTATTAAGCTCATGGTCAGCGTCTTGGCAAAAAAAGTACGTGACCACACAGGGGCCATTACGCGCAAGTAAAAGCCGCTCAATAAGACCGATCGACATCATGGTTTTGCCTTTTCCAGCACCGCCCTTGACCCAAAGTAAACCGGTTTCCTCTCCATCTTGCCAACCGATATAACGTGGGTCTTGGAAGATCCATTCGATTGATGCAAGGACCAACTTATCCTTGTTGCCCTTTAGGCGATTCTTGACAGCAAATGAATCAGGGCATTGTAAGGTGCGCAGGCATAATCGATCCACGTCTTCTTGTGAATACACTTTGGGAATAATGAGCTTCGAAAGTCAATTTTATCAGGCATAGGGTCTGAACACACCTGTGTTGATGTTGACATTATCGATTTGGCCATAGTTATTCCCAACCTGAAGCCCCCCATGGTTCCCGCCAAAAGTCTGGGTCGATGCCATAGTAAAGACAACGTGCGGTATTTGCAGTTTGTGCAGAAGAGAGTTGCAGGGCTTCAGCTGAAGGAGGGGCAGACCCTAGGCGTAAGATCAAGTGACGTGGCTGCACCCGGCAAGAGAAATGGGCGAGAAAAGTAAGAATCAGTTCCAAGTGGAAATACAGCGGAGGCGACACAAGTGGCGTCTCCACTACCCAGCGAGTGTTTAAAGCAAGCTGAGTAAACCCCGATCCAGCTATACAGAATCAGCTCTTCTTACAGTCGGTTCCAATTTGATCCCCACGGATTAATAGTTTGACATCTCACTAACCACATCTGGTGTCATGCAGTAATTGTAATTCCGAAAAAATGCTGGCTGATTGAAGAACATGTGACCTGGCTTGGTTCAGTTCAGAACTTCGGAATAGTAGACAGTCGTCGGAATGATACTTACTGCATGACATTAAACGTGTTTAGTGAGATGTTCAATTAGTACATACGTAATAGCTTCCAAGGTTCAAAATGTCCTACCCCGCCTGCATCGAAGCCTAACATAAGTGACATTTTGTTTAAAAATGCGCTTCCGTCCAGAATTCAGACCTCAGATGACCAGGGAACGTTTTGAAACTCCTGTATCTAATAAAGAGGTAAATATGATAGGACGAGTCTAATTCATTCATCTATATTAACACCCACTTCACTCGCGTCAAATGAAAAAGTAGAAAAATATGAACCCAACTCATATATACATGTACAATGAGAGAGATCCCTTCATGCCATGCTCAGACACATGCATAGACTCAAGGGTAGATATAACATCATGGGAAGGGGAAAAAAAATACACCACACCATACTACATCAATCACATCAGGGCAGAAATAAAAGAAAAAAAAGCACTGCCGTGAAAAGTCGTTACACATATTACATGTTCCCTATCCGTTCTATACCAGACCGGGCCTGCCGTGGTAAGAGCTTCAGGTTCAGAAGTAATCAAGATCAACGTGGTGGGATATATTGAAAGACAAGATCGAAGCAGAAAGGCTGAATGACACATGTTTGAAAGATGAAATCAAACACCTCGGAACTAGGAAGGGGTTAGTCATATTCATTGTTTTAAAATTGAATTGGTAATGGGGGAAGAGGG
The DNA here is from genome assembly GCA_023626355.1 of Penicillium sp. S1602. Classification (NCBI taxonomy): domain Eukaryota; kingdom Fungi; phylum Ascomycota; class Eurotiomycetes; order Eurotiales; family Aspergillaceae; genus Penicillium; species Penicillium sp. S1602. The sequence continues at coordinate 175,660 of JAMAGW010000021.1, read as the reverse complement.
GACTCACCATCCGAACAACCAAATACCACATTGCACCCAGGAATTTGAACATCGAAAGCCCAGCAACAGACCATAGAACAACCTCCATGTAAATCAAGGATCGCTCGTTCTGCGTCTCGTCAGTGCTGGTACCATCGGTAGTACTAGTAGTGTCGAATGTCTCCAGGCCGGCGGCACTGAGAACAACGGCACCAAGAGCGAAGTTGCAGAATACCCAGGCTAACACGACTGCACTACGGAAACCCTTATAGTAGTCCGCCTGGCGGTCTTCGTCCGAGATGACCTGGACCTCCTTCGGCGGCTTCATGGCGAATTTGGCGAGTTCGGCTTCGTATTGCGCGTTCAGGTCGCCATCGTCTTGGGGAATGTTCACATCAACCTTGCCACCGGGCTTCAGGGTTGCGGAGGGCAGCTTTTCAGCCTTGTCGTCACCCTTTGTACCCCATGTGATATCGTGAGTGTTGCAGAAGGCGTAGATGTTGAGGACGTTGATGTAAGTGGGAGTGAGCAGGATGTATTGGATGAATGATGTGAACATGTGCCACGGGTCCAAGAAGATGAACGACGCGACAAACCACATCACATAGGTTGAACCGAGGGAAACGATGATCGAGAAGAAGGTCTTGTTGGTGAAGAGCTGGCTGACCGTGAAGCTCTTTTCGGCCACTTCGGTTTCAATCGACTTGACCGTGACAAAAACAGCTGCGAATGACAAGTATATCATGATGCAAATCCAGAAGTAGACCATTGTCATGTAGAACTTGTTGGAACCACCGGGTCGATTACCAAGAGCCAGGACGAAACATGTAACGAGAGTCGCAAGATATAGCCATTCGAAGACGATGCCCAAAACTTTACCAGCTGTTCCCAGAAGGTCGTCATCGCCGAGATATGTCGTCAGGATGTGGAAAACCAAGAAGAAATTACCAATACCGAACCAAGCAAAGATCATAGCCACCGTTTGGTAGATGAACTCAATGAACAGGGCGAACTTGCGCATGAAGCTGTGGTCACTGCGACCAATCTGGTAGAAGTGCGCAATGGCATACACAGCCGCGAAGAAAGAACCGTTAAGCCAACGACGACGTTGTAGAATGAACTCGGCCATTCGGTCAGGCACGTCAGTCTCACCGGTCGAATTTTTGACATAACGCAAGAGCCAGCGGCACTTGCGCTTGGAGACAATCTCGAAACACAAGATTCGATCCTCGGCAAGATACATGTTGGCAGTGAAAATACCGGCGTTGGCACCGTGCATCTTCTCACCGGCAAAGTATCGTTCCAGGGGTCCTTGGCCGTTCTTGTCATTTTGCAAGGCAACAAATCGGTAAGCGGAGAAAGCACCAGGCAGCACAGTAATGAAACCAAACGCAGACTCGAGTGGCTTATCAAGAATGTTACTGAGCTTGTACTCGAAGTTCTGACCAGCCACCAAGGGATTCAGTAACTTCTTGCCGTGAGACAACATGACCTTGATCTCACCACAAGCACCACCGCACATGGGATCCAAATCGAATGCTTTCCATAGGTGGTAGATCGAGTCTTTACCCGGTTTGGTACCAGCATCCAAAAGCACGCAAATGTTAGGATCCAGCAGTCGGCCGAACGCCTGGAAGAACCAGCGATGGGAATTAATCTTCTTCTGATTCTTTTCCTTCAAACAGAAAATGATCTGCACCGGAGGACCCTGGCGAGGCTTGAGATGGACCTGGGTACCCTTGACCTCCAAACCAATCTGAGTGGTATATTCGTAAATGTGAGCAGTCACATCCTTGCCGTTGACCTGCTGCTTGGCGATACCATCCTGGTACACACCCAAACCGGCCAGCACCGCACGGGTGCGAGGGTTGATCTTGGCACGACCATCACTGATCACACAGACCACAATCTTCTTCCATGCATCCTTGCCCCATGTTTTGCTGCTTGTTCGCGAGCACATGTGATCAATGTTCTTAAATACACCGGACATTGTACGCGCAAACAGGAAGTCGTCCTCGTTGTACATAGTAACCACGATGAAAAGCTCCGTGTGGCGAGGCTTCGCGAACAGCTTCTGACGGAGAGTGAATCGCTCCTCGAAGAAGTCTGCAGGGTCACAGGTGGCGGCCGAGTAACGCATGTGGGTAAACTCGTCACGGCCTGGTGCCTCGGCGTGGGGGATTTGGCTGAGCAATTTAGGCGCAATCGGACAATCCAGGACCAGATTTCCGTTGAACAATTGCACTTCTTTCACGGTCTTCCAACGGCGAATGGGAGCGGGACTGGGGGTCGGCCGAGGCTCATCCTGGAGCTCCTGGTCATAAGGGTCCGGTCCAAAGGGGTTGTCTCCTGTTACTAGGGGGGCATGGTCGTCGAACGGGGTTTGGCCAGCTTCAGGGTACTGGCCTAAGTCATAATCTTCATGGGGTGTATGTGTGGGTTCGTAAGGTTGGGTATAGTAGGCGTCATGGTGGGCTTCTGGGTCGACAGCGTAGTCGTTGTAACCATAAGGATGGCCAGCTTCGTGAGTCTCGTAGGCTTCGTGGTGGCCGTAGGAATTGTGAACATTTTCCACGGAGTACTATTGAACCAAGACTGTCAGTGGTGCTTTCTGGGGATTATTCAACCCGTGCGCATAGCTTACAGTTGGTTGTTCAGCGAGGCGATCGCTCGAGGGCATGGGCAAGTGCCCTTGGGGCGCATATGGATTATCTTGCAGCTGGTAGGCGTCCAAGTGGCGTCCTGGTGACGGAGTACGATTGTCATAGGGGTTCACATGAGACGGGTTCGTCAGGGGAGCATGATGCTCATCCCCAAAGGGATCTGGCGTGCGCATGTTAGTTTTTGGTGTTTAATGCTCCTGAGCACGGCGTTCGAGTCGCAACAGCTATGTTTCTTTGGTCTCGTAAATTATCGTGCCAGGGATCCAACAATGACCGGCAGGGTAGTGCAAGAGTGGCTAAAGTTTGTTTCACGGGGAAGGAGAAGAAAGAGCTGGGGTAACTAACCAAGTCGGTTGTAGGACATTGCGCGTTCCAATAGTGGAAATTTGGGTTCAGCTTAAATTAAGCCCACCTCTTAGAGTGCAAGCTCAGGGAGTGGTTGACTGGAGATTGCGCCAGGAGCGCGGGTGGGAAAGGACCAACGTCAGTGGTTAGAGAGACTGACTAGAATCACTAGTCTGACCGACGGCTCTAAACTCTCGGCGCCGTTTCAGAATAGTAGATTTCTTAGCAATGCCACGAATAGGGTAATGAACAGGGGGTTCCCAGGAGGATGGATTTGTCGCACGATGCCCAAAGTGAAGTCAAAGAGGAATGAAGAAATGAAGAAGACCTGCCCCCTCTTGTTTGGTGTTTACGAAGCGGGCGATCACAGATGACGAGGTTGGCAGACGAATCAGTGTGCATGCGCTGGACCCGCTTAGTGGATCAAATCGTAGGGGACAATTAGAAACGAGCGAGACTTCGGAGAATAACGAAGAATGCTGCAACTCCAGGCACTTTACTGGATAAGTGAGACAAAAGTATGTGGTGAAAATCTAAAGAACAGAAGTGCCCTGAGGTTCTGAAACACAAGATCCGTGGATTGCATGCGAAAGTACTTGGGAAAGTAAAAGTGGGCCTTATGTTCACAGTCATCACTGGGCCAACGAGAGGCACGCGTGCTTTGCATAATGGAGTCTTCAGCCACAAGCCACCATGGTTGATCTATCCCGAGGTCTGCGCCTCGTGTGGCGTGAAAGATTTCTTTCTTTTTTTAGATTTAATTTTAGATCCAAGGCAGATGAATATTCACTTACTATGAATAGATTAACTTATCTCCATGGATCTGCGATAAGATAATATCAGGCACTTGATATCTGCAGACGTTATTGAACTATATACTGTATCTGTTGCATAGCTGAATAAACCTAAGGCAAGACACTCTTATCCTATCGATAAATTGATAAGGAATATCTTGTTACAACTCATCAACCTCCTCCACTCAACCACTTCCTTCCCTCGCACTTCTTTTAATCCAAACATTGTCATGGCTTCTACAAACCAACGCCCCGTGAGCGTTCTATTTGTCTGCCTAGGAAACATTTGTTCGTTTTGCACTGCCCCGCCTTTCCCCCGCTACGCACTGCGCCTCCCGTCGTCGTACTAACACCATGATGTCAGGCCGTTCTCCTATGGCCGAAGGTGTCTTCCGGAACCTCGCTGAGTCACATCCCGCCATTGGCGAGATTGACTCTGCCGGCACGGGCGCATATCACAGCGGGGAGCCCTCAGACAGCCGCACCATGTCCACCCTCCGCCGGCACAACATCACCAACTACTCACATGCTGCCCGGAAGGTCACCAAGGAGGATTTCCTACACTTCGATTATCTGCTAGCGATGGACAAGTCTAATCTGCGGGATCTGCTGAGCGAGAGGGAGTCGGTGATCATGATGTTGCAGCGCAAGGCAAATGCCAAATCTGGAGCCAAGACTACTCGGGCAGCGACCGAGACTGCAATTGGGGCGCACGGTGTGGAGGCTCAGGTCGCTGAGGTTCGGCTCTTTGGTGACTTTGGTCCTGGTGGGAAGCTGCATACTCGTGTGGGAGGGGGTGAGGTGGTGCAGGACCCGTACTATGGTGGCGCAAATGGATTCGAAGAGGTTTACCAGCAGGTCGTGCGGTTTTCACAGGGTTTTCTGGACTATGTTACCAGCTCCGAGTAAACATTGGTCTCTGGTGAAATGGAATACGACTCAAGACTAAATATAATAGAGCGGTGGCCCCTCAATGATACCTCTGCGAGCGAAGAGGGGCGGATACATATATGACGTGCCACCAAAATGTGGGGATAGACCACAACGGTATCCAAGTACTAGGAATCCCCGGGGCCATATAATAGATAGATGAAAAACAGATTATCGAGAAAATGCACATCCAAGGTCCACGGGTTATCAAATGGGGTTTTGCGTAAAGGCTTTCAATATTGAAAGTTGTTGTACATCTAATTTACATGCTAACTATGGCACAGTATATATAACAGAAAATTTGGCTTCAAAAACTCCCGACCCCCCATGAGACTTCCTCATACCTTCTCACTGATCTTGATAGCAGCTCGGCAACCAAAACGAATCACATCCACCAGTGGATCATACGGCTTAGCCTCCTTAGAATCATGAGCCACCGCATGATCCAAATGCTCCAACTCTTCATCCCGAATTCTCCGGAATGTAGCCAGCATCTCCTTCAACTCATCATCCAATTCCTCCCCTCGCTGCTCCGCATCAGCCTCCCATGACAAGATCTCCCGAACCTGATCATTGTAATGGGACCCAATTTCCGTCTCCACGGCCTCGGTGCAAGCCATCGCAGCTTCGCGACCCAGCGCGGCGGTTGACCAGCCCAAGAATGTGGCCGCAACCTCCCAGAGAGGATACATGGCAGTGGGACGGACTTGATGTTGTGCGACAAGCTTGTTGAATGTCTTCAAGTGCCCTGCTTCTTGGTCGTACATGTGCTTCATCAAAGGCCGGAGATGCGGATGCGATCGGACGATCTGCGGGGTTTGGGCGGTGTAGATGAGGGTGGCGGCGAGCTCACCGGCTTGATTTACTCGAAGTGAGCTATCGAGGTACTCGCGTTGCTCTTTGCTGAGGGTGTATCGGGGCTTGGAGCTGCCGGATGGACTAGTGGTGGACGCATTTCGGCGTTGAGCTCGTAGAGCTGTCGGAGCGAGGAAATCAAGGTAGATTGGGGATGCGGCTCGGGATTGGCGTCTGCATTGTGCTAAAGCAGATCTTCGTAGTGCAGGTAGGGATTCCATTGTGGATTATAGTAGTTTGTAGAATTGCAGTAAAGGTGAATTCGTGATCGCCGGAAATTGAAGATGCCGAAGAGCGCCAGCGTGTCTTGGCGCAGGCGCGCGCTTGGAGTCTTGGCACCCGGACGTCATGAACGACAAAGGCCAACTTTGCGACGGACAATCTACGCGTTGTCAAACACTCATCCTATTACCGCCCTCCCTTCTGTCGCTTTTTGTATAGTTTGCCTCGTTGGTACTGGGCTCACTTATCTTGACTGGTATACAGGTCTTTGGTGACTTTGGTGCCGGGGATCCCAGGGCTTTCTTTGATCTTTTGCGCCTCCTGGTAAGGAGTGCTTTGCCTACGAAAAACACACCCTTGTTTGATTATAGGGTCAACTGGGACGCCGATTCGCAAAATATTGTCTGGTATTGGGACTTTTGGTCAAAAAAGTGCCTGTTGGGGTAACTGATCACTATGGCGGACGATTTGGATGACGAGCTGCTGGCTCTGGCTGGTGGCTCAGATGAGGAACAGTCCCCTCCTCCGGAGGACAAAGATGGCTCTCCATCGCACTCACCTTCCTCTCACTCTCCACGCCACTCTCCGATGGGTCGCAAAGGAACCGCGAAGGCGATTCGCCGGCCTCGAAAAGCCGCGAGAGATGATGATGAAGAAGATGGCGAAGTGTAAGTTCAACTCCTCCATATCGCCGTTGGACTGATCACTGATATAGTTGAAACCATCTAGGTCCGATGCCGAGTCCCACAACTCCCTCCAGTCAGCCCCCATGTCCGAGTCTGATTCGGAAGCTGGGGCTGGCTCCGATGAAGAAGACCGCCCAATATTCCCCTATGACAAACTGTACTACTCTTCGAAGGAAAAGCAAGAGATTATGGGAATGCCTGAGATACAGCGTGAGGAGCTGCTATCTGAGCGTGCCCAACAGGTCGATCGCCACAACCAAGATCTCGCCCTGCGTCGCCTGCTAGCCTCTCGCGAGCGTGAGGAAAAGCGTGCTGCTGCCAAGCAGGCTAAGCGCAAGGCCGGCTCAGCAGGCCTCGATGAAAACCAGCGCAAGAGTTCTCGCCAGAAGACTACCCTTGGTGGCCGAAAGGTCGGAGAGACATCTGCCGCCATCGATGCTTACAAGCGCCAGCGTGAGCAGAAGGGAAAGCGTGATGAGCTGCGTCGCCGTGACCCCACATCTTCCCGTCGTCGATCTCGTACTCCTGGCTCCGATGTGTCTGACGAGGATGGTGAAGCTGAAAGTGACCTTGAACTGGACGACCGTGTTGGCCGTTCTCCTTCGATCCCTAAGGATGACCCTCCTGCCGAGCTTCGGGACATTAACCGTGCTCGCGTTGGCCGCACCAACTTCGCCCAGGTCTGCTTCTACCCTGGATTTGAGCAGGCTATTACCGGCTGCTACGCTCGCGTAAATATTGGACCCAATAACGAGACTGGCCAGAACGATTACCGTCTTTGCTTGATTGAAGGTTTGTTTCTCAGCTCATATAACTCTGTCTCAAATTCTAATTTGGTGTACCAGGATTTAACCAAGGCAAGCCCTACGCCATCGAGGGATCGAATGGCCGTCCGTTTGTCACTGATCAGTACGCCAAGCTGGCCCACGGCAAGGCTGTGCGAGACTTCCCCTTCATCGCCTGCTCGGACTCTGCAATTACCGAGGTAGGTAGATCCATGACCTGAGAGTGATCTCTCGTGGCTAACAATTGAATAGGCCGAGTATAGCCGTTACCGAAAGACCATGGCCATTGAGGATATAAAGATGGCCACTCAGACCAAGCTGGCTGGCAAGGTCGCCGATATCAACCGTCTGATCAACCACCGTTTCACTGCCGAGGAGTTGTCTGAGAAGCTTCGCCGACAAGGTGCCTTGGATGAGAAGAGGAATGTCCGCAAACGTTTCGATTTGGAGAAAGAACTGGTCTTTGCCAAGGCCAATGGCACCGAAGAAGAAATCGAAAGGTTGCAGAAGGAACTTGACGCCATCGTCAAACCTAACCTTTCGTGGGGTACTACGATGAACAAGCCGGTTGCTGAAAAGGCACTCAGTGAAGCCGAGCGGGTTCACCTTATCAATATCCGCAACCAGAAGCTCAACTACGAGAATGTGCGCCGTGCTCAACTGGATGAGCGTAAGGCCGCCCGGAAGGCTGCCGCCGCTGTGGCTCGTGGTGAGGCCGTTGCTGATCCGTTTATGCGTGTCCGCACTGTGGCCAAGACCCACCACGACGTTTCTGATAAACCTCAGGATGCGCCGAAGACTGAGGAAGCTGCTGCCGTCGACATCAAGAATATCAAGCCTACCACAGAGACTTCTAAGGTTTCAACCCCTAACGCTGGCCTCACCCCGAAGAAGAAGGGTGCCTTCATGATCAGCTACCGCAACACTGACGATGAGAACATTGCGGCTCTGGATATGGACATCGACATTGATATCTAGATCGGCGTGTTCTCTCTTATTTTCAAATACATATTCTTCTAAAATGTGGCAAGTGGTGCGTGTCAAGATGGAGATGACATGGGACTTCGGGTCATAGCTATTTTTTGTACACATTAGAGTATCTAGCGGTGGATGGGGGTTGGATTTTGCTTTTGCTATTGACTAAGGAATCGGCGCGGCGTCTCTTCAAATTTCGAAAATTTCACGGGAAACCTGTATTTTATGAGCACAGTTTAAATGGAGTACGAGAAGCATAATAATCAATCTGAAACCCACCTGCAATGTTGTAACTGAGATTTGTCTTTTGAAGCATTTGAAGCTGCACTTTACTATACACTGTACATTGTGCCTGGCCGATAAGATAACAGTCACGTGATTAGCCTAGCAACGCGAAGCACGCGCGCATCGCGTCCGGACTATGCACATTGCCCTTGCTCAAGGACCCGCACTTCCGACCCTTCAACCCTCCTCACTGTTCCAATCGATCCCATAATGACCCATTCTTTTCCATAATAATTACTCTTCAAGATACCCAATACCGATTCACCGATTCACGCACAAATACTAAAAATGTCCACCGCATCTACACCGCGGTCGACGCGGTCCGCGTCACCGGGAAATTCGCCAAACATGCTCACCCCGGGCCAAAAAATCAAGGCTATGATGGCTCAATTTGGCAGCGACTCGGAATCTGACTTGGAAATTTCTCGCCCTAAGAACAAAATCTCGAAGCTGGACTTCGGATCCAAGAATATCACTGCGACCGAGACAAATACAAATCAATCGAACGACAGCTCCGGCGACTCAGATGACGAGGACAACATTATTCAGCCAAAAGGTCGGATGGCAGCCCGTATGCAGGGTGGTGCATCCGAAGAAAAGGAGGACTCCGCATTTGCTCGACTGTCCAAGGCTCTCCGGAAGGAGAGAGAACAAGCGAACAAACCCAAACCACAGAAGGAAAGCCCCGCACCTGAAACCGAAGTCGAAGCTGAATCCAGCGAGGATGATCTTCCTGCCGCTGCACCCAGGAGGAGGAATAAAAACGCAGTCAAACGACAATCCACAGACGCCGAAGACCGGTCCCGGAACTCAACACCCCGCGCTCGTTCATATTCACCCCTGTTCGTTTCCTCGCCAGCTGCCACCGCTGATGAGCAAGACCAGAGCGATGATGCCGATGGGGAGACTGAACAGCCCATTAAAGGAAATGCAAGGTTCCTTGCCCTCGTCGCTCAAAAACGCAAGGAGCGCGAGGAGCGAGAGAAGATTGAAGAGGAGAAGAAGGCTGCTAGAAAAGCCCAAATGGAGAAATTTAGCTCCGATATGGTCTCCGGAGAGGAAAGCGAAGCTGAGAACCCGACCTCAGCACATAAGCTTTCTCAGAAGGCCCGTCAACCCCGCAAGGCCAGTAAGAAGGCTTTGGATGAGATGAGACAGGAGACTCAACGCATGAGCCGGAATATGCAACTTGCCCACCAGGCTCAGACCAAGAAGAAGATTACCAAAGAAAGTTTCTTTGCTAGATTCAACTTTGGGCAGCCCGAAGCCCCTGCTGCAGAGCCCGCGCAGGCCAATTCTTCATCTACCGCTGGCTCGCAGCAATCTTCTGATGCGGAGGCGCATAAGAAACGCGATACACCTCATACCTCCCCTGTTCTCGGGCCTTCTGATTTGGAGAAGCCACCTGCTGCTACAGTTCAAGGCCAATCCGAGTCTAATGGAACAGAGGCGACCGCGTCTACTGCTGCCCAGTCGGCCGTGGAGAAAGCCCCTGCTCCTGAGGAGTTGAGGGCACCCAAAGAAGCTCTAGTTCTACCCAGCCATCCCGCAGCGAAAAAAGAACCGTACAAGCTTACTCGACGACCTGTCCGGGTTCTTCTGTCGAGACAGGAAATCGCTAAACATCAACAAGATGGCTCAGATAGCGACGACCTTGAGGTGGTCACCTCAGCTGCTAAGTCCCGTAGCATTGCCGCCTTTGAGAATCTCCCAGCACAGAAAATGCAGGAATCTGCCTCCATGATCCGGCTTAAGGCTCTTGCTCATTTGACATCCCCGACTCGCAAATTATCGTCCATGACGTCTGCAGAACTCTCCGCCGATCTGCTATACAGAGCACGTCAACAAGCTGCCAAAGAGCGACAGGAGCGCATTGATGAACTCAGGGCCAAGGGTGTGGTAATTGAGACCGCCGAAGAACGTGCAGCCATGGAGGACGATATGGAGGACTTGGTGGAGAAGGCTCGTAGGGAAGCCGACGAGATCAAACGCTTAGAAAGAGCGGCCAGGAAGAATGGCGAGGATCCCGATGACGAGGAGGATGATGACTACGAATTATCTGGTTCGGAAGAGGAGGCTCAAGGGTCTGGCGATGAAGATGAAGATGCTCGGAGTTTCAATGGTAACGAGGGTCTCATTGAACAGGAAGCGGACGATGGAGATGAGTCTTCCGATGGGGAGAGCGAGGTTTTGCCCTCTAATGTCGAAGAGCAAGTCCCTGGAACACGGCGCAAGCGACCAACCCGCGTTGTCAGCGATGACGAGGATGAAGAAGAGGCTCAACAGCAGGTACCATCTACACCTGTCCGAGCACCATCGAATGCAGCTCAGTCCGCAGAGCGCCCTCGTTTCCTAGGCATGGAATCTCCCAATATGTCCATGGGTCTCACCCAGGCATTTGCTGGCACATTGGCAGATGACAATGATGATACAAGTCAGCCAGCTTCTGCCACAATCCCATTCTCTCTTCCAGACCCGGGACAGCCTGTGCCTAGACTTCGCCATGAAGATTCTGAGATTCTTGTTCGAGACAGCCAGGAACAACATGATGAGCCTGACTTCATGGCCAACTATCACCAAAACGTAACTCGCGTATCAGAATCCCCGGCCGGGCCGGCGTTCTCCCAGTACTCACAGCTTCCTGATCCCACCCAGGATGAAGGCTTTGTGTTCTCTCCGTTTGACCCGAACAAGCGATTCAGAGGGACCCCTCCAGTCTCGACTGTGGAAACTGTTATCGTGGGCCAAAGCCAGTCGCCCCTTGTTGAGCGAAAGAGAAAACAGCTTCGACGCGGACGTGCGGCTGACTTGTCAATGGTGGAGGAAGAGGAGGAAGAAACCAACGAAGGAGGTTTCGAGATCGACCCCAATGCTTTCAATATCATGAAGAAGGCGGCGAAGAAACCGACTGTTGCATACGACAAGAAGAACAGCAAGGCGAAGAATGTCGTCGATGAGGCTGCCGAGGAATCCGAGGATGAATATGCCGGTCTTGGTGGCGCTAGCGATGACAGCGATGATGAGGAGAATGCCTACGACAAGCAAATGATCAATGACAACAGTGGTGAGACCGTTGACGAGAAAGAGCTTGCTGCGCTCAATGCGTAAGTCTAATCAATTCCTGTAAACCCCATACCATTTTACTGACTTGTGTACAGTGTCCATGACCGTAACCGTGATGAAAAGGATGTTGCCAAGTTGCTTAAAGATATCACTACTGGAGCCTTGCGCCGTCGCCGTGGAGGAGGCGATGATGACTTTGATTTGGACGACTCAGACGACGAACATCTGGCACGCCGGCGCGAAAAGCAGCGCGAGTTTGCGAAGATGCGCAAAGCTCTACTCGCTGATGACAAGATCGGTGAACTTGCAGAGAACCCCAAGAAAGCGGCATTCTTCAGAGCTCTTGAAGACCGTGATGTCGATGATGATTTTGAGCTGGAGTTCCTAGAAGAGAAGGACAGCGGCTCTCAAAATGAATCTCAAGGCACGGCCACAGAGGAACAGCAAGATGGTGCTGCAAATGACAGTAACAAACGCAAGCGGCCCCTCGAGCCATCTGCCGTGGACGCTACCAATCGCCCCCCGCCCAATCTTCGCCGCACTCCTACTAGTGCCATGTCGAAGAAGCCCGCTACATTGGCCGAGATCCGCGAGAGTCTGTCTTTCTTGACTGAGACACCAGAGTACGACTCCTTCCACGAGGATGCTTCCGTCGACGAGGACGAGCCTACCGAGGGCGATGACTCCAATGCATCCGGTGCGGACGAAGCAGCTCATTCGGACGATGCAAACTCACAACCCCGGGAAGAGTTCGCGAAGCCCAGCCACCCGCGCCGCACTCGCGGCCCCGTTGTTGATCGCCTCGCTCTGCTCCGGCAGGCCTCCTCCAACTCTGCCACCGCAACCACTGGATCAGGCAACTCGAAGCTTGCCTTCCAGATGGGTGGTAACAACGATGGACCCATCGGCTTCCGACCCCCAAGACTCCTGCATCGTGTCTCCACAGGCTCATCCTCCTCTTCCAACTCGTCTACTACGTCCAATCGTGTTGCTAAACCGGCTGCGTCTGGTCCTAAGAAGGGCGGTGCGGTCAACTCTTACACTGCTGCACGTGAGAAGGAGCGCGAGAGACAGCTCCGTGTGAAGCAGCGCAATAGCAGCTCTAATGTTGCGAAGCTGCTGAACAAGCATGCTGGTGGAGGATTGGGTGCGCTGGCTGGGAAGGGCCAGTGGGACTAAGTGTTTCTATGAACTGTTCATGCATGAATGTACATCGGCATTGGGGGAAAATTTCATTTGTTCAAGGTCATTTGGAGTTTGGGCTATGGGGTCTCGGCGTTATACTTGATTACTGGCATGAATGGAGAGCTATTGAGCACATGAAATGCACAACCTGTAGCTAAGGACATGTAAAACTCCCACATAAATCATAAGCACTAAAACCAAAAGCTCCATTCTACTCCAAATCCCTTCCAATCTTCTCATCTACGTACATCTCAGTCCCCTGTCTATCGATCCATAACCAGCCTCGCCTTCTCCTCCCCACCACCCAACCAATCCTCCCAAGAGAGACTAAGCTCAACCGTATCCCTCCACAAATCCTCAGGATCACTACCAGGAGGCAAACCCCTCCCATTCCCCACCTTACCCTTGATCGCGCCCTTAATAAATCTCATATGCCACTTCGTAACCCCAACCCTCTCAAACCCCATCTTCTCCGCCAACCGCACACTACCCGGATTCATAGTACTAGCCATATAATGCACCCTCCCGAATCCCAACCCGCCCTCCTCTTTCGCAGCAAACGCATTCAGCAACATAAGTCCCACGGCATTAGCCGCGACGTGACTTCTCTGGTATGGCGGCAGAACAACCACAAACCCGAGTTCTGTACTGAGATGCGTTGGAGATGTCTTGATGTAGCTAATCGTCCCTGCTAGTTCTCCTTCTGCATCATCGGATGATGGAGGCCTTGTTTTGTCTATTATGGCGTAGGCGAATGATTCAGGGTTTGCGTATGAGAGGATGTGTCTGTCGTGGCTGTTGTAGAAGGCGGATTTGAGGTCTGAAAGTGAGTTCCAGGGGTTTATGCTCATGTGCGAGAAGATTCCTGGGGCTGCAGATGCATGGTGGATGAATGTGGGGCCGTGGTGGTCTGGGTTGAATGGGGTGAGCTTTATCCTATCGTTGGAGATTTCGTGGGTGGGGAAGGGGAAGGTTGATGTTTTGGGCATTTTAAGGCTGTTTGTGGATGTTTGATTATGGGTGGTATCTAAGCGTTTTTAAATATAATTGACCTGTAGGAATTATGTTGTGGAGATGAGTCACGATGAGAGAACTACAGTATAAGGTACGAAGCATGCCGATCCTTTACCTAAATTGGGCATTGGTATGATCTCACTCTGTATATAAAAACTGGATTTCAATTCGTCGTTTGATTCCGGCTTCCTAGAGCTTTTTTGATTTTTGGCCCCCAAACAATCCACGTCAAGTCAATCACAGAACAGGGAATTGTCGCGCATATTGCTTACTCCTTTGCCCCATCAATTAAACCCCGCGCCCGCAAGAGATATTTTGACAACAAACAAATATAATCCAAACCACGTTTCTCTCCAAGATTTTCAAGTTGGAATACTTCCCTCTCCAAGCCCAAGATGCCACCAATAACCAAATTCTGGCTCTGCACCCTCAAAGACCCAGAATCCATCGACAGCCCCGATTTCAAGCATCTCATAAGCGAGATTCTGGAATTCTGCTCATCATATACGAACCCAGATCCGGAGACACCACCAATGCACGCCTTCTACCAAGACACTGCCGACCCAGCTCGACTTTTTATGATAACGGGGTACCAGTCACAAGAGCTCAACAAAGAGGCGCATGAAATCTACGCTAAGAAATACCTTGATAAGATGTTCGAATTTGTGCAGCATAAGATGTTGCTAAAGCTTGATATTGATGTTAACACGCTGCCGACCGGGGAGCATGTTTCTGTGGCGTATGGCAAGGAGCCGGCGCGGTGGAGGGAGGAAGGTGAGGCCGGGGGATGGGATGTTTCACAGAGAGAGGGGGCGGATGAGAATGTGAATCAGGGGAAGAGGGATGAGGAGGATGACCGGGTTTGGGTGCAGGTTTCTAGATGGAATGGAGCTGATAGTGTGTTGGAATCTGTTCAGCCTATCGCAGGGGAGAGGTTGTTTTTGAAGCAGATTGCTGGTTGATTCATAGCTTGGCTGGATGTCGGACCATGGCTAGGGTTTCAAGGTTAATATAATGTATACAGGTGTAAGTCATCGATCTTAGTCGATTTCCAGCTCGTTAATCAAATCCATCAATGAAGAGATACTGCGAGCACCCGGCTCCTCTCCATCTCCATCCCCTCGACGAAGTAAATAACTCTGCCACCCCGCATCGAGCGCGCCTCGATAATCCTTCGCATACTCATCGCCAACATGCACACGGGTCCAACTCTCAGAGCCAACGCGTGCATCGGGTGCTAGTAATCTCGCCTGGCGCTCCGCAACATCAAATATCAACCGATTCGGTTTCTCCTCACCAGCCTCATAGCTAGTGATGACAAAATCCAAATCAACATCCGAACCGCCGTTCTGACAAGAGTCCATATCCCTGACCTTTCGCTGCTCAAAACCAGGTAGCTCTCCACTTGACAAATCTTGATCAGCCCGTAGGTCACCAACCCTTAACCCAAGCGCCTTTAAAACAGCAGGAACGCGATCATCGGAGTTAGAAATAACTCCCACGATCACCCGGTCAAAGCGGCCTTTCATTGGTGCAGCTTTGAGCTCACGCATTCGCGTAAAGAAAGGCGTGACATCGTCGTATAATGTATACCCCTCTGCACCCGCGAATAGATTAATCAGAGCTTCTACAAAGCCATTTGGAAGCTCTTTATCGGTATCGGTATCGGTACTTGAGGTAATACCTCGCGCATCACCCGATTCCGTCTCACTTAACGTCCTCTTAAAACTCCCCCGAATCACCTCCTCCCACCACTGCTTCGGCCCACCATACCGCCCGCGCAGAACATCTGCACGACCGTAATTAGGGTACCGGGCTGCCTGTTCACGGAAAGTGGTTTTAAACGCGGCCTTGAGTTTCTGGGGTGTGATTGCTGTACGCGAGATGCCGAATTCGTGCGCCGTTGACGCGTATTGGTTTGGGACGGGCTCGCGGGGGTGGAAGAGGGTATCGAAGGCGTCGAGGGTGAGGAGGAGGGTACGATTCGTTGAGGTTGTTGAGGATATGGATCTGGCGTTGTTGAGGAGGTGGCGCGTGGACATGTTGGGAGGTGTTACGGTGAAGTGGTATGACGAGTGGCGTGGTGTTCTAGATCTAATCTAATCTCTCCGCAATTGGGATCCACTCGTGGTTATGGATTTTCGAGGTACTGTAGACACAAATGGAGATTGAAGGTGAAAGATAGTTCAGAGATTAGATTTATGTCTTGAGAATGTATATGACAGAGAATTAAGGGTTGTGAATAATAGCAAATGCAATTTTATTCGGTCGGCTTGGACCGATTCAAAAAAGCCTCCTTCGACATCGTAGGCTCGTTATACGTGAAAGTAACACCCTGCGACCGAAACTGAATGTCCAAATCATCAATAAAATCCCACGGATAATCCTCATCATCGGAAGTCGGCAACTCCGGCGCGAATTGTATCCTGATTTCCTTTAGTGGCGAGCGTCTCTCCACGGCTTTCTGAGCTAGATTCATGATCCACAATGATTCCCGTGTTCCGAAATCAGACCACTTTTGTGAAGTCTGGTCGTAGATGGTAAAGTCCCAAACAAACAGCTCGAGACTGGGTCCTAATATTTGGGACGCAACGTCAGATGAAACATCTAGTTCTCCACCCAACTGCCACCGCGACAGAGATAAGGTGTGCAGAGCCGAGAGGTCGGATAGGTTGGCAAGTTTTCCCCGGCCAGAGAGGGATAATGGTCCGATGCTGAGAGTGGTCAGGGTGTCTTTGTGTTCCTGAAGCATTTTGCGGAGTAGAGGCAGGTCCAAGTAATTTGGATGCGAGTCTCTGTGGTCTGGATCGCTGTGGATGTTTTCAATGGAGAACTCGAAGAGAGATTTTGGCCAGTGGATGAGTGTGTTCATTGTTGCTGATGTGTCTTTGAAGTCGGATAGATGAAGCTTCGTTACATCTGAAGCTTTCACGGGCTATGAAATCGATTAGTGGAGAGACTTTGACATGATTGGCTTCACTACTAACCTTGGCTACTTCCACTGTGCTTGACGAGGCGTCGGTGTTTGATTCGGAGCTGCCGTGGATGTATAATTCTTGCAGCATGGGTATTTGCAAATTCTGTAGAATGTCGGCAAAGCCTGGCCCTGTGAAGGCCTCTCTTGCTAAAAGAACTTGCTCGAGCCGTGGCATGTGTTTTGAACACCTCTGTATGATGTCCCAAGTGTGACTCTTGGAGCCTGGTTCAAAGCCGCCATGGACCGTAAGGTACTTGACATTTTTCAATTCGGGGATAATCTCATCAAGGCATTCAGAATCGGTTTTGACACGAGTTGGACAGACGTCGGATATGTGAAGCGAGAGGCTCTGACAGAACCGGCCCAGGGAAGGATTCGCCTCGAGAGTCTTAATCAATTTTCTTGTTTTGCATACTGGGTAGATCATTCGCCGAGGGAATGCCATGTGTAATGTGTGGTAGTTGAAGGAAATGATAATTCTGCTGAACCGATGGCAAGTATAAGCTAGAGCTGGTATTAAAGCCTTGTTGTAAGGCGACTCTTTGTGCCATGAATCCGTTTCCGTTATAGCAAATTCGAGAATCAGCCTCAGGACCTCATCTGGCAACTGAAGAATAAAGGCCGGACGAGAGGAATCGAGAATGAATTCATAATTGCTTTCTTTTGTCTTTTGAATTAAAAGGTTTCCCTCAACAGACTTTCCCAATGTAGTCTGTTGAGTCTGCCGAGCGTATCTCGGCCTCCTAGTCCATCGAGTCTGCATTGCGATAAGAGTAACAATGTGCTTGAAAGAATTGAAGAAGTTGAGAGGTAGTTCAAAAAGAAGTATTCAGGAGTAGAGGGAGACCTTCTTGTCGATCACAGCTCAGCTAGCCCCACCGCTACACCGTCCAGATCGCGACTAGTCGGTGATTGGACACATCACCTCGGGGGACCAAACCGCGAGTACCGTAAGATGCGCAGGAATCCCCACTCTGCACATCTGAACACGAAATGCAGATCTGCATATGAAACATCATGTGGAACAATTAATGATTGTTGGAAATAATAGTGCGTGGATTGGAGGCTTTCATCGACATGTGGGCGCTAAAGTAAGTATCGGTGAAGATGTGAAGATGACCAGTCCCATGGGATCCGCAAGCCACGTCAACCTTGGAAAAGCTAGAGTATTCTAGATCTAGGTCTGAACAAGGCGATGTGCCTAGACCCTTGAAATTTCTGACGGTATTAAAGAATCTAGAACCATGAGCTTGGGATAAATCCCACCTCTTGACCTTAAGTGAGCTGAGACAGAAATTAATTTTCTGCGTATCTGAATCAGCTAAACCTTGGAAAGCCACAATGCAGATTGGATGCACTTACGTATCACCGACTTCAGTCGAAATTGACAAATCGTTACCCCGCGATGATGCAAGGGGATGAATCTACCCCATTATGGGATCCCCAGACCTGTCTGTTTCATATGTGAAGTAATGAATTGAAGTATGAATAAGAAGATCGGCCATCAACATCGGGACTACATTGCTTACATGTCATCAATTGGGCCTGTCGGAGGATAAATTGGTGAATAAATCTTGAGGTATCTTTTCTCAATTTCTGCCAGCAGCATGGTCGCATGAGTCATTTGTTATCATCCGACAGCAGAGACATTGCTGAATGCGTGATTCATCTATTTACAAACATCTAGTCATTCCTCATTTCTTCACCACAGCTAGTATATCCTTCAAGGAAGCCGGCTTCCGAAGGAAAACATTGACACCGGCCGCAAAAGCTTTCCTGATATGTTCATCCGACCCCAGGCCAGTAAGCGCGATTATATGCGCAGGAGACGACGTGCCTCGCTTCGATTCAATTATTCGAATCGCATTTGTTGCCTCAAATCCGTCCATAACAGGCATGGAAATATCTGCATTTTGATTGACTGTTAGCACTCAGGATTTCGAAAGGGATTGGGGACTGACTCACCCATGAAGATATAATCATAGCCTTGCGGCATTTTCTGCACTAATTCAACGGCCTTTTCGCCATTTATAGCGCAGTCCAGAATTTGGGTCGGTACTTTTGAAATATACTTCTTCAGGAGTGCGAGGTTTATTGCGTTGTCCTCTACTAGGAGGATTCTTGGGGCGTCCTTTGATTCGCTTGGCGTGAAAGCTTGGGTTTCCTGTATTTCCTTCTTGGGGAGGACTGGTAAATCGATTTCTGTGATGACAGGCTCTGTGTTTATTTTGTCTGGGGGAGAAGACAGAACCAATGGAGTCGAGGTAATTGATGTGAGTGGTACCTCAGATGGCTGGAGAAGATCCTCTTTCGCCAGCGAGTCATTTGAGTTTGGTTTCAAATGTTCATCACTCTGATCATGATTCACTGGGATATTGAACGTATTGGGTTCCCTTGAATCAAAGTTTCGAAGAGAGTCCAAAAGTGTCCTGGCTAGTTGGTGAGGCCCACTCGGGAGAGTCAACCACGTTGCGTTGATGAGTTGTCTTTTTGCTGAAGTAGCGGTTGACCATAAGCTAGGACCTCGGTGAGACAAGACCAAAAGTATGGATTGGTGATATGCACTTGGGAGTTGGTCTATGTGACGCTCGTCAACGACCACCAGATCGGCCGCTGTAGGAACAGCCTGATCTCCAATTGCCATACCGAACCAGTCGGTCAGATATTGCTTGATCATACTGGATGATGAAGGCTTGGTCGCTTGAAAGTCTTCATCAGGGTAAAAGAATGCGTTTCTTCCTTTCAGCTTTGTGGTAACACAATCGATGGATGAAATAGCAGGTGATGATGAGCGCGAGACAGAAAGCTGTGTATCAGAGAACTTGTACTGTTGGGTATATGTAAGGGGAAACGTCATTTTCACCACGGTACCAACGCCATATTGACTTTTGATGGCAATACTTCCACCCAGCGACCGAAGTATACCTCGAACGAGTGAGAGCCCAAGCCCCGCACCCGGTGACATCGGGTTTTCTTGTGAAAAAGGCGTGAAGACATTTGAACGCAGGTAATCATGTGAAATACCCTTGCCAGTATCGGACACTGTCAACAGGAGCGCGGGAGTGTCGTTCTTTGACGTTTGTGCCTCAATATGAATCGAGACAGACCCGGTTTCCGTGTACTTCAACGCGTTTCCGAATACGTTCATGACGACGCGCCTCAATGCACCAGGCTCCAACACATAAACCCAATTCTGAGGGGCAGCTTCAAGAAAAATGTCCACTTGCTTGCCGTCAGCGATTTGCCATTCTCTGTTGTTATCCTCAATTGGATCCAGTTGCCATCGTCGGACAGTCGTACCGCCTCCGTTCATAATATTTGAAAGCAGCTGCCCAGAGCAGACGCTTTCGATGGCCTCTTCGATGACTGCAAGGACATTGACCTGCTTGACTATGTGAAATGACTGCGGTTGAGCACGCTGGGGGCGTTCCTGGGGCGAGCGAATTTTCGTTGGCTCCCTCTCAAAGGAATTGATTTTGGTGAAATCTAAAATTTGCTCAAAGGTTTCCAGGAGAGTTTGACCACAAGCACGTATAGTATCAAGAAGTCGCTTAGCAAATTCCGAATTGACGTGCTCGCAAAGTAACTCGTTGGATGCTAAGATGCCGTGCAGGGGACTTCGTAGTTCGTGTCTTTAGAAGTCGTGCTGGTTAGAAATACCCATAGCAAAGTAAAACGGGAAGGGCATCGGCACTCACGACATGGTACTAATAAAATCACCCTTCTGCTTCGCAGATTCTTGACTTTGAATACGGCTGTGCTCGACCATTATGGATGAGGCAAATCCGAATAGTCCACCTAGATCGACATGTGCACTGAACACTCGAGTCTCAGCTCGACTCCAGCAGAAAGCGCCACCAAACCATCGCGAATTGAGAGAGTCCCAGAGAGGAGTGAAGATAACCCTCGTTGCATTGGGGAAATACTTCTTGATCAATTGGAGATCCTTCTCCCGAAGTAACCTGAGTGACTCTGGGTGCACTGAAAGTTGAGGTTGCGAGGAGTTCTGAGTATCTCTCGTGCTCCCTGAGCTAGTTCCATCGTCGTCGGACGAAGACGTTACTCCATGATCATGCAAATACCACATTCCACCGCGTGAGTGATGTCGTATCATTCGGCGTACAAATCTCGATTCCATCTGTGATGCTGGATATAAATCGGATTCCTCTCTGGTTTCAAAAAGCTGGTGATTGGTATCCGACACCGCCCAAATCTTGGCCAGCTTTTTCTCCTTTTCCCCGTCTGAAAAATCAGAACAATCCTGCTCGAGATCGTCGCCAGTGCTGGCGATGACCACACCACCATTCGAACCCAGATCCAAGCTTTCTCGCATTACATCAGCAGCATATTGGAATGTTCGTTGTGTTCTGTTGTCATTTTTCTCTGAGCGCGTCTCTGTCTTCGATCGTGGTGATCGTTGTAGCCGATTGCGAGGTGGAGATGGAATGGCGACCGAAATAACCTCGTCGGGAATATAGTTAGTGCTCGGAGGAGTGGACGCGAGGGGTGGTGGGCTTCTGCTTTTAGTCCTGGATTTATATTCTTCAGTCTTGGCGTCAGAACCATGTTGGGCGCGTGATGTATGCGAAGTGGGATCGCCTTGCACAAAGGCGTTTAAGCCAGCCAATAACTTGGTCAACCTATTTGCCTCCAAAGACTGACGAGAAGTCTCCAGATACTCCATCACCGCATCTGCAATATTTCCAAGTGTTTCTTTTTCGGAATCGGCCAAACATTGAGCGGGTCGAGGATCAATCACGTATAGACTACCAATGTTGGTCCCATTGGGAGTTTTCAGTGGTGTGCCGGCATAGAATCGGAAGTGCGGTTCTTGTGCGACACAAGTTAGATTGCGAAAGGTCGGGTCCTCCTTTAAATCCTCTACAACGAAAAATGCATGTTTCCTCCCCTGCGGGGGCGTTAGGGTGATAGTTTTCTGTATAAACAACAGTGTCAGTGTCAGTGCCATCAATATAGACCTATCAGGCCATCCATCCAAAAACAGACATTTCTACGCGCGTAGGATTTACCTCACACAACGTGCCCGCAACTGGTCCACGTGAACAGCCCACCCAGAGCCCGTCGCCATCTTCGTCATATTGACCATTGTTTGCCAAATTAAGTGACCGTGATCCTTCTGCTACCACGTAGAGTGTCTCCCGGTCGATCAAGCTAGAGGATCACTTGGTAAGTAAATATCTTCAATATCGGATCCAGGGTGTGCGCTATGGGACAAAGGCAACGAGGGAGATTCATTGTATTGAAGATAGGGTGGGAATGATAGTATTCGTCGGAAAAGTCGTACCTGATAACTGCGCGCTGAACGCCCAATTTCACTGCGGCCAACTGGGCCAAGGCCGTTAACACCAGATTTGGACTTTGTTTCTCAATAGTGTAGGATTCGCACGGCCGAGTGTTGCGCTGTCCATTTGGCATCAGAGCCGGATTGTCTGGTTGGAAGTAATGGAATAACTCCCGGGCGCGCAGATCGCCCTCGCGATCATCCTGTTGCGCACTCATCGTGCCGAGTTCGGAGTCTCGGGCGGAAGAAGTGGAGACGCGGGCGGCACTGGATCAAGTTGAACAGCAGGGAGAATCAGACATCGTATAGAGGGTTTGATTAGCAATACTCCGCACAAGAGATGGGTGAAAAAGAGGGGAAATCTCAGCAAAGCCCAAACTATGGACCGGGGAGAATTTTGGCGGAATAAAGCGATAAATTGGGTGAATGTCGTCATAAAAAAAACGCCAAATCCTTGATCTCTGCCATTTAGCCGTTAGTCTCGGCCCGCTTGGCACCCGACGGATCTGATTCAGGTTAGCTTATCCGACTATATCAACTGGTCAATTTAGAAACAGACTTTAAGATCCACCTAAGGGTCTAAATAGATGGACTATACAAAACTCGACTCACGAACCACTTTTCGTACAGTTCTCGAGCTAAATTAAGTTAAAGTGAGACTTGTCAACATCCCTTGGTATAGTATCAGTTCCTGAGAATGTTTTGATCGCCTACTATGCTGTATTTTTGCCACCTTGGCTATTGAGAATAGGTGAGCGCCTGACGGTATCTTATATCACTAATAATATTCATCTTCAAATGTTCGACAGATGTGCCAAGTTCGGCATTCATCAGAGTATGGTGCCGAAAAGTATGAATGTCACGTGGAGATGTGATTGTACTCGAGTCAACTGTATAGATCTATATAAGGTTTAAATTTAATCTACGACAGTTTCCTCATATGCAATTATTTCTGCCTAAAATCGTCGTAAGCCAACTCAAATATCCACCCAGTGAATATACGCACTCTAATCGAACTAAGCCCGGACTAAACACTCACAAGGCGAAAAGTGGATATCTGCGCTGGTGATTACGCGTCTTATCGTCCGAATCAGCCCTAACGCCGAGCGCCATCAGATATCATTCAAACGGCCGCCACTATGCCGGCGCTAACATTTTTCTTTCCTTTTTCCCCCGAGTCAGCATTCACATCGAAAACTCATCAACAACACATAAATCAACAGTTGAATCC
Source organism: Penicillium sp. S1602 (assembly GCA_023626355.1). NCBI lineage: Eukaryota > Fungi > Ascomycota > Eurotiomycetes > Eurotiales > Aspergillaceae > Penicillium > Penicillium sp. S1602. Next base: position 152,369 of record JAMAGW010000021.1, on the reverse strand, counting down.
CGAAGGAAAGGTCAAGGGGAGGAGCTAATCCTCATCCCACAAGAAAAATGCGCTCCCACCACACCCTCCTCGCGATATGCTCGCTCCTAGGCCTATCAGCCAGTTCCCCAACACCAGTAACGGTATCCAACAATGACCCGGTCCTCAAGAATGGCAACCATATTTTCAACGTCATCCACGACTCTATGCGCCAGTGGGGATCATCACTTCACCACAACGGCGTCTCCTTCTTCCTAGCCACTGTCCCAGCCGGAACACAACTTTATCATGGAACTTCCATGTCTGTTCCCGTGAACGGCACAGAGTGGCTCGCATTCGAACCTGAGCATGCACTTGTATTTGCACGCCCGCATGGCAATCGTGGTCCACCCCGTGATCGAGATGGCGATGATAAGTCCCACGAAGGACCTAACCGCGACGAACTGCGTCGTCGTCTAGAGGATGGTCCTCCACCCATGGAGAGCGCTGATACCGATGCCCACGGCTACCTCCACACTTACGCCGCAGCTAAGAACCTTCGTCTGCTGTATATCGATGGAATGTCAGCTGGCAAGACGGAGAAGGGCACGCTTGATTCTCAGGATATCCTGCTTTTCAACAATAGTCTCGGTGACGGCGAGAGTGAAGGACCCGGACCTCGGGGTGAGCGGGACCGCGCACTGCGTGCTTGCGAGATGGCCGAAGACGAATGGGCAGGTCGTATCGATGGTGTTCTCCGTATGGAGGCTGGTTTCGAGGTTATTCTCTGCTCTTTTGCACGGGATTTGACTCCTCTGAGAATCATTCAGACTCAGTCTCAGGAGAACGGAGACAAGGGTCCCGGCAGTCGTGATGCAGGTGGGCCACCAAATGGTCCTGGTGGCGGTCCTGGTGGTCCTGGCGGTGGTCCCGGAGGACCAGATTCATCGCGCTGGGCCCGCGCCGTTGCATCTCGTTACGAGGGTATCGGTGGACGCAGAGTGCACATTGACTACGACAACTTCGTGACTGCTCTCTCGCACGATATTGACTTGTTCCCCGAGAGCTCGACACTTCCTCGTTTGAATCACCTCGAGTCCTCCGAGCTGGACCCCATCCGCAAGGAACTTACCGAGACGATCTTGACGCATGACCCACGTGAGTTTTCTTGGGACTGGCAGGCTACCACTGATATGGTTATCACCCGGTATGCTGATGAGTTGTCGTACTTTGTTTCGGATCGGATGGAGACGATGGACGAGCTGCGTGAGCAGATTACTATGCTTGTTGCTCCATTTGTGGATTACAGTGAGCGGAATATCACTATGGAGTCTGAGCGGTGCGCGGCGCAGTTCATTCCTTTCCAGTACCAGGATGCGCCTACCCTTCCTGCCCGCGCTGTGCATGGTGTTGCGTTTAGTATTTGCCATACCTTGCTGGAGGCTGTTGAGGAGGAGAATCTCGCTGCTGCAAAGGAGCTGATTGCACAGCTTATGGTCAAGCTTGACTGGACGGCTTGGAAGAAGTGCCGTGGATGCTTGGATAGTGAGATTTGTGTGGTGCCTATCTGGCCTATGGGCTCGGTGGGCGATTATGAGAAGCCTCAGTGCAGGGATGCTCTGAGTCCTTATGATCGTGATGGAGAGAATTACTGGGGTGGTCACGGACCTCACTAATAGCGCATTAGCTTGTCTTTTCTTTTCTTTTCTTTTCTTTTCTTTTGTGTTCTTATACCACTGTCGTTTGAATACCTTGATACCTATATTGATTATTATTTAGAGAATGTCAAATGCTTTTCACATGTTGAGGATTGAATTCACGCTTCCGCGTATAATAGGTACAATTGAATAATGTATATAACATAAATGAAACGGGAACTCCTCATGTGCAGTCGTTTGCATGCACCCGAAAGCGGCAATGGCTCAACTTTCGAGGCGCATCAACAGAGGTCCCATAGAAGCGAATGATCAAGTCCCTTCAAGGGCGGGTTATTTACAGAGCGGTGGCACCCTGAGCGGAGCTGACAACGGTGCCAAGAGTGCTGGTCAGGTCACCGAGACCGAGGTTGGACAGAAGGCCAGTGACAGTGGAGGTGAGACCACCGGCAACGGACTGAACACGGACAAGCAGGACAGAGGCGCCGTCAGCGCTGTTAACACCGAAAAGCTCGTTGGTGGGGAGGCCAAGCTCGGAGGCCTTGGAAGCGAGGTCGGAAACACCGGGGACGGAGGCAACAACGGTACCGACGGTACCCTGGACGGGGGAGAGAGCGTTGGCGAGGGTGGACTGAGCCTCGACGAGGATGGGCTCGTTGTTCAGGCCGGTGATGGACAGGACGTTGTTGAGCTCGGAGCGCTTGACGGGGACGACACTCTCGAGGGTGGAGACAACAGTGCCGACAACTTCGCCGACGGCAGAGAGACCAAGGGTGGCCAGGAGACCCTCGACAACGTTGTCGAGCTCAACAAGGACGTACTGGCCAGTGCTGGTGACGAAGGTGAGGCCGGTGAGACCAGAGGTGAGGCTCTGGAGCTCCGACAGGGATGAAGCAGTCTGAACGATGTTGCCGACGGAGCTGGTGGGGTTGCCGAGGTTAAGGCCAGTGAGCTGGCTAGCGAAGCCCTGCTCAAGCTCAACCAGCATGTTCTTGCCGGTCTGCTGGTTGGTGACAGTCAGGACGCTGTGGACGGTCTTGCTGACCATGCTAGCAGCGCTGGTAGCGGCACCAGGGACCATGCTGGTAGGAGTGGGCAGAGCCACGGCAACGGTAGCCAGGAGGGCAGAGAGAGCAAAAGTGGCCTTCATTTTGATGGTAGAGAGTGACTGTGCTTGTAAAAGCTGTAATGAATGGACGGTATTAACCGGAAAAAGGAATGACTGTAGTAAGAACGAGATGCAAAGGCTTCTTGGGTTAGAAAAAGAGATAAAAGTCAATCGACATGACCTGCTCTTTATACATCGAGTCCATGCTCAGGGGAAATGAACTCTGTTCTGTCCATTGTCCAGGAGATTGACGTCGAGGAAGCAGTGCTGCTCCACATCACGTAGGCCCCGAGGATGGCGGTATCCTCGAGGTTCCAAATAATCCAAAGGGGAATAGACCCAAGCCAGGGTATCCTGTCAAAGCAAAGATAATTGACCCACAAGTAGTGTTAGTGGAGATAAAACCGACTATCAGAGGGGATAAGGCCCATAGGGAAACCTGAGCCCACCTTAAACTTCGCAGGAGGACAATCTTCATTAGCCACTGTAGATCAACGTCTTACTCCGCTCGGGACCCAAACTTGGGGGTAGACTTGTTCAATGGAGACAGAACGCGCCATCAACTAATATTGTGTGTCACCTATTAGTATTGTTGTTCAAGTCAGCCATTTCTTTGAGGCTGTTGAGGCTATTGAAAGTATATGCAGCCAGTCAAAAATTGATACCGCCACGGATTCGCCACATGGTTCCTGAAAATGCCGTGTTGGGGCAGTGATTCGAGTGCTTAGGCCCCAAGCACACCACAGCACTGGGTTGAAGGTAAAGCCCGTTTGGTTCCAAGATCGACAACGGCACGTTCTTGGACCCGTAAATTTCTAAATTTCTGCCAATGACGGGTGGAGCCTCGGTGCTTACAGTAGGATGCCAATGATCTGCATTGTACTGACCATAGCGGGCCCACAAGCCGGGGCGAATAGGCGGCGATTATAATCTCAATGTTGGCTAAGGGGTTAGTAATGTCGCTATCATCAAATAGTGCGGCTGGTGGGACCTAAAGCGTTTCCCCGGGCTGTGGAGCCGCCTTCTGGTCGCAAAGCCCGAGGGGTAGGATTCAGGAATCTAACACGTCCGAGCTTAATTGCATCATTGGCTAGGGGTCAATTTCACTAGAGCCTGACGTAGTCGATAATTTGTTTTTGGAGGTTATTTCCCTAAACAGGATAAAGTTGCTCCGGATGAACCGTTCAGGGGTTCCTTGATAAACCCAGGAAATACGAAGTGACGTTGAAGGTGAAACAAAAGAAGCCTAAACCCACTGCCGGGTGGAGAGTTACGGGAGCCTCCTTCCCCTGAAAATCTTCTGTCAAATGTCAACAAAACAAAGAAAGTTTGGTAACAGTTTGCCCGCGCGGGGAAAATCTCATTCCAAAACACGGGAAATACGGTGCTGGATAAGCTTCCTCACGTCCAAAACTAAAGACTGCAAAAACACAGAATAAAAAGGTTTAGAATCTAAACAGTAGCCCGCCTCGTATTTAGACACTATTCACATGGGGATCTGCATACGGATCTAGGGCCTCTAGATAGTGGGGACGCAAATCTTATTCCGAGAAGCAAGCTTTGAAGCTTGACCTTTACCAGGGTCCCTAATTTCATTTACCGCCATGCATTATTCCAACCAGCCTGTTCCACCACAAAGGCAATCGCTAGTTCGGTGAATCGCGCCATGTGCTGTCCCTGCACTTCAGTATTTTACCCCTATCTGCAAGGGGAAGGTGACTTACATCGACAGAGAAATATCCAGCTTCATCATTCACCCACATGGTGTCACGGGAGGAATGGACATAGGGATCATACTCACCTGGGAAATAACCCCCCGCTAAGGGGTTACCCTCCGAGGCAAAAGCAGCGGGGTAGTTGAGCTGTGTGTACGACATGTAATCAGAGCCAGCGGACCTGTTTCATCAGTACTTTGGCCCCTGAGCTAAAGGAAGGTTGACCTACGGTCCCAAATCATAAATCTCCGCGGGAATTGAGATGTATTTCTCGCTCAGGCTCACGGTCCAGTTGGTAAGAGCCGCATCAGCCTGAGTCGAAATAAATCCGATAGTCTCGGTCGCATTGCGGGCAATGAACGCCGTCATGTCCTGTACACCAACATCTAACATTAACCCTGACTGCAGTGCCGATGACGAGGTCCACAAGGGGATTACTTACGAATTCCATCATCGCTCCGATCACTGTGCCTTGCTCCTTCTTGTACCGAGCAAGATGCTGACTACCCAGCAAGCCACCCTCTTCGGCTGCGTACCAGTGGAACTCGACCGGGCCATTCATAGGCGTGTAGCCGCTCTCGGCCAGAATACGGAATGCCTCCAGAATACTCACCGTACCTGAGCAGTCGTCATCCGCTCCAGGGGCTGGCAGGAGAGGGAAGAGATAGTTGGCCGAGTCCTGGTGCGCACCAAGGATGGTCAATGGCGCAGAAGCATTGCGAACCTTTGGTTCGAAACGAGCAATGATCGATGACTGGGGGAAAGAGTGGGTGAAATACTCGAGCGAGATATGGGTACGGAATGGAGATTTAGCGATGATCTTTGTTTTCAAACTATGTCAGTCTCCCCTGTTCTTAACAGGATTGAAGATGAAATACCTCAGCAATGTGCTCGTGGAGCCACTCGGAGCTCAGTTCACCATGAATATCTCCATAGTATCGGTTATAGTAACCGGTCATATGGTGGAGAACATCACCCATACGCGGTTGGTTAACCTTTGAGAACAGAGGCCGGATTAGGCTTTCATGAACCAACTCAGGGAGGTCTGCGCACATGTCAGTCAAACATATTTGCTAGAGAACCACCCGGAAAGGACTCACGGGGCTTGCCAGCAGTCAAAGTATGTATCTGCTCAGCATAGAATTCTTCATGGTCGGTAATATCCATAAACTTCTTGCCCTGTCTACGGAGGCGCAGCTTGTCTCCTTCTGTCATCCATTGTGGCTCAGAGTCATCACCCAGGACACGCAGGAGACGTGGTTGAGCAAGGAGCAATTCATTCTTGGGGTCCAATGAGACAAGCGCCGCAACTGGGTCTGAATGCACTTCCAGAGCGGCAAGAATTGCGTTGTCAACAGCGTGCTCAAGCTTGCTCGGCTGGGGAGTCTCGGACTCAGGAGCGAAGACCACTTGCGCGTCGGCCGCCCTGGCAGCGTGGGCTGTACCCAGCAGGAGTACTAAAATAGATTTCAGCATTGAAGTGGGTATTTGATGTAGGTGTGGATGACTGAATTCGCAGTGGATTCAAAAGGAGATCAACAGTGTTGCCTACGAGGGGAAACACGCGATGCGGAGATAAGTCGGAGAGATAAGAAGGTCGGATTTAGTTGTCACGACAATATCGTCTTATTATGAATTCAAAATTATTATTTCGGTTCCCTCTCCACCTGGGCAACTTAAATCAATTTCGTTCTGTTATTGTCTTTTTTGTTTACTCACTGCCCAGGTGCTACACAACCGTGATCCCTGCTTACCACGACCTTGGAACGGTTGGTTGCTTATCAGACCGGGTAGCTCAATATATATTCTTGTGGAGATTCGATCGTGTTTAGTAGCACCACCTCGAACAACCATAGTCAACACTTAAGTACTTAGAACTTCAATAAACTCCGGATCAGAACACCCGCCAGTTGATTCCGTCCAAAATTTCAAATATTGAAGCGCTCGGAACTGCCAACCTTGGAACCTAGAAAGCTCACAACTTCACATCCGGACTGTACGCGTGTTGTCCAGATGTCTAAATTTGATTTCCACTACTCTAAGGAGCCAATGAACATCGTGCAGTCTCCCCTTCCCATCCATCTATTTCTTCCAAAAGCTGCTTGATCTCACCTTTCATGTATGGGATAGTCTCGACCCCCATCAACAAACGAGTGGGCAACGGTCGCTTACGCTGTCCAACCACAGCATCAAAAAGCACTTTAGCACAGCTATCCGGGTCGCTCCAGGTATCTTGCGTTTCAATATACGCAGCCAATTGGCTGAAAGCCCCATCGGGCAAATCATATGCCGGGTGTCGGGGTGGTGCTCCCAAACTTGACGTAGCGAAGTTCGTCCGCACGCCCCCGGGGGCAACAATCAAAAAATTAATATTCCACTCCGGACGAAGCTCCTTCGCAACGGACTTGGTGAGTCCTTCTAGCGCGAATTTGCTTATTACCATTGCAAGTCAGTGTTGAGGTCATTCTGGGCACTGAGGAGTAAGTCACAAACCTAGCATGGTAAAAAGAATGACCGGGCGCAGTCAGAAATCCGCCAATCGAGGAGACCTGGACAATAGTACCGCCCTGCCCTTTTGGATTCACCTCTCGAAAGGCGCGAAGAGCTTCTCGGGTTATTTGAACTGGACCCCAAAAATTGGTTTCGAGTTGGTGACGGGCGGCAGAGTCGGAGATGGCTTCCATATCTCCCATCAAGCCGTATCCAGCATTGTTGATCACGATGTTGATCTCATGGAAGATTTCCAGCGCTTTGGTGAACGCTGTGAATATATCTTCTTGACTTGTCACATCTAGCTTGATTTTGAGCACGGTCGAACTGTCTGGTAGATACGAGAGCGATGCGATGTCTCGAGCGGTTGCTATGATACGGTGACCGGCGTTGTAGATGGCCTGTGCGAGGCACTTTCCCAGGCCGGATGAACAGCCAGTCACTGTATACTTGAGTATCAGAACTTGGACAGTTTCATATGGTAGGAACTCGTATAGATAATATTGCCTTACCAAGCCACACTGTCTGAGACCCGAAATGTGCGGATGAAGTCATTTTTGAGATCAAGAGTGTGTATATGTCGATTAAGTGGGCAGGAGCCTGGAGGTGATTAAGTGACAGGATTGATAAATGTGTGGCAATGAGAATGAAATTTCTTCTTAAGTCACAATTAGATCTGTGGATGGATGACCCTTTTAAGCTATTCTAAATAAGACTCAACTTCGGAAAGCCCTGCAGCTATACAAGATGAAAAGCATCTCACTTTCACTCGTAACTGCAGCCAGTCAGAAAGAAGCATTGAAACGCTATACCTGATCAGGAAGATGCACTAAGTCCAAGGCTGGTAGGAGTGGGTCCCTCCTTAAACCAGGGCAATGTCAAGCTCAAGCTCAAACCCAAAGCCACTCTTTCATCTTTACATTACCCTAGTGCATCTACTGCTTTGAGTAAAGTTCACACGATTAGGCAACCATGCCAGAGATAGAGCGCGGAAGGACAGGGTAAGCGACTCAGCGAGGTACGATCGCATATCGCAAAAAAACACCATCAGCATCGAATCAAGCAGAATAAAAACAGAACACCCATTCATATTCAACAGATAGATGCAATGAAGCTACGGAATGCTCTAGAGAATTTGCCTCGAGAGCTTCACATCACTCTGGACTCTCCACCCTTGCCATCGTTACCAACAGGCTACAAAAGAATGCAACGATGTAAGTTCAAGACGAGTATCGCTTCCAATATTGTTATTCGAGTCCTGAGGTCCGACGACGATGTTTAGTCATGTATCAATATGTGCAATACAGTCACCAGGTACACCCTTTCTTCGCCACAGTGATCAGTGCAGCTGTCTCCCATCCAGCTCTCATGAGTTCTAAGATTTTGAATGCTTCAGCATGGGATGATGTCTCTACCGATGGGCATATCAGTGACCTGACATTTCAGCAATGTAACATTACGCGACGGTTACTTTCTCAGTCGCTAGAGGATCGAGAGGTTGCTTTAAGTGACATGAATATTGCAGCCTTGATCGCAATACTGCTCTTTGATGTATGAATTTTGTGAAGAATTCGTAAATTATGATGAACTAACATCTTACCACAATAGCTGCTCGGAGATGAACATGCCTTTCACTTGGATTACCATGGTATGCGAACTATCATAGATGCTCGGGGAGGGGTGGAAGATCTGGGATTTGAAGGGCATTTGAAGAACAGTCTGTTACTGTATGACTGACATTCTGAGCCTCTTCTTATTGGAATGACTAACATGCACTGACTAGTATCGAAAAGTTGACACAGGCTCTTGGGATTACGTCCATGCCGCGGTTTGAAGGCCCGAGTCTCCCAACTTTCTCACTGGACATGAGGATTTTCAGTTTAGGGATCGATCAAAACGATTATATTAGACCAGAAAGTCCAGCAATGCTTGCTGTACTTGGTGATCTTTATCAGTCTGTTATGATGTTTAAGCATTGTGACCGTTATGCGGCTGTGGATGGAAATTATTACCAATCCACACCATGGTTGGCTCGCAACTGGCAACCAATGACGGCGCTTGGAGATAGAGACTATCCACCATGTGACGCCAGATTTCCTGCCTTGCTCCAAACAATTCAAATCTTGAACTGGTGCAGCGCGGGCTCGCTCGATAGTTTAGATGTTCTCTCTCGTGTTCTTTCTGACCTCAAGAGCCTCTTGGAGAACACAGATCTGGAAGGATTCTGGAACTTCCTGCCGGGGGCGCTTATTTGGTGCCTTACGATCGGCGTCCGACTGTCTCCCGCTGGACCCTTGCGTATATGGTTCCTAATGCAGACCATAAGAGTGTCATGTACAATGGCAATGCATCATCCTGACGCTGTACTGGAAACTTTGCAAACAGTCTTGGAGGGGTTGGACGGAGCGAAGCACAAAGACGTGGCGGGTTTCCATAAGATTTGAATAAAATTGCGGGGCACGCGGGATTTACTTTTAGAGAAGGTGCACTAGTGCCATGGGAATTAGCCCTACAGAGTCATGGACTAGCACATCAACCTTAAAGCGTGGCAAAAGTCTGGGGGCATTCGGCAGTTTCTCAGCAGCACATGAACCAGACTTACTCCGTGCCTCCGACCGCAAAGTCCGGAGAAGGCATGTGGGGAAGGTATGGGGGCTTATGGCGGGGCAAAGATCCGCAGGGGTGCGAAACACAAAACACCTGGAGTGCAAGTGGGCAATCTATGGCTTTGATTAGATTGCAAGGACACATTTTTCAATTTCATAAAATATGGCTAGTCCTACTTAGATTGATGCAAAGTGGTCGAATTTTTGGAAGTGCTGATTGGCTGGAGGAAGGCCCGTTTGAAAATCCAAATCTCAAACACTTTTATCCCAAACTGATATTGTTTCTCCCGTGTATGGCTCCCCGCATGGCCATGGGTGGCCCATGACCGCCGCGGCGGATAAAGTCCAAGCAGGCCGATGATGAAGGATCCAGTAGAGCGCGCGTCCGTCTGCCCCTCCATGGCGGGCGTGTGGGGAGCTGTGGGAGAAGCGGGAAAAATCTCATCCGCCCTCGTCATGCTGAAGCAGGAATGCGACGGCTAAAGCGCCTCGGTGAAAGATTGGATGGAAATTTAAGAATCGTCCATTCGCCAGCTTTCTTTCTACTTTTTCATTTCTGCTTAATTCCCCTCTACTCTTCTCAATCTCTACTCTTTGTTGCTTCTCCCCGCAACATCATCCCCGCAATCCCAATTCTACTTCCCCCTTATATCCGACATAATGACCAAGACTCCTCAAGATTTGCAAATCGCCATTCTGGGCGCTGGCATGGGTGGTCTCACCACTGCCCTTGCTCTGGCTCAGCGCGGTTTTAAGAACATTGATATCTATGAGAATGCGCACGATCTCGGTTTTGTTGGCGCTGGTATCCAGCTTGCGCCTAACATGGCCCGTGTCCTGGACAACCTTGGTGTCTGGAAGGGCATTGAGGATGAGGCTGTGAACATTGGAGATACCCGTGTCCGTGGTAAGTCTTTTCTCAGAATTGTATACTCATAAAAAAAAGAATTGCGTTAGCTAACAGTGATTGTGTACATAGTTGGTGCCGATAACAGCGAGCTTGCCCACGTTGAGCTGGGTTATATCAAGGAAACCTACGGATACCGCCACATGGTTGGCCACCGCTCCTCCTTGGCCAACGGCCTGTACCAGGGCTGTCTGAAGGAGTCCGCCATCAAGTTCCACTTCGCTACCACCGCAACAGAGGTCGACTCGTTCGGCCCTCGCCCATCATTCACCGCCACCCCCCGTGACGGCGGCGACGCCTACAAGGTCACCTGCGATGTCCTCCTGGGAGCCGACGGAATCAAGAGTGAGACCCGCAACGCCATGGTGAAGCTCCTGAACATCACCGCCGGTGTCAAGGACACCCACCAAGCCGCCTACCGTATTATGATCCACAAGGAGCAAATCAAGGATGACCCCGAGCTCCTGGAATTGATTAACAGCACCACCGTCACCCGCTGGATCGGTGAGAAGCGTCACATCATCGCCTACGCCGTCTCCAACAACACTATCTACAACCTGTCCACCACCCAGCCCGATAAGAACTTCGCCGCGGCCACAAACGCCACTTACACAACCAAGGGCTCCAAGTCCGCCATGATGGAGGTCTTCGCAGACTTCTGCCCTATGGTTAAGCGTCTCCTCGACTACGTCCCCGAGGGCGAGGTCTGCGAGTGGAAGCTGCGTGTTCACGACCCTCTCCCTACCTGGGTCCACGAGCAGGTCGCTCTTGTTGGTGACGCCTGCCACCCTACCCTCCCCCACTTGGCTCAGGGTGCTGCCCAGGCCATCGAGGACGGTGCCGTTATCGCCGTTGCTCTCTCCCGCCTCCCCGATACCACCCCCGAGTCCATCAACAAGGCTCTCCGTGTCTACGAGAAGGTCCGCAAGGGTCGTGCTGAGGCTCTGGTCGAGATGGCCGCTGCTTCTGGTCGTGCTCTGCACTTGGGTGACGGTGCCGCTAAGGAGGAGCGTGATCGCCAGTTCGCCGCTCTCAAGGCTCAGGGCGGTAAGGGTCCTGTGCCCGACAAGTGGGCCGATGCCGATGTCCAGAAGGAGATCTACGGCTTCGACTGCACTAAGGTTACTGAGGAGAAGTTTGATGAGTACTTCTCGCAGATGTAAGCGTGTTATTCCTTGCCTATAAAGTTGTCTTTTTGGTCTAGTCGCCACTTTTTATGTTGTTGGCGCATGTGAAACTACTGGCTTTCACCTCTTGGCCTGTATATCCTTTTTCTTTCTTCTCTGCCATGTATATCCACGGTTTCTGCAGGAATGAGAATTTATGACGATATGTTCAATTTTGGTTTTCTATAATGAACTGTACTAAGATTCATTCTTTATACAGGGAGGGTACACCGCGTGAGACTAAGCTCGCATAAAAAGTTACACATTGTTTTATGAGTGGAATGTCTTTACAATCATGGATCCATTTAAAGGACATGGATTAGGTGTTTTAAGGATTACTAGTAAATATTACTTCCTATACATGGTAAAGAGGGGAACGCTCGAAGGCAGCACACTTAAGGATATCTACATTAATTACTATAGGGAGAGTAGTACTATGACTTCTTCAAACTTCAGATAACAATATTTCAGGAAAATTAACCATAAAAATTGATGATACAAGCTAATGATACAAGTTAATGATAACTGTCCGGCAAACAGGTAGTCACCGGCCGCGTCCTCTTCCTTAAAGCTTTCAAGGCATTATCCGCGTGCTTTCATTACTTGTTAGCACATATTTCAATCCCATTTCAAGGACGAAAAACCCTCTTCGCGACGTTCATCTCACCGATCACTTTCATGGCCGTGGATTTATCGATGCGGGCTTGAACCCAGCATGACAAGATGTCATGACCAGATTTCTCACACCGGGTACACCACTGTTCGTTGCTGGTCAGCATCAGGCCGTATGACATTTGCATCAAATCATCGTGTACATAATCATGTCTATTATCATCTATGGCCCTCAACATTCCTGGCATGACAAATGGTGAAGAAGATATGACTTGGATATGAAATAGTACTAAAATCGTATATATCTAAAGTCTAAGGAGATATGATTTATATTGATTGTAGAACTAATTCTTAAGGAAGGAAGGCATCTAAAAGAAATTCTTCTTCTTGATTTAGAGAAATCTAGAGCTTAGAGAGCTGATTATTATAAGCTCACTTTCGATAAGTCTAGAGCTCACTTTTGATCTAGATACTGAATAAGTAGTGATTTAGTATTATTCTAGATACATAATCATTTCAACCTTAGAAAATTAGGAGCTACATTTTCTTTTCAATCATCCTTATAGGATTAGACCAGAAGAGGTTTTTCTAACCTAACTATATCTTAATGGGGGCTAAATAATTGAACACCATATGTTTAGTTGAACACTCACTAGCCCATGTCCAAACTAGCGCGGTATTTGCAATTCAGACAGAAACCACTAGAAACACTGCAAATACCTGGTTTCCAGGTATTCACGAGTACATAACCTCTCTGAATCAAGCCAGCATGCATGAGACGCTTTATTCAGGCCGCAGTATAGGTAAGAAAAGGTGCCGTCTCTGTCTGGAGACTTCACTCCTAATAACCTTCACGTTCCTGGGTATGTACTCGATAGGACTACTACCCTGAATTGCAATTACCGCGCTATCCCTGATGTGGGCTACTTGAGGTGTTCAATCATTTTTGTGGTGTTCAATTCTTGAGCTCCATTTTAATGTATGGTCGGGGGTGGTTAAGATAAGGTAACAGGCAGCATGCGCATGCGGGCTTGTAGTAGTTCGTATAGATAACCATTAATGGGGGTGTATTGTATACCTGTTAAAATATAGAGGAACAAAGATTTAGACTGTGCAAAGGACTACGTTCATAGTTACAAAAGAGTATTGACTAATTATATTGTGAGGAGTCTGAGGAACCTTTCGAGGCTGGTCGCAACACCTCCAATTTCCAAATTCCGCCTCTCACCTCAACGCGCCCGCGTTGCGCCATGCAGATCCTACCATTGAGCGCTCTGAGATAAATGCCTTTGCCAGGTGTATGAATCAAACATATCACTTCAATTTATCACCTACTGATTCAATCCACTTGCAGACCCCCTCGCCATTCCGCCTATCCCGCCGCCAACCGTCCACGCGCCGGAGTGGTCCGCAGTTCGCGAGCTCCCCCCGCTTCCTCCTTTCGCAAAGCACCCCCCAGAAAGGCAAGAATGACCTCGAAATAGTAGATGATGATTACTCTCCATCTACTGCCCCTGTGGCGAGCACTCCGGCATCACAGCGCAATGCCATCCCCCCGCGTTGGAAGAGAGACGTGATCGAAGATTACGACGAAGACGAACTCCCCCGGAGCACAGGCACGCAAAAGAGACGAACAGAATTGGTGGATGATGTTATCGAGAGTAGTCCACCAAAACCCTCCGCGACACCGGGACCCCTGGACCCGGAGTATGAGGCTCTGTTCGCGACTGTGGAAGATAGCCACAAGCGTCGACGCGTCTCAGAGCAACCCTCTCTCGCCCAGAAACTGCATGAAGGCATTGATCAGACATCCTCTTCGCCAGAGGGTCTACATCAATTCGCAGCCCCAGAAACACCTGCATCTCTCTCTCGTCCGCGCGCGGCGACACAAAATCCCAACCAGGAAGCCACTCCAAGGATGCCACCAAGACCCATCAGATGGACACCAGGACCTACCGGCACTCCCTTCCGGAGTAAACCCCGATTCGTGCTCTCAGCCAAGAAACCACCAAGCAGCCAGCCTGTGCTAGGAACACAAACACCGGCACAGTCACAACCAACCTCAACGCCTCTCGAAAAGCGCAAACCGACATTTGTGCTTCCCCGATCTCCGTCTCCAAATTCTACGAAGGAAGATATTCCCGCGCCATTTTCGCCTTCGTCGCGTACTCTGCGTCGTCGTGGAAGAGCTCGTGCGGGCGCCACGAGCTACGTGCCTGGCGGCATGGCAGCGGATGTACGCAGCTGGATCCTTGAAACGGGATCTAAGCGGGAACAGGCCCTGCATAGTCGATTATTGAATACTGATTCTGAGGCCGGTTCGTCAGGGGCATTAAGTCGATATCTCGTGGCTGTACGGGTTGTCAGTGTCAGCCACGCAATGCTTAGTAGCTCCGGTCCCTTGGCTTTTATCACAGCAGAGACTGTAAATGTCTCCGCGCAGAAAGAAGAGGATCCCAATGTTCTCAATATCCTAGCTCTTGGACCTCCTAAATCCAAGCCGCGGTCGTCATCACGCTCTACTCCGGGTCAGATCCAAGCGGGAGATTTGGTGGGGTTTCATCGAGGTTTAGCATGGGATATTGACCTTCATGACCCTCAGATTTCCGCAGCCGCTGTTGACTTGGAGACTGCTCACTCGCAAGTCGATGTACCCGAAAAGGATAGGAAACGCTGGCTGGTAGCTATGGAATGGGACCTGGTGGAGGAAGCTACTTGAGTTATAAATTTACAGATCCATACTTAATGTCCGCAACGAGTGATGTGCAACGAAATTCATTTTTACATGATGCGACTTTTGGTATGTCTATGATGGGTATATTTTAGATACAAAATCAACCGCCGGAAAACAGGATCTTCATGTACAGGCCATTGTGGGGTTATTAATCGCGAATCGCCTTGAGGGCATCCACGGCCACATTGCAACCCCAGCGAATCATCTTTTGTTCTTTCTCCTCAGCCAGAAGATCAGTCTTTGCGACTACCTTGCGAATGAAGAAGATCAGTCCCTTTGCAACATGCGGTGTTTCTTGGACGCGCATGAAAATTTGCATCAGGGACTCTTCATCCTTGACTGGTTCCTCTGAGCTAGACTTCTTCTTCTTCTGGCTCTTCTTGCTCTTTTGGGATTGTTGGATGATAGTAATGATCAACACCTCAACAAACATCTTGGTCTTTGGCTGCAGGTAGGCAAAATTGAGGGTCTTCAGCACGCTCAGCGTCAGTTTACCATCTGCAATCAGCATACCATACATCTTAGCAAGATTGATCACAGCCTTCAAGCTGACGGCGGTTTTCTCGTCCTCCGGATCAAAATCTGCTTCCTCGTCGTCCATATCTCCCTTTTCGCCCATCCTCTTGAAGATGTTCCAAAGGGCAAACATGAAGGAGACCTTCATGCGCCGTTGCCCTTTCTCAGCACCGCAAATTCCCCTTGCGATCAAAGTGTAGTAATGGTTGTACTCGTTCTCCTCCATTGAACAATGTAGTAAAACACGCGGAATTTCGAATTCCTGCACACGTTTCAACCGAAGTTTGTTGAGTCGTACAAACGCATCTTGTTTGTCGTTGGCAGACATGATAGCCACGAAGATCGAACGGCGGACATCAGTGTTCATGCGGTGAGCCTTTGCGAGCTCGCCAAAGTCAGGCTCAGCGTCACTGTCTTCCTCCGATTCCGCGTCTTTCATGGGGATACCGGTCAATTCTTTCCGAGCAGATACCAGTGGGTCTTCCTTCCAGCTTGCACCGGCAAGCCACCATTTGCCCTTCTTGGAAGAATCCTGGATATCCGCGCGGGTGATATTCAAGGGCTCCGAAGCACGAATAGTGCGAGAGTTGTTCAAAGATCCCAGGATCTTGCGCATTTTAGTAATGTGCTCGCTGGTGATACTGGCACCGATGGCATTCTTGACACGGTTGTTCTTCAGGTCGGTAATGGTCTCGATCATGAACTTTGTGCGAACCGAAAGGTTGCTCTCGCCAATCTTAGCCACGGCCGGCTGAACAAGAAGAACGATGTCCTTGAGGGCCGTAGGGTCGTCTTGACGAAGTTGAGGCCCGGAGATGCGAATGACCTTGAGTAGAAGTTCGGTATTGTTTTCCGTGAGTTCCTCTAGGAAGGAACGGATATAGTCGAACATCAAAGGGCTTCCGATAACATGGAAGTTGTAAAGTTGTGCCAAAAGAGATACCAAGTTGATGATCTCTTTGCCTTGGAAAGTTCCCCGCTCATCACCATTAGCATCCAATGTCTTCACAATTCTCTCCACAATATCGGCACCAAAGTCTGTTCCCAGGAGCTTGTAAAGAGCTGCGATGAAACCGGCATGAAGGACCATAAATGTGTCCTGCAGAGCGGCTCGTTCACAGATCAGGCCCATCAATAGATCAAGCACTGTAGACGTGACATTCTTTCTGGGGTAGTCGCGATAAAGCTTCTCGAACTCAGACACGATGGAAATCAGGTTGGCCTCGGAAAGCTTGTTCAGTTGTCCCTGAGCTTGACGCTTTAGTCGATTTAGAGACTCTGTTTCCGGGTCGGATAGGCCTCGTAATGAAGGAGGAACGTATTTCTGAGGCTGGGAGCTTTCGATCTTGGGAGTTGGTGCGACGTATGGGTTCTCTCGTTTCTTCGGGGGAGCTTTCTCCTCGTCAAAACCATCAAATTCATCATCTTCATCATCCTCACTCCCGAACATTTGCTCATCAAGATCATCCTCGTCTTCGTCGCTCTCCATTTCACTGTCGTCTTCATCCTCTTCCTCAGCTTGGAGCTTCTGAGCCTTCTTTCGCTTGCTCTGGAGCCACTCGTCGGCTTCTCGTTTCCTCTTTTTGCTGTCGTCCTCTGATGCCTCACCCAGATCACCCAGCAGGTCATCTAACCCATCGTCTTCAAATTTCTTGGAAGTCTTGCCCTTCTTGAGGCCAAGTTTCTTCTCCAAAAAGGCAATCTCAGCATCGTCCTCCGCTAATTTGGATTTCACTCCGGACGACATATGAGGCCTATCTATGTCCTCGGGTTCATCGATGTCCGAGAAATCGTCGCCCTCGTCATCCTCATCATCCTCGTCCAAATCATCAATCGTGCCGAATTCGTCCATCGAAGCTTCATCTTCATCTTCTTTAGATTTCTTCATACTTGTTTTCAAATTTGGGGCTGCCCCGAGTTTTCCCTTCAGCGCTTTCTGACCATTGTCGCTCGGCTTCCGGTCATCTTCCAGGTCCGTACCGGAGTCCGCATCATCTTCAGCATTCTTGTCCCCTTGGCGAGGGTACTGCTTCCAAGCCTTCGCTTGTGGATTCGACTTCTTTTCGGTGCGTTCGGCTTGTCGACGATCTTTGCGTGAGGCAGGTCCGTTCAGCCGGCGCTTCTTCTCTCCATAACGATCGCGAATGCCCAGCTCGGACCGTAGGTCACGAGGCAGAGATGTTGTATTGTGCTGTGGGCGTGGGCGTCTCATCTTGACTGTTTTGTGAAAGAAACAGACTGCAAGGTTTAACCTTGAGAAAGAGACCGCCGGGCGGTAAACTTACTTTTTTTTTCTGCCAGCCAAATCGGAAGGCGGCACGCCTCCAACCCACAGCGGAGTTTCTTCCCCCACGACATTACTGTTGCGTGGTCTCGACACGATATTGCAGTGTAATTGTCGTGAACCTTAATATTCCCATTCACAATGGCCCCTCCTCTGAGCCACGATGAGGTATGTCTAGCATTCCGTTTGGTCTGATGTTGAAATTTCAGCCATTAGGCCACGCGACCATCACGAAGAGCTCCGCTAACATCACCGTCACCGCCAGTTCTTCTCATCTCTCACAAACCTCCTCTCAAAGACATCTGAAAAGGCACGGGGCTCTGTTTCTCTGACCCAAAAACCCCTCGTTGACTCCGCATCCAATTCCCCACCTTCAACCCTCATCCGCATCACAGACGGAAACACCAGTGCGCCAAACCCCAAATCGGCCGACAAAGCTGGCAAGATCACCAAGAATACTTCCTCGAAAGTCAAGTTCTCGACAGTCGTCAAGCCGGAAGAGCTTGAAGCATTCTACACTCGCTATGCCGAATTGTGCAAGTCTGGTATGACCGGAATGAAGAAGCGGGATCGCAAGCGCAAGACAAAGGCCAAGGGTGGGGCTTCCAAGGCTATCAAAGCATAGAACTTGCCTTAATATGTTATGGTTTTATGACCGAGTCTGGGCCTTCGGGAATTCGATGTTCTCCCAAATCCATTAAAGGCTTTGTTTCATTTGCATTTTCTGGCGTTTCTCGGTGGCTGTATCTCACATTGATAGCAATAGCTACTTCTGAGCTTATTTTCCTTATTTGGTGTACATATGCCCCTATACACTTACATTACACGAGCTTAACCGCTTACCAATGTGCTATGCAATTTCAAACATCCTCACTCCGAACTGTACCCCCTAATCACCCGATTACCAACGGGAACTGTCCTTGGCCCTCCTCAACCTGAAATCCCCATTTGACACCTTCGAATTCCTTCCTTCTCGCTACACTTACAGGATACTCGCCTTTGACTGCCCCCATAATTGAAACCAGAGCTGATTGGTTCTTCGGGGGCTCTTTCCAGCCTCCACTGACGGGCTCAAGATCATACCGCAAAATCATTGCGGCAACCAAGCCAAGAATCTCCGAACTGGCAAAGTGCCGACCAGGACAAATGACAGGGGAAATACCAAAAGTCATGAACCGCCCAGGACGTCGATTCTCCTTCGTCTCAACTGTATCCTCGGAGACTACCGGCTTCATAAATCTCCGCGCATCAAACACGGCTGAGTACGCACCCCACACATTAGGATTATACCCCATGGCATCGGCAGGAATATTCAGCATATTCCCAGCCTTCAAGAGGTATTTGTCGGCGATCAATGTGTCCTTCAACACAATACGTGTAGAGCATGTCGTTGTACGCGTGCGCAACACCTCCTGAAAGGTAGACAAGAGCAGCGGGCATTTTTCTCTCATAGCCCCGATATCAATATTGTGAGTCCCATCCGCCGCTACAGAGAGCGCATTGGCTTTCAGTTCTTCGCGGATTTCGCTACGCAATTGGGGACGGCTGTACAGATCAAAAAGTACCCAGAATGCGGAGGGAACCGTATTTGATACGAATGCCATGATCAAGGTGATTTCCATTTTCGCGTACTCGTCCATGGAGAATCCGGCTTCCATCAATGTCTTGTGTCGCATGATAGCAATCTCAGACCCCTGCCGCGGACCGTCATTCTCAATGTACTTCATAATGGCTTCGCAGACTCTGTTACGGCCCTTCCATGCCGTGCGTGCTGTCAGCCATGGCAAAGTGTTAAAGGCCAAGGGGGCTAGATTTGTTTCAAACTCCCTATGTGGATCATGTCAGCAGGTGAAATTGCGTCTTACCAACATTTAAACCAACCAAAATGCCTCTGAGACTTCAGCATCCGCATATGGATTTAGTGGGCCGTACAAAGACTGGGTGCTTGCATCCATAATGACATCGCGACACCACCCGTATAAGTCAACAGTAGGAGACTCCGCCAGCCGATCAAGGTGGGGGAGTAGTAACCGGGTCATGCATAGATTCATTGTGTCCAATGGCTTCCCCAGTAACTTTGGAGCCATGTCATGCATGATCTTTTGAACTAGACCCCCACCACCGGACTCTTTCTCACGCAGTAAATGAAGGATCTTCTCGTTTTGAATCCCTACAACATTGCGCAGACCAAAAATTACCAGTGGGTCAAATTTTAGAGTCTTGTTGTGTCGTTGAGCTGCCTGCATGAGATCAGGCGACGTAATGATGTACGCCTTATTGAAGACCATATTCGAAGTGAAGATTGGCTTGTCTCGATTTGATTTCCTAGGGAGATCTTAGCTTTATCTCTGCATTCAGTCATGATACTACTTACGCCAACTTAGTGAAATAACCAAAACCGGAAAATATGAGCCCGAGTAGATGTCCGACCAGCGGAATCGCGCTCGTCACCACCGGCGGTTCACGCGGGTCGCCTTTGCGGTCTTTGTAGACAACATATCCCACTGCGAATGCGAACCCCAGTGTTAGAAGCTTGGTAGTGTCCGACATCTTCTCTTGAGGGGAATGGAGGTCTCCGTTTTTTAGACCACCAACTTCACAGCCTGCAGGTGCAAATATCAGCACCTTAACAGAAGAAGCAGCAGCTGAGTAATGCTTTTTATATTCGCACGATGATTGGGGGACATGACGACGCGTATGGGGGCCAAAATGTCTTTAGTGACATTTACCCCGCTTGAACAATTGACCCACTCAACCCATGCGCGATAATATGCGGACATGGCATGGATATCTAATGAGAGGTTTGAAGCAGCTATTGCAGGTTAAATTGTTTGCCAGTCGACTTTGAACAAAGTTAAGATAATACGCTAAGAGGAGACTGACAATGATCATCGTATGTGGGGCCGAGGCAGACACTCCTACATCGGCGTTGCATGAGTTTGAAACCGTCTCCACTCCTTACATAATATTCTGCCATGTTTCCTGCCAGCCAAAACCTCTCATTCTTGGCTAAATAAGCTCAGTGCGTAGAACTTACAACACTGAACATTATTGAGAACATTCTTAATAACGTAACACATATGCATTATATACAAGAATCGTGTGTTAACCCGTGTTTACTTCTCGAGTCAGCGTGCTGCGTGTTGGTAGGCGGTAAGCTATATAGTAAGCGGCCTGAAAGGCTGGTTTCAAATTCATGGAACACCACTGCCCAGGTGTATATGTTCTTTTCTGCACCCTTCAACCTCACCATGAACCAGGTGCCTAGGTAGGAGACTTTTGCGAATTCCCACTCCGTCCTGGGCATAAATCTTTCTATTGATGTATCCATCAATGTTTTCATATAATATTGTGTGAATCAATAATCTCTGATGATCTATACCTAACCCCCCATTATCGATAACCTCTCATCATCGATAACCTCACGGCATTTCTCATCTTGACAAACTTGGAAGCCGCCCATGCTTGGCAGGAGACCTAAAGAAGGCTCTTGGTCAGGCTAAGACCTTGGCCACATCGTTTACTCGTACTCAATCATACGCGATTGTGGCCTGCACGTGCTATGATGTTGAGGCAGATGAATGGATTCTCTCATTATGGCTGCTTGCCCTCATGAAAGACTGCAATGTCAAGGGAGACTTCAATTCTTGGTTCCCGATCAAGGGGCCTTTCGAGTTTCTAAGCAGCCAGTCCTCGCCATAACAAGCATCAATTTTGGATATGTCGGAAAAGATCGGACTGAGGCGCTTCACGAATACCCCAAGGACCAGTTCCATAAAGGCGACATATGGTGGAACCCGGATGAGATCCGTTGGTGCATCGAGGACTAGGTAAGGCAACAAGAAGGTGATTGGTTGAGCGTGGATTTTATTGCTGTTGCATTCATTGAGTAACGTCTACGCCCTGGGAAGTAAGGCTCCGCCTTATAGGGACGTGCTATGCTATGGCTTAAAACAAAAACATAACAGGCCCGAGCCGTGGATCGAACACGGGACCTCGCGCAGGAGTGCTTAGGAGTTGCTGCCCTAAGCGCGAATCATACCACTAGACCACCCGGGCTGTTCATGATGGTCAAGCGTGGTGATGGATATCGTGAACATCATATGAGAAGGGCATGGTAATCGGTATCGTGGCTTGGAGACCAGACAGGTCTTTCTTCACTATTTTGTATAGGTAAAGGCT
Organism: Penicillium sp. S1602; assembly: GCA_023626355.1. Taxonomy (NCBI): domain Eukaryota; kingdom Fungi; phylum Ascomycota; class Eurotiomycetes; order Eurotiales; family Aspergillaceae; genus Penicillium; species Penicillium sp. S1602. The sequence continues at coordinate 130,436 of JAMAGW010000021.1, read as the reverse complement.
TGGTCTTCCAACATATTAGGTGTTTCATTTCCATTATGATGTACTAGTATTAATTTCTGGACACGCGTTGAAAATCTATTGACTTGTCCACTTCTTCATCCAAGAGGCGATATACCTCTTAATTAGACCATCGGTCACTGGATCCTTCACAAGAGCCAGGGATGGACAGTCTCGTGTAGTGCATTGTGTTTCGAAAGAAAGGCCTCCAATCGGTGCTTGGGAATCATCACCTCCATACTTAGACTTCCAGAAGTCCAAAAGCTTAATGCTAGGGTTGCTTTCTGGATCCTGATCATTACTCGCTAATCTCTGTAGCCACTCTTGTGGTGACACAACCTCGAACCGTGGCAAATCAGAGCCTTGCTTCAAAGCCGGAAGCAAATCGTTTTTCCAGCTGAATGCATGTGGGTTGACCAAGTGATACACCAAGTCATTCTCTGAATGAAGACTGGAGGCATCAAGGGCAATTTCTGTGATTGCTTGGGCGCATTGGTCAACGGGTAGCCAGGTTGGGCTCTCGTTTAATTCGGGGAGTGCACCAGTTGTGAGTGCGCTGCGGAACATGAGAGCCACGGCTTCTGTATCGTTCCATTGAGCGTTCTTGGTATCGCCACCTAATTGGCCAATTCTCAATACTCTAGCATGCATGCCAGTTTGCCGCATAGCGTTATGCGTTATATGCTCGGTGACGAGCTTTGATCGTCCGTATCCCATACTCTGCGCATGCGATAGATCTTCGATCATGGCCTCGCGGATAGATGCTGGCTTGGGGGTATTGCTCGCGGCACTGACGCTGGAGCAAAAGAAGAATCGAGCAGGAACTGGAAGTTTCGAGCGCAAACACAAGTTGATGAGGTTGTACGTGCCGCGGATATGCTGTTGCTCAAAGGATCGCACGCCAAGGTTAAAATTGACGGCCCACGCGCTATGGATAATACTTGTTGCAGATGAGAGCAGGTGTTCAATGACAAAGCTGTCTAGACCAAGATTTGCTTGGGAAAGGTCACTGGGCACGGCACGAAGTTTTGCAGCTTCCGAATCCGTGAGCGAAACTTTGCGATCGGCCAATGCATTCCAGAGGCGAGCACCTGCAGCTGCTTGGCCTGGTGCACGTACAAGTGCCCATACCTCAGAGACAGTAGGTCGCTTGAGCAGTTCGGCAATGATGAAGACACCTAGATTCCCAGTTCCGCCCGTCACAATGACAACCTCTGTGTTTGGCTGGTGCTGGATGATCGGGGTATGATGAGTGAACGACGAATATCGGTCAATCATTTCACGCATCATTTGCACCTCATCTTCTTCTTCAAACTCTTGACCTGTCCGCAACTTGAATAAGTGCCTCGCAAGAGCGCCGATGGTTCCCTTCTCGAAAACAATGTTCTGAGACAAACCATCTCCTTGATCTCCAAGGTCGAGGTCACGGACAATACATCTCCATATCCGTGTGGTTTGCAAGCTGTCAATTCCAGCAGAGAAAATGTCAGTGTCAGGACTTTCAAGAGGTATACCCAAGTCATCCTTGAATCTGGATAAGAGCCAGGCTTCCAATTCAGAGATGCTAAGTGCAAGAGTTCCCTTCTTCTGTCCATTGCCTTCAAATCCAGCATAAGCTCGCTGAATGTCCTCCTCAAATTGGTGATAGACCTGAGCGCGTATGCATGTTCCTTTGTCCGTTCTTGCATATGTCACATCCGCCCCTTTGATAACGACCAGCTCCTTCGGAATCCGCGAGAACGTCTCCGCACGAGCATTCGCCGCCTCTACCGCTGGCCAGATGGTTTCCAGAAACTCGTCATCACTCAAATGGGTTGCCTTTCCAGGGGCACGGAAGATCAAAGCTCCTGGTACGGTCCGCTGAAATCCAAACACGACACACTCCCCCACAAACTCCTCCTCTCGAACACGGCCCTCAATTGGAATTGGAAGGACCTTTTCACCATTTACGAGGGTAATTCGGTCATCCAGTCGAGACATATACTTATAATAATTGCTTTTCTTTGGATCTGGATGGCGTGTGAAAAGATCTGCAGTTCGGAAGCTGTTTTCTGGGTTCTTTTCACTGAATGGAGGCTTAGAGTTGGAGGGACCCTTGCTTGGCAATCCATCTAAAGCAACACACTCAAAGACGCCAGGTGATATTTCGTCCATTAGAGTGTGATCAGCTACAGGCCGATGCAAGCGCATATACTGCCATTCGGTATCACCGTCGGGTCGGAAAGAAGTCATAATCTGACCGGTCTCTGTTGCACCATAGTTGGCAACGAGGTTGACACCTTGTGCTACCAGCCGATCACCGAGATCATCCGGGCAACTCGAACCACCATACAGTACCAACTGAGGTCTAGCCAGAGCTTCAACGCCTTCCTGCCTCTCTGCCAGAAGCTTGATGACATAGGGCACGGCGCTGATTTGCTGCGGCTTGGCCACCTTCAAAGCGTCGACCAGGTTCTGATAAGTAATGGCGAGAGAGTGGTTTCCAAGGTATGCTGGTGCTCTCGTATAGAAAGCTCGCCCAAGCTCCATTAAGGCGTGTGAATGAAACAAGGGACTGATATTGAACAGACGCAGACCGAAGCTCTTCCGGAAATTGGCCAAACACTGGTAGTTGGTCAGGAAAATGGGTTTCGGGAAGCCTGTACTTCCAGATGAATGCAAGATCCAGGCCATCTTCTTGCTTTCGCGCGTTGAATCCACATTTGACCGCTGGAATCGAGGAAGAACGGCAGGACGGTTAAACCAGTCGTCTCGCTGCAAGATAGGAAAGCTGGTACAGCCAGGGCGTTCGGTGCAAATGTCCAACACAGTCTGATTATATTGTTTGACGATGATCATTTGACTGCAGTCTACCATGCTCAATAGCCGAGCATAAGCCGGGGCTGTAAGTCGAGTTGACAAAAAGAGAACAGCATATCCCAGGCGATTCAATGCGAAAAAGGTCAAAATGACTTCGAAGCTGGACCCAGCAAGCAAAGCAACCACTGGCGCCTTCTTGAGACTCGGATCCTACAAAAGCATTAGCTAACCGCGAGACATTCTGTAGTCTTCCATCTTACCGCAGGTGGGAGCCCTTTCTCAATATAATAGCGAGCCGCAAGATCGGTATACTTGTCCAGATCCCCTGCCGTGTGTTCCTCATAGTCGTCTGCTTTTCGCACCGGATAGCTGATCAATGGTCTCTCTGCTTGATCTGGTTGTGCCGCATGGTCCTTGAGAAGCCCATCAATTGTCATAAATTGTTCGATCGGAGGATACCCAGCATGAAGGGTGCCGTTAAATAGGCGAGTGGCAAGGTCTTCGGTCTGCAACGGCGCCACGGTGACCGTCATCGTTTCTGTCGTGGTAGCCATTGCGGATAATTTGAAATAATTAATTCCCCGCAGTTGCGGAATTGGAGATTGATTTATATGTGAATGGATGATCAGCGACTCCAAATCGGCGTCACTCCGAGAACCGCGAAGGCCCTTTTCCGGATATCCGGCGGGGATTTCTAGAATTCCGGAAAAGCATACAGCATCTTTTTTCCGCCCAGCACTTGGTTATTCCATCGGAGATGTTGTATTATTTTATATTGTGAGCAAGACAGGCATCATATCATTTTCACCGTGATTCCATCCCCCTGAAACTCCCCCCTTTCACCATTATTTTGTATGCGCTTGGATTTCGGAGTGAATATATTATATTGACATAGCCCGGATAAACAACAAACGCTGATTGGCCTAGGCAGAAAAAACGGATAAAGATCCGACAAGGAATGTGTGTGACAATAGCTTTGGAAAATTCTTGCTAGTATGTGATCGGATTTGAATGTAGACCCCACAGTGTTTCTTGTTTATACAAATACTGTTCCAGCCGATGATCATAACTGGCAAATCGACTAATATTCTTCCAATGCATTCCTGCCCGACTCAACAGATGCCAACTCAAGTCACTGATAGTATCAATATTCCTAGAGATGCTAACCAACAACATAACAGCGACCGGGTAACCGTCTTTGCAGCCTAATATTTGGCTTTGATCAACTTTGGTGCTGAGTGTCCTCTATGTGATTCGATAGCTCATGGTTCTTGTCTTCATCCAAGGCTGCATCCAACGTAACATCAAGGCCTTGCTTGATTCTGCGGCGCATTTCGTTGGCTTTTTTCACTGGGCTCGTTGATCGGTCCATGAAGCAAAGGTCTATTACTTCAAGACTGAGACCGGCAGTCTTCATAATGAATGAGTCAGTGATTCGTGAATTTTGAATCTCCTAATGGACTTGTTGGCAGGACCTACCTCTGGCACAAAGAAATATATGAAAGGTATAAATGCGAGGTTGAAACAAGCAAAGATAAGGTAAACTCTCCAACCGATGTTAGCGATCGCAACTGGGACAATCTCAACAACAACGAATGTAGAAAGCCATAGACAAGCTGTCGCTAGACCTTCGCCCTTGGCTCGATGAGCTAGGGGCATGATCTCAGGTCCATATACCTACATGCTATTAGGAAGATGAGCACCAATGAGATAGGATAGAAGAGTTACCCAAATAGGGCCCATAAATCCCCAGGCATACAAGGCTTCGTATAGAAAAAGCATCGCGGATGCAACGATTCCGGCAGTTTTACCCTGGACTGCAATCATCGCTGCCAGGATAGTCATGACAATGGTCATTCCAAAAGCTGTGATCATGAACGACAAGCGTCGGCCCTAGATGTGACCCAGGCCAAGTATCAGCAGCGATCATCTAACCTTCAGATGAAGAAGATATCGTCACCTACCCATCTTTCAACAGAATACCAAGTACCGACGCTCGCACACATGCGGAATACTTGCAAGATACCTGCAAGAAGTAACGCTGTTTTGTATTGAAGACCCACTGAGTTCTTGAATCTATCGCCCACGTATGAGTGGAAGCTTTCTCTTGAAAATTGGCCCCTGAATGTGCTCACATATATGTTGTATAATAGCTGACAGGTGTGCTACCACTCCATGCCTGACAAGCATGCAGAATGCATGATATAATAACTCTTCGTCTAGAGCCAACTTGATCGCTTTTCCACAATTCCGCCCAAGAAGCTTGGTTGTTCTCAATCACGATGGCTTCAGACATTTCTGTCAAGATCTTGTTGAGGCTTACTTCATCCACGACGCTTTTGTGTGTATTCACACGAGTTAGAATATCGGTAGCCTCTTCTCTATATTCATGTTGGAACAACCATCTCGGTGCTAAGAATGAAAAGTTAGCTGATTTGGATTGCAATGGACTGAGATATCGACTTGCATTCAGGCATCACCGTTAAAAGACCACTCAACATGAGAGCTAGTGCAGCTTGGAGAGCCTGATAAACTGGTAATTAGAGACCAGCCCTATATTGACCATGAAAGGTAATTCCATACCAAGGGTAAACGCCATGCATAGCTACTCGGCTGATTCGCGATCCCATACTCTAGCCACAACGCAATCAACTGCGTTCGTTAAAATGAGCATCTGGTTACACAATACTGAGTGAATTGGCATGCCTACATCTCCAAAAATGAGGAATGTTAAAGCAGAGGAAACCATCAGTCCCCTGATGTGGCTTGGACTGATTTCTGTCTGCCACATAATGACATTCGATACAACCAGCTTAGCCATTCGATCAGTGAATCAGTTTTGATTTCCGAAAAAGAACACTTACACCCAGACCGATTCCCGCAACAACGCGACCGGCAAGCATTTGAGCGACGCCATAACTTGCTGCCTGTAAAACCGCACCGATGGCCAGTGTAATCGCACCAGCATGAGCGATTGGTTTTCGCCCATACCGCCCGTTGATAAATGCAGAAATAAGACAACCGAAGAACTAGATTGAAAACAGGTCAACAATTTTATAGAGGAGATGCTCTCTGTGATTATGTTGCTCACTGCTCCCACGTCGAAAATTGCTGTTACAGTCCCTTGCATCGCAGCATTAAGGCTAAATTGAGCCTCGAACGACGGGGCCGTCCTGAAAGGAAAGGCAATACTTAGCATATTGTCCTTGTGGCATAATTTCTTCTTACAAGAGCCCTCCAATTACTCCGTCGTCATATCCTGTTTGGAAGTTAGAGCTGAATCAATCTCTGTGTGATCAAGATTCGCACCGAAAAGAATGAACCCCATTCCCGCAGTAATGGAAACGCCCGCCAAGAGGCCATTTCCTTTGAGATTTAGATAAGGCATGATCAAGAAGCTCGATGTGAGGATTTGAGTACAAATTCAGAGCCAAATTCATATATTGTGGTCTGTGAGTCGCGCATTTCATATGGAAATATCTTCATAGACCGAGCTTCTGATACCAAGCATGCCATCATCATCAGTGAAAGTACCTAAATCCGTTGTAAAGGGACACGGATATGGAAAAGAGTCCGCAATGATGTCCTCATTCCAAGATATTCCTCCAATCAAGAGCTGTATAAATTTGACCAAGACAAAGAAGTTTTGACCGTGTGGGGGTACCGTGTGGGGGAAATGCGGGCGCAGGGTTGTTTACTGCAATGCTATACCCTTTCGAGCATAGTCACATCTCTTGGTCTGATCCCACTGCATACCAATAGATCGTAACAGAGATCCTATTGGTCGTTTCGATATCTTTGTTCTCGTGTGTCCCCACGTCCCCCGCGTTTCCCCGGACGCGATGATCTGCATATTCCCAGCTTGACACGGGAAGTCTGTTTGAAAAGTCCATCAACGAAGAGCTGGGAAGGGTTGACTACAAAATGGCAGGGATATCTCGCGGTCGGTGAGAATATGGAATGGAGTCGCGGTGTCTTGTTTACTGTCAATCATGGAACACGGCGAAAACACAATTTCAGATGTTGAAGTTATGGGCGAAAAGGCGGAGATGTCACATGAAGAAACAGTGCATCTTGCTGAGTTGACCCCAGAAGAAAAGGTGCTTGAGAAGAAATTACGTCGGCGCATTGATCTTCTGATTATGCCGCTTGTGATCTTGGTGTACTTGATGAATTATATTGACCGGTAAGTGAAACAAATTTGGAAAACTTCGACATTGTTTGCGCTAAATTGCGAATTGTGCGAACTTCCCAACGATCTCATTAACGTTCTTTCCACATACTAGAAACAACTATGCCGCTGCAAAGCTTCAAGGACTTACACAGGATCTTCATCTTGATGGTCAACAATACCAAACCGGACTCTCCATCCTATTCGTCGCCTACATTCTCATGCAAGTTCCATCGAACCTACTCCTCAACTACATGGGCCGTCCGTCTCTCTATCTTGGCTTCTTCGTGGCAGCATGGGGCCTCGTCTCCGCCTGCACCAGTCAAGTGACAGGCTACGGCGGAATAGTTGCATGTCGATTCATATTAGGACTGGTCGGTATGTTTCCTCCAAACACTTTAAGGCATCATTTAAATTGACATGTATCAAAGAGGCACCTTTCTTCGCCGGAGTTCTTTACTACCTTTCGAAATGGTACACCCGCTCCGAGCTAGCCTTCCGAATGAGCATTTTCTACTCGGGGTCCTTAATCAGCGGTGCTTTCGGTAATCTAATCGCAGCCGGCATCCTCAATGGATTAGCCGGCAAAAGAGGAATGGGGGCCTGGCAGTGGCTATACATTATTGAAGGCTCAATCACTTGCTTCATCGGTATTGTCATATGCTTCATTCTACCAGATTTCCCTGATACATGGCGCCTCCTCTCACCAGAAATGCGAGCAGTTGCTACCCGCAGACTGGCAATCGAAGCAGCCGAGGCTGATGTCGATGAAGAAGGTAGCGCGGGTATGAGCCAACTCAAGGGATTGAAAATGGCCATGACAGACCCTAAGACCTACGTGTTCGCATTTGCCTACATGTGCATTGCTGGAGGGGGAAGCTTCCAATACTTTTTCCCGACGCTAGCGGAAACGCTAGGATACAGCAAGACTATCTCGTTGTTGCTCGTCGCACCACCATACGTGTTTATGGTATTCTACAGTGTGTTTCACAGCTGGCTTTCCGATAAACTTGGTGTCCGTTTTTGGTTTTTCCTTTACCCAGTCCCCATCACTATTGTTGGATTTGTTATCTTCATGACAACTGATTCTTTTGGGCCGAGGTATTTCTCGTTGTTTTTGATGAACTTCACCTTTGCGCAAAACGGAACGCTGTATTCTTGGATTGCAAATGCGTTGCCGCGACCCCCTGCTAAACGTGCTGCTGCTTACGCCTTCATCAACTCGATTGGCAACTCAGCGACTATTTGGACACCATATACATACTACGATTCACAAGGGCCCCATTACCCAGTTGCTCTAGGCATATGTATTGCGTTGCAAGCATTGGGTGGTTTGTCGGCCGTATTTATGTATTTCAATCTGCGAATGCTGAACAAGAGACAAGAGCGTCTGGAGAATGAGAGTGGAGAAGTGCAGCTCACTGAGAAGGAACTTCGGCGGCTTCAAGTTACGGCCGACTATGAAGGTATTGATATCGCGGCGGCACGTCGGCTGCAGAAGGGGTTCCGATATATGCTTTAGTGTTGTATGTATTTAGTGTCCAACCAAGGTTAGACCACCTAACCTAGAAGGGCTCAAGTAGCTTAGCGTAGCTCATAATAGCCACTCAAATTCCTTAATATCCATCAAATATAGGCCTCGTAACCGCCGGCGAGCCTCCCTCTGAGAGCCGCCCACAGTTTGGAGGGAGGAGGGCGGGCTATTCATACCCTCTAAGGACTGCCCTCAAGATACTTTGATCGGAATAACCTTTCTCTAGCCCATTCTCCTACAGGTAGGCATATAGAAGTATTCTTAGGTACTTATCCACCTATACTTAGGCCCTTATATAGGCCCTTTATAGACGTGTTATAACACTTGCCATTAATAATATTATAAATTAAGGTTTAATTACCTTAATAATCCTTAAATATTATAGTATGTAGATACTAAACTTATATATATATGAATTCCAAGGTTATCTTCCCTTTGGCCCGAGCATCTAAAATATTATGTTTATTTATTTTGTTATTCCTAATTTTCCAGAATTCTCGGATTAGAGCTGCAAACGTTAAGATTCTCCCACGAATCGTTCCGAAATCCTTCCTGTTTCATTCTACATTGGACACCAATTTCATTTGATATTGATTATTCAAAAATTATGCATGAACCCATGGTCTATTCCACGTAATCGATCTTGCATCAACAGTTTCCTCTGGAAATGCTTTGTGGAACTCTAATGGGAAAAATGTCCGGCTTAGAATTCATTGCATAGTATTGTGACACGAGTGGGAAAACATCTTGTTCAGATTTTGCATATGATTATGATGCAAGCCTTATTAGATCTTTGATTCCCCCGCTTTTTCTCCACTTCTACATAGCCAGTCGGCATGAGCTCCTGATATCTAGGCCCACCCACTATCTCCGCTTTTTTCCTACTATTCTTAATTTTTATTCTTTCATTCTGTCAGCACGTAGTGCTGAACAATCAGTGGACAATGGAAGCACAAGCTCGTAGAGCTTACTGCTACAAGAGAAATGAACGAACTGACGGATCAATATGTTAGTATTGGTTCGGTATGGAGAAGAGAAGAAGGAAAACAAGAAGAAAGGGCTGATCTACATGCACCTGATGGTCACCTGATCTCCAGGCTCCGACACATTCCTATATTGTAGAGATAGTGACTTGATTCTCAGCTTCGAACCGAACCATGTCCAAGAATACTCGAAAGTTCTTGGTAACCAATTCTACGTAGAGTAAGAGTAACAATTCCGGTTTTTTTTTATTAAATCTTTAAATTTCAATCCCTTAATGTAGCAGCTTTTTGTAGCCGTGTGTAGTACGGAAAATGTACTAGATGAATTCGTAACAGCTGGCAAAGGGCCGAACCTGCCGGTCTCACTCTCCCAGCCTGCGCGTGTTCGTGACTAATAACAAGTCTAAACCAGTAAATTACAGGATTAGGACAATGTCCAGACAACCTCCAGCAATTGCGGGTTCTCCGGCTGTTCCTCGTCGTAGAACCACTCATCTTCCTGGCGAAGGTAAATCTGTCGGACCTGCTTGTTTGCAGAAACCGCATCCAACAAGCGGTAAGACAATTTTCCATTGTCTCGAGGACGTAGAGGCCCTAGGCTGTACTCGTAGGCATCATCTTCAGTCCAACCGAAATATGACCAAGTCTGTTCCATGGAGGCCAGGTCCTCTGGTGTTTGTGGTTCTGAGTAACGGACAAGCGAGAATCCATTAATGAAGTACCAGTCATCTGTGATTCTCCAGCGCTGTAGCTGGCAATCGTGGCCACAGATGTCGGCGACCTGGCTCATGCCGACAATGTTGACGGGGAACCAGTCTGCGGATTTCCAGTGGTGCACGGATAGGGGTAATTGGCGACCCGCTTCGTAAAATCCGGATCCATCCGGGTTAAGATCGAGTTGGAAGAGATGTCGATCCCAAGTGAGCTTGGTGGTGGTGTATCTGTAGATGCATTTTGACACCCGCTTGTCACCGTGGTCTTTATACTCGAAGCAGTCATCAAAGTGGGCGTCGATTTCCTGCAACAGGGGCATTGAGAGGAAGACTCCGGCGCCTCCGTATCCCATATAAGTGAAAGAAGCCATTTGTTGCATGTTTTCAGTTGGTGCTCCAATGTAGTATGGCTTAGTTTCGTCGTAGGTGGCGAGTTGGGCGACCAGGCCTTCCATGTTGGGGAAGAAAGTGTCGTCGTCAATTATGACGGCCCACTGCGTCGACTCATCGCGTAGTTCAAATATGATTCGGGTGAGTCTGTAATAACGATCCAAAAATTCTTCATCGTTTTCCAGAATTTGGAGAGTCACGTCCAGCTCTGTTGCGTGCTCAATGACCTGGGTTATATTGAGGCTTGCATCGCTTTCAACTAGAGCGATGACGCGCGCTTTGGTGCCACCAGCCCATCGTGAGATGGCTTCTAAGGAATTGTCCAATCGATCAATGGTAGTCGCAACACCAAACATCAAATGGGATGCGTCCACCGGGGCTTTCCGCTTGGGTGCCTCGATCTTCACCGTTCGGGGACATTGCCCTGCCGGTAGGGTGTCGACAGCGGTCTCTGTATCAAGTTCAAGGCGATTGAACTCGGGAACGGGAACATCCAGGCTTTCCGAGAATTCCGTAAATTTCTTCGACTCGGTAACCCGAATATTCCATCGGGCATATTCCACCGAATGGTTAAATCCCAGGGATCTTAGATATTCGAGATCGACAGAGCAATCTCCGATCCGAACATTCTTCGAGCTACCTTTTGACCCCGAAATACTAATAAAAGTGCTCTGATCCGATTTTTGGTGGTAGACCAACCCACATAATAACAGCAGCAAAAAAAGGGCCGCGGTGAGTGACCTATGCGAAGAGCTAAATCGAATCATGGTGCACAATAGTGGTGTCCCATTCAAGCGAAGGGAAGAAACATGATGGAAGTATCAAGAGTTATACGTCAAAACTTGAAACTCGACGCAAGAGGGCTTACGTGTCGAGACGGTTGCAGGGGCGAAGATTGGATACCAAAATTACGGTAAACGAATGAAACAAGCCTTCGGCACATCTTGGCATGGGGAATCATTCAATCATCGGATGAATAGGAACGCGCGGCCCATGGATTGGGCTTGATCCCGCGAATGTGGTGCTGCATGCATAAAAAACGTGAGTAAGTGCGGGAACAGCCGGGCCAACTTGCAAATTTAATCGCCGGAATCAGTATTATTCCACCCTTCATAAACCCTGACTCCGAAACCTTGTACTCCCTTTTACCCTGGGGTGCGACCTTTTCAACATCATTATTGGTTATGTCGGACTTCCTGGGCTCCGCAAGTAATACTACGCAATGATACGCGATATGGGAGGTTGTGTCTTGAGCCATGACGCGTTGGTTCACCCCGTAGATGCACCAAAATAGAATTTCGGCCTCCAGAACCCTGTTCAGCCCTGAGGGGCCTTTACGGTACTTGTCTCACGCCTGTATTGCACCCCAAGGTGGCTGGTTTATGTGGGGTTGGAAGGGTTTTCTGCGGTCGAGTCGTGAAACCGCCCCACCAAACTACGTCCTCTGTCTTGGCATTGGTCCTTGGCAGCCTTCCGTTGTTGGTAACCGATTGAAGATCCTCACGGGGGCCACATCATCGAGGACGGTAGGCAATTCTGAGAAAGTGAGTGGCATGATGCTATAATTATAACTACGTACTGTAGTAGTCGCCTGGCATTGAGACACGCCTGTACCCTAAATAGGCACATTTCACGGAATCTCGAACATGTCAGTCAATTTGCTCCGCTTCCAACACCGCCAACCATTGCCAAAACCCACTATTCGCCTTCCAACACCTGATCTCGACCCGTGAAGAGACGGCCTAGGCGGCCTAGGCGGCCTAGGCGACCTTTGCCACTGACGACTACGTATACGTTGCGCTGAGCAGCGCGACTATACTCCGTACAAACTAAGGTCTGGCCTAAGCTTATTTACACGGTCGCAAAGCTTCCATGCATTCTTCGGCCTTCCATAGGAACAGATACTTATGCAAGGACCCCAAACCGCGCAAACAAATTGGGCGCCTTACCTATCTGGCACATAGTTTGCAGCGGGCGCTGGTTTAAGCTTCACTAACATCGGAGTGCCCAGGTGGGAATAGCCTTCTTTACTTCCATGGGTTCCGTTCCTTATTGTGATTCTTATTTCAACTAGCGTCCCTCAAAGGCTCCATTAGACCACTTTACTTGTTGAAGTGGAGAAGGGACGAATGTCTGACCCAGGACCCGCCTGCATACATTATAATCACGAGGAACAGAGAGTGGCCCAATGCGGGGACTGATATATATTCATAGACTTCACGGCTATTGGAAGTTGACATCGTGAAACGCCACCTCTAAAAAATCCCCATAGCCTTCATCCCCGCATGGAAGTTATCTTCCCCTCACCTTCGCCTGCGGGTATTTTATCAACCAGGTCCACGAGTGAGAAGTAATTGGGCATGAGTGTTACACTTTGCACTGATTCAAGTAAATGTTTAGGTCGAAGAACCGATTTACTCTAGTCTCGACCTCGAACAATCATACAGTACTATTCTAACACCTCAAGGGTAGGCGAGTTTATGAACATAGCTGCTGGTAGAAAGACAGGTCGATCGAGCTGTTAAGCCCTGAAATGGTCCTTGGCGTTGAATACTTGATACTGGCCCTGCTTTCCTTGATCCTGTTACCTCGGGACACAAATCATGGCCGACAACGGCGGCCAATTCCTGTACCTTTTGAGTCCAGTCCTTATCATCTACTTTACTCAAGGTACATTTCAAACGATTCCACCTGCTTATCGCTATCATATCCGAGATCGGCTTGATAAGAACAATTGGAAGATAAATGGTTGTGGTTAAACGGTCGCGGCTAAACGGTCGCGGCCAAATGGCTGCGGCCAAATGGCTGCGGCTAGGTGAATTGCCGCCTCATTATTTAGGCACTAACTACCCCAACCAGCGAACTTACCTGTACTTAGTTATCGTTGCACATGCACTAGGAAATTACTTAAAACCCTGACAAACCAATCAAAACGCCAAGCATCTCACGGGTGTAACGGATCGGCACTGAACACTAAAGTTGGAGAAGATAAGGCCTGATAGGATGATTACACTTTACCCCAATGCGGAGAAGCACGCCCTTATCTTCACGTCGTATCCCACTTCCATCAGCACTTTTGCTCTTTCATTCAGTCTTTTAATAGCTGGAAACTCATTTCACACTCAGGCCTTTCATCCAAGACACCACATCTCAAACCTTTTAAACATAAACTGATAAGCATGGGTATCACGGGGATCCGCACTGCTTTGAAGGTCGACCTAGAGAAGCATGCCCGCGAGCAGCCTGGGTTACACGTACGACTCCTCTCCATATAGTTTAAGAGTCATGAACTAACTCATTTTAGAACCGATGGCACCCAGATAGTGGGTTGATGTCAACAGTTGCCAAAAGTTCTGCCGCTGACCTTTTACTTTTTAATAGTTCCGGCCTGTGACAAGATTGCCAACAATGAAATCGTCAAGATCGAGTGTCTGGACTGGACTGGAGGACAAATCAAGAACAACGACTCAGCTGACGACGTGAAGAATGTTGACCTAACTGAGATCCACTATCTCTCTGGTCCATTCCACATCGAGACTGCGGAACCAGGCGATGTCTTAGTGGTTGAGATTCAAGACGTCCAGCCCTTCCAGGAGCAGCCTTGGGGCTTTACTGGTATCTTCGATAAACAGAATGGCGGTGGCTTTTTGGATGAGCTATACCCGAAAGCGTATGTTTGCCTTCCTTATCTGATGCACAACTTCTCATTCAATATATTGCAGTGCGAAAGCGATTTGGGATTTTGAAGGAATCTTCTGCTCTTCGCGGCACATTCCGCATGTCCGATTTGCGGGTCTGATCCATCCTGGAATCATGGGATGTGCGCCTTCAGCGGAGGTTCTTGCTGAATGGAACCGTCGCGAGGGCGAGCTGATTGCTGCGAACACTATTGAGGATCGTATCGTTGCACAGCCACCAACCATCATGAACACCCATGCCGGTAGTGCTTCTGAAGATATTAAGGAAAAGGTTGCGCGGGAGGGAGCACGAACAATTCCAGTATGTCTTATCTGGTTTTCCATCAATTGAACGGATGGCTGATTTATTATCTAGGGTCGTCCTGAACACGGAGGTAACTGCGATATCAAAAACCTCTCCCGAGGCTCCAAGGTTTATCTCCCCGTTCATGTCCCGGGCGCAAAGTTCTCCGTTGGAGATCTTCACTTCTCCCAGGGAGATGGTGAGATCTCGTTCTGTGGCGCAATCGAGATGGCAGGTGTGATCACGCTGAAGTTCTCTGTGATCAAGGATGGCATGGCGAAGTTGGATATGAAGTCGCCCATTTTCCACGCCGGACCTGTTGAGCCTCAATTCGGCCCCGGACGCTATCTCACTTTTGAGGGATTCTCAGTCGATGAGACTGGCAAGCAGCATTATCTGGATGCTACGGTGGCCTATCGACAGACCTGCTTGCGTGTCATGGAATACCTTCGACGATTCGGATACAACGATTATCAGATTTACTTGCTGCTGAGCTGTGCCCCTGTGCAAGGACATATTGCTGGAATTGTTGATATACCGAATGCCTGTACTACCATCGGTGTGCCGATGGATATATTTGATTTTGATATCAGACCCGAGGCTGAGGTATCGAAGAAGGACATGGGAGCTTGCGCATTTGCTAGCGAGTGAATTGTGCGTGGTAGCTAGCACTCTTGGAATGACTGCTCTTCACGGTTCTTGAGATTGTGGATATTTTACCTACAACTTGCTCTGCTCACTCTCTTGTATCTGAGTCCAATCATTTTCGTTCAGTTTATGAAAGTCCATGATCTTGTCTGGTCCTCCAAAACGATTCTGCGTAGAGTGCCAGTCGCGATCCACTGCTGTTTCTGGGCGCCATCGTACAACGTGCTTCAGCTCCTTTTGTAAGCTCCCTTCCAAAGCGTCAGAGATAAAACCGCCGATAGTAGGCATCTGCATCGCTCCATTGCCGGACCCTCCCACGGCGACAAGGAGTGAAGGGTGCTCGGGATGACGATCAATCAAGAATGCGCGATCGGGTGTATCGGCATCCCAGCAAATCCTCGCAAAAGAAAAAGGCCTAGCAGCAAGATGTGGCATCGTATCTCTCAAGAAATCTCTAGCCCGGGCCTCTGCCTTGAGGGGAATCTGATGCCTTGCAAATGGTATGCTTCGCACCTCGCCATCATGCGATTGATCCTGAATGAAGTTGCAATATCCAGGATGTTCATCGCAGATTTTAAGCTCATGCTTATCTTCATCCGGCTCCATGAAGAAACCCTTTGCAATGTTGAAAAGAACTGGAAGGTCCCGATATCTCTTCGCTTCTTCCGGTGTCATTCTTATATGACACAAAGTCCAGGCAGTAGGACGTAATTGTTTCTTGAAATCCAGAAGACGGTCACTCCCAGCACCCGCAGCCAAAATAGTGTGGTCTGCCAAATGGCTTATTCCGTCCTCTGTCTGGGCTCCTACCACATCCCCATTCTCATAAAGCAAACCGACAGCTTTCCCCGATGGTGTGCCCGTTATGAACTTTGCCCCCAGGCGTTGAGCTTCCGTGTATGCGGAGACCATTGCCTTCTGAGCGTGAATCCAACCTGCCCCACTCTTGCTAAGCCATCCCTTCCAGCCGGGAAAGTCGCCTGTCAGAACTCCTGGTGGCATTGTTTTGCGAAAGTCCTCCGCCGTTTCGAGTGACACGAATTCGGCATCGGAGGGATCAATCTCGTCTTCCTTGATGTGCTGAATGAGAGCTGGAGTATGTCCTGACACAATAAAACCTGTCTCGTGGAAATATGACTGGAAAACAGGGTCAGTCTTCCAGCCTCTCAATGCTGCTCGAGTGCAGGTTGTGAAAGCGAGGCTTCTAGCGTCCGGGTTCGCGCCTGGAAGCCATTAGTTAAGGATCGTCAAGGGGAATATTGGATTGCAAATTAACGTTCGTCTCACCTTTCAGCTCCTTGTGCTCCATGATTTTGTTCACGTCATTCCCAGCCGCAATTGCTGATGGCACTGGGTAAGGATCCAAGACCGTGACATTTGTATATCCTCGACGGACTAAATGCAGAGCGGTCGAGCAGCCCCAGGTGCCGGCACCAACGATTAAAATCGAAGAGGTATGTCTGAGGGGCTTTTGCGACATTCTGTTTTATTCTCACTTGGCTTGTAGATGCGACAAGAAGAAATTGGGGTCAAGTGGAAGGTAAACACAGCAGTCGCCTCCACTCTTTTAAGCTAGCGGGGTTCCGCCCGCTTACTGTACCGCCGCTTATCAAGTCGATCGCGTGGACCTTCCAACCGCCAAAAAACCCGGGGAAAGTAACATCCCCATGCTCTCTCATCTTCAACTCTCTTATCATGCCTCGGATCGGCAATCACTGAGTCCAATGATATCACTTTCCCACTTAATGTTGTCGCTTGGAGCTTCCATGAATCCTTACCCCTCACGGTGCACGTTATCTATTCCGCGATCAAAATGTTGATCCCAAGCCAGTCGGCTTGTGCCGACCAATCAATCCAATCGTTAAATTTGTCAGTAATACCACATCGAGGGACCGGGAGTATAATGACTTCTATATAACCGAGCACCTTACCAGCCTTTTCAGGGAATGAATCACGACAACTGTCAAAATGGCTAGCTCTGAGAATGACCTCTTCACTGATGTGCCTGGCACGGTTTATCTAGTGGATGGTATGATACAGATCCTAAACATCCATATGGATATCAGACTCTGACTAACGAGCTCTGCAGCATCACATGCACTGCAAAACGCAGCCCACGCAGGCCAACAAGATATTGTTCTGTTACCCCAGCCATCAAACTCCCCAGCAGACCCACTAGTAAGCTGCCCATACATAATCTCAGAGACCAGCCCTAATTGCTAAATACAGAACTGGTCGCGGGCAAAGAAACTATGGTCTTTGTTCTTAATATCAGCCTATGCTTGCGTGTTCTCATTTGGCGAAAACAACACCGGGGCAAGCTGGACCCTGATTTCCGCTGATACTGGAGTCAGTATCAATAACATGAACGGAGGATCTGCACTCAACTATCTGCTTCTGGGGTTCTTCAATGTCATATGGATCCCGTCAGCGATGAAGTTCGGTCGCAAGATCGTGTTTATTTTGAGTTTGTTGATCCTTTGTGGGGGCAGTGTATGGGGAGGCTTGTACCACGGGGTCGCTCAATATTTTATCGCATCAGCACTGCAGGGTGTAGGTACTGCGGCCTACCAGGCACTGATTCAACTTACGGTGAGTACTGTCACTGCAGGCCGTCTAGCAACCATACTTATCCTTCTTAGATCTTCGACATATTTTTCACGCATGAAAGAGGCCGCATGGTTGCAATTTACATATTCTTCCAACAGCTCGGGTCTATTTTGGGACTTATATTGGGTGGATACATCTCGGATGGAGTTGGCTGGCGCTGGTGCTCTCCTATCGTGGCCATTGCATGCGTAAGAATGCCCTAGCCTCCTCATTAGATCATAAACTAACTCCAAAAGGGTGTTTTGATTATCCTTTTTGTGTTCACATTTGACGATACAATGTTTCCGAGGTATCGATTCAACATCCCACGTCACGAGCGATTAGATCCAATGGAAAGTAGAGGGGATGGTGTTGAGCCCGAGAAAAAGACTGGGCTCGAGTCCCCAATCTCTGAAGTCGAGAGTCACAGCCTAGGAGAAGACATTACCATCAGAACTTACTTGCAGAAGATTGCATTAGTACACGTTTTCGCAGATGACCACACAACCTGGTTCCAATACTTCCGTCGCCCATTTTACCTTTTCGCCTTCCCCAACATCATACTCGCCGGTATCCAGTTTGCATTTGGGTGTACTGCGGGCATTGTCACATTCAACACCATCTCAGAGATAATGACGGAAGCCCCATATAATTGGAGTACCGGATCTGCCGGCTTAATCTTCCTAGCCGCCCTGGTTGGAAATTTACTCGGGTACGACCTCAGCCCCGATACTACTTGCGCATGAAACTGACTGGGACTAGCATGGGGGTCGGTTGGCTGTCAGATTGGGTCGTTCTGATCCTCGCAAGACGAAACAACGGATACAAAGAGCCAGAAATGCGTCTCTGGACATATATATTCCCATTAATTTTCGGCGCCATTGGGTATTTTACGTATGGCTGGGCCGCGACAAATGGTGATCACTGGATGGCTATTGCGGTGGCACTATGCTGCTTGATTGCTCAACAAGTTTCCTTGACAAGTATGGCAACAGCATATGCAATGGAGTGTTTTGATGGAGTAGGTCGTTCCTGTGCATGCGTGTGCGTCAAATTTCTCAGCTCCGGCTAACCAAATACTTCCACAGATCTCTGGCGAACTCGTCGTCGTACTAGCAATTTGCTCTTCCTTGATAAACTTCGCAATTTCATATTCTGTCCAGCCCTTTATAGACGCCACTAATTACGGATGGGCATTCACGTTCTTTGGCATACTGGTTGTCCTTGCTGTTTTGATGGGGATTCCGATGATAATATGGGGGAAAACATGGCGCCGACAATGCAAGGGACGATATGAGAAGTTCTTGGCTGAGGCTGGGTTGGATACTCGTTGATTCGGGATTTGATATCTCGATGGTCTCAAACGCGTTAGAGCTAATGAGCATGTATGCCCATACACTTTCACAATAAATCAATCATACTGAAACAATCCTGCACGTAGAATAATAAAGCAACAGCATCATATATGGAGTACTTTCAAAATGATGCTGAGGCCGTTAGATATTAGAGATCTGGGGTTTGAGATTGGAGGTCCCACTTTCTTCTTTGATTGGCTTATTGGTTTACACCGGATTCCACTTCTAACAAGTGCTTATGGACACCGAGTTGCCCCACCGTCCTATTCGGGCCGCAGGTGAAGCTGAAGTCATGAAGCTTCAATTTGTATTAGGTAAACAAAGGGTTCCGCTGGAATAATTCTATATTTTGTTTAGAAGAAAAAACAAAAAACATAGGAAATGATTACATGAAATGCTACATGTAGTTTGCTAGCCGAGCTAGACTAAGGGACGAAAAAAGTAGTACATGGGTTCAGAGGATATCAGGGTACCGCATCGCGTCTAGAAGTGGATAGGCTTGGAGTAGGTGGCCATAGCAGCCTCCTTGAAGGCCTCGGACAGAGTGGGGTGAGCGTGACATGTGCGGGCGATGTCCTCGCTGGAGGCACCGTACTCGATGGCAAGGGTGGCCTCAGCAATCATCTCGCCGGCACCGGGTCCAATGATGTGGACACCCAGAATGCGGTCAGTCTCGGCATCAGCGATGAACTTGACAACACCCTCAGTGTCGAGGTTGGTCTTGGCACGGGAGTTGGCGCTGAAGGGGAAAGTGCCGACGTTGTACTTGACACCGGCGGCCTTGATCTCAGCCTCGCTCTGGCCGACCCAGGCGACCTCGGGGTGGGTGTACATAACGGAGGGAATGGCGGCGTAGTTAACGTGGCCGTGGCCCTTCTTGATGTACTCGACGACAGCGACGGCCTCCTCCTCGGCCTTGTGGGCCAGCATGGGGCCGAAAGTCACATCACCAACGACACGGATGTGGGGAACCTTGGTGCGGTACTCCTGGTCGATGACGAGACGGCCACGGTCATCCTTGTCGATACCGACGCTCTCGATGTTAAGACCATCGGTGTAGGGGCGACGACCAATGGCGACGAGGACAACATCCGCATCGAGGGTCTCCTCCTTGCCACCCTTGGAAGACTCAATACTCAGGCTGACGGTAGCACCGCTGTCATCGCCCTTGGTAACCTTGGTGTTGGTCTTGAACTTAATGCCCTGCTTGCCGAGAATCTTCTGGGCCTGCTTGGCGATCTCAGCGTCCATACCGGGGCCACCGATCTGGCCAAGGAACTCAACAACGGTAACCTCAGCACCGAGACGGGACCAGACGGAAGCCTATGTATCATAACGTTAGATTAAAATTGTGCTTGCTGTGGAACCCCAGCAGATTGGGACATGAAAGGAGTCATACCATCTCAAGACCAATGATACCACCACCGATGACAACCATCTTCTTGGGAACCTCCTGGAGCTCAAGAGCACCAGTGCTAGTAATGATGCGCTTCTCATCAATGTTCAGGCCGGGGAAGGAAGAGGCCTCGGAACCGGTGGCAATAAGGATGTTCTTGCCGCGGATGGTCTGCTCACCACCATCGAGCAAATCGACCTTGATGGTGTTGGCATCAACGAAGGAGCCGGCTCCCTTGACGTAGTCGACGCCGTTCTTCTTCAGCAGGAACTCAACACCCTTGGTCAGGCCATCAACAGAGGCGTCCTTGGCCTTGAGCATCTGAGTGAGGTTGAGCTTAACATCGCCGACCTCGATACCGCGCTTCTTGGTGTCGTGGAGAACCTGGTGGTAAAGGTGGGAGTTGTTGAGGAGGGACTTGGAGGGGATACAGCCAACGTTCAGGCAAGTACCACCGAGCTTTCCGCGCTTCTCGATACAAACAGTCTGTCAAAGTGTTCAGTTAGCTCGTAGATCGGGGTAGATTGATCGGCGATCGGCCACGCTCCTCCACAGGATGGAGAAGCTGGCATGGGAATTAACTCGTATTCATACCTTCAAACCCTCCTGGCCAGCCTTAATGGCAGCAACGTAACCGGCAACACCACCACCGATGATAACGAGATCGTGGTCCCCTGTTGTCCGGAGGGCCGGGAAATCAGCAATCGCATCCGGGAAGTGGAGGAAAGGCCTCCAATGTATTTATCGTGTAAATTTAGGTAAAGACATACCAGACTCAGCGGCGTAGCCACGTTTTGAGCCGCCAACAAAGAGCATAGGAGTGGCGATGAAGGTAGAAGGGACAGCCTTAGGGCCGCAAGCGCGGAGGCTCGCCCGCGGCGCAGCACGGGGCAGAACAGCGCGGAACATTGCGATTGTCGGAATTAAAGAAAGGATTATTCAAGATAACAAATAAAACCTCCACGGAAATTGACCTGGAGGGAGGATGGCAAGGTTGCGCAAAAGGGGAGGTGCTTTTGAAGTTACGGGAAGAGAGGACTGAGCTTTTGCGGTATTTTGAGATTGGCCGCCAGGGTTATGTAAGCAGGTCGGGTCGACTCGGTAAGGTGGTGGCCACTTTGCCGGATGACGATGCCGATTTAACTATTGTTCCAAGATTATCTCGTGGAAAGAATATAAAAGTTGGTGGAAGGTACTAAAGTTCAGAGGGGAGAGCAGGAGAGATCGCTTATAGTTCATGGGGAAATCATCGCAATCATGTCCTCTATTTATGACCACGGAATAAGCCAGTTGTGACGGGAAGCCTGAAGACCTTTTCCGCCCTCCACCCACCCGGCCAGATCTTACCCCGGGAAGATGTCAATGCCTAGCGCTGTTTTTAGCGTTGGTTGAATAAGATTCCCCAGGTGATCCAATACCCGCGGACTTTCGATGGTTTGGCTCAGGTTTGCCGGTCCCGCCTCCCCGGCTACACTCGGCGGTGTGGCCACCTCAAGGTTTCAAGGCTAATATGGTCCTACAACTACTCTGTAGCTATTGTCCTGTTAACTCGGAACCCTTCCCCGTAACTCACCGTCTTCTCATCGCTCGGTTGGATTCCAAGGGTGGCAAAGGGAAATGATACCCATCCATAGGTACCAGGACCCAATAAATCGATGCATTGCCCAAGCGAAAGATGTATTTATAGGTATGGATAGGTAGTTACATCGCACCAGTGGACATGCAATATACATGTACTCTCGAAGTCACTACCTACTGGCCGTTCTTGTGGCCACCCAAGGTCTACAACATTGGAAAGCTTCAATTTTGAAATGGATTGAATGATTCATAGACACTACATTTAGTAGCTAGACAGGCACCTGAAAGGTCTGTCAATATGCATTGACTTAAGCTGACGAAATGCTCAGCTCTTGCCACTTCTTGTCAGATGCACTGATTGCCTCAGCGGCCTTATCAGCATATTCAACCGCATCAGGGCCAACAAGAAGACGAAGAGGAGGCTCTTTTTCATCCAAGACTTTAAGCAAAATATCGGCAACCTTGCTTGGCATGGAAATCTCCGTTCCAGATAACTGACGAAGGAACTTGGCAAAGTTACCAACAGTCTGCTGGTAGGGCTCGCTGACAGGAGGAGTCTGCATAGATGAGCCACACCAATCGGTCCGGATACCACCAGGCTCAAGAACTGTAACCTTGACTCCAAAGGGAGCCACCTCCTGAGCCAATACTGTGGAGAACCCACCAACAGCCCACTTAGCACACTGGTAAGCGGAAAGGCCTGGAGTACCGATACGACCGCCAATGGAAGAAATCTGGATGATATGGCCTGATTTCTGTTGGCGAAGGATAGGGAGCACAGCTTTAGAGACATAGACGACGCCCATGAGGTTGGCGTCAACCTGGGCGCGGAAGTCGTCGGTATCCATATCCTCGATGGAGGTTGTATTGGCGTATCCTGCGTTGTTGACGATGACGTCGATGCGGCCGAATTTCTCATGCCCAGACTTCACAGCTTGGAGGACTTGCTCGTTGTTGGTTACGTCGAGAGCTACTGGCAGGACGCGGTCGTTGCCATATTTCTTGACAAGATCAGCAAGCTGCTCAGGCTTGCGAGCAGTAGCGATGACAGCGTCTCCGCTGTTGAGAGCAGCTTCGGCGATGGAGAGGCCAAGGCCACGAGAGGACCCAGTGATAAGCCAAATTCTCGTCATGGTGAGATGTGTGGAAGAATAAATGGAAGAATGTATGAGATCGTTCACGTAGAATGTGATGGGAAGATGGTTGTCTGCATATTGAAAAGCTTTGGGGGTTTACAGCCTGTCTTTATAGGTTTTCAATGCTCAGGTGGTGTAGGCAGATTGCATGGCTTTTGCATGCGGCCGACTGGTAGTTGTTGTCACAGAAAGTCGGCCCGCTTGAGCGGCCGCAAATCTGGTCAATGGTACCAATCCGCTTTACCTCGCCGCTTGCCGTCATCTCTACATTGAAAACCCCGTGAAATCAGAAGCAGAGGGCTTTCCGTTCTTCCCGAAAAATGAACGGTGACCGGATTTTCTCCCTTAACACCGATAAAATCGAAACACCGGTAATCTCCGCAAGTGATAGGACAGCACTAATAGGTGGCCTATAAACTAGCTGCTGACCTCCACATTTAAATTTGCGTCTGCCGTACGATAGGTCCAAAAGAACGGTCCTTCAAGAGTCAAAGTTGTGCAATATGTGGATCCAAAACATTTAGCGGCCGCATATTCCACTGATCAGAGTGATTATGTAATAAACGTGGCAAACGTGCCCGGTGATTTCGCGAGACACGGCCGCAAGCCCCGCTGGTTTTCAACCTTCGCTCGATGAGTCGTTGCATATTCCCGCGGAAATGTGCAACATTTTTCTTGCGGCTCAGCTCAAGTCCCCAAACACGACAAAATGGATAATCTTGTCTTGTATAGATAAGTGAAAATTCATATTCACTGATGTAAAATCTGGCATTAATTCCGTCACCCGTGTCCCACTGCGAAGACTACACCGTAGCGGGGCAAAAAAAGGCGTGATCTAGTAGTCTACTAGGGTATGAATGTACAGTCTTATTATTTTTCAACTGGCATAGAGCTTTAGAGATACAATAACTACTTGGCTATCTGAAAGTGTCATCGAATTTGTATGAAGGAATAAAACCCGATGAAATGCGAATGTTTGTGAAACTTGACGGAGCTTTTAACTAGTGCCCAGGTGCTGAAGGCAGAGACAATTTTGCTTTTTCTTCTGGTCGATGTTCTGTAACATTGGGAATATATTTCAAAGTAGAGAAGTGAATCAAATTGCAAGTGTATGCCTGCTATAGACGGAATCGTAGGAAGAAAATCCGTCCCGATGTATGTCCCGAGGTAACTGGATTCCCATGAATTGAAGAACCCCTAGGCCAAAAGTCAGCAGGAAGCCGTAGTAGGTCTTCACCTTCTAGCTTTTTCACTGTCCTTGCTTGATGAAGACAGATGGGCCTCAAAAGAATGAATCAGAGGAATAATGTACGTGCTCGAAAGCAAAGATGCCCTAGTCAGTGGTCAGAGATGAACCATGTTGAGAACATTTGACACTGTAAAGGATTTCTTGAGTGTTCAAATTCTCTTGCAGAGCACCCCGAGGTATGTCCCGGAGACGCACGGTCTTATCATACGAGCTAGCAGCCCACGCCCTTCTCCCTAGAACGATATTAAGAACGTGTGCGAAAAATATTGCTCATCAAATCTTGATCTGATGTACATCCTACTAAACTAATGCCAAGACACTGGCTTTTTTGGGTGGACCCGGCGTTGACGTGTGTGAGGGCTTGGGCTCGGGGAAACTCCGATATGAGTTCCGAAATAGTCACCATTTCTCACCACCCAAGAATGCAACCAACATGACAGGGCTAAAACTGGCGAGGTGATTATAGGGAGAACTCAGAATGGATTAAAAATGTGACATTCACGAAAAGAAATATCGTGTGACCAGTTACAGCCTGTCTTTCATCTCAGCAACCTGAGCGGCTTGCCGAGTGAGGACGAAAGTCTGGAGTTCTCCGCATGGGGTCGCTCTTTCTTCGTCCTGGACTCCTGGCGGGACCAACCCTAACTCCTATTGGCCACTCGGCGGGAGACTGGCAGCCTTGACCCTTTTATCCCGGCGATTTGCAGCGATACGTAGTGCCTCTGTCTGAGTCAAGACCGTTCCATTCGTGCCTTCGGATTGCCGATCTCAGTTCTGGCCGGCTAATAGCCAACCAGCCCCGCCATATCGCGCTTTCTCCTCTCCCCATGCCGGATCCAATGCCCAGACCCGGTTTTTCTTCTCCAGACTGTGGGGAACCAAACATTTTGGAGTCCACCGCATGACATTGCTCCTTTTTGTTACCGTGTGCCGCCGGGATGTAACCATATTTGACGCCGCTCCTTGCTTTCCTGGGATCAAACTCGGCCGATCCCCGTGGGGTAGTCTCTCACTATTCGCAGCTTGGACTGGAATGGGACTTGGCTTTGCGTTTAAAAGGCCCGAGGACCCATTACGATGTCGCGCGACAACGCAAGTTGTGTTTGAATTTACCCGCGGGGCTAGAACTGTTGATTTGCGTGTTATAAAGTGGATTCGGCTGCTATTTTATTTTCCGTCTCGTTCTTATACTCTTGAGTGACGCCGCACTGGTTGTGCGTGGTACAGATTCGACGCCATTGAGATTAGCCATTGAGTTTACAAACCGCTCAGAATGTCCGACAGAATCCCTTCGTGGAATGTCGTTCACAAGTTGGAGAAGCGACAGCTTCTTATCGCGATCAACTGTATCGCCGCTTTGTCGATTCTTTTCTTCGGATATGACCAAGGAATGATGTCGGGCGTGAACAACGCTGAGGACTATGTCAAACTGATGAAATTTGGGTACACAAAAATGGAAGATGGCGAGGCGACCGTCGTGGTTACTAATTCCTTGCTACAAGGTGGAATTGTGGCCGTGTATTACTTGGGAACATTATTTGGTGGTTTGTTCGGCGGCTGGTTGGGAGATCGGATGGGCAGAATCAAGTCTATTGCAGCTGGTGCTGTTTGGGCGATTGTGGGTGCGAGTCTGCAGTGCTCTGCCCAAAACCATGATTGGATGATTTGTGGTAAGTAGATACAGCCAGCAGCAACGACATGAACTGAAGCTAAGACTCTATAGCGCGTTTCGTCAACGGAATCGGCACCGGTATTTTGAACGCTATCGTCCCTGTCTGGGCTACGGAGACGGCTGAGCATACTTCGAGAGGACAATTTATTGCGATTGAGTTTACACTGAACATCTTTGGTGTTGTTCTCGCCTATTGGTTGGAGTTGTATGTTCCATCTCGTGTCTATGTGGTCCCGCACCATCTAACATCGCTCTTAGTGGCCTGTCATTCATTGATGAAGGACGATCTCCTTTCCGCTGGAGATTTCCCATCGGTTTCCAAATCATATTCCTCTTGATCCTTTTCTGTGCCGTCTGGTTCTTCCCCGAGTCCCCTCGCTGGCTGGTCAAAGTCGGTCGAGAGGAAGAAGCTCGGTACATTCTCCAGCGTCTCCGTGGAAGCAGCTCCGAGGACCGCGTCCGCGCCGAGGCCGAATTCCTCGACATTCAGGCCATCGCAGAAATGGAGAAGACAGTGGTTCACGGCAACTCGTATCTTTCGATGCTTTTCGGTTATAAATCGGGTGATTTACACATCGGTCGCCGTGTCCAACTCGTAATCTGGCTTCAGATCATGCAAGAATGGGTGGGTATCGCAGGTGTGACTGTCTATGCTCCAACAATCTTCAGCATCGCAGGATTTGACTCGGAAAAGAGTCAGTGGATTAGTGGTTTGAACAATGTCTTCTACATGGTATGTTGTAACCAGAATTAAGGCAAAAATGCTTCGTCAGGTTATTGATGTTTTCTTTTTTCAGTTCGCTACGCTTGTCTGTGTCTTCACACTAGACCGTATCGGTCGTCGATGGACCTTGTACTGGGGCTCGGTCGTTCAAGGCATTGCCATGTTCCTGGCCGGTGGTTTCTCCCGCCTCGCCATCAACGCCAAGGCAGCCGGTGATGCGGGCAACGCTTCCTCATATGGTGCAGCTGCAGCTTCGATGATCTTTATTTTCACATCGACTTTTGGAGCGACCTGGTTGACAGTGCCTTGGCTTTACCCTGCCGAGATTTTCCCCTTGGCCGTGCGTGCTCGCGGAAATGCCTGGGGAGTCGTTGGCTGGAGTATTGGAAACGGATGGCTGGTGAGTTCAACCTAAACGTTGCCTTTCGGTGTATAAGTGCTAATAAAAATATCCCAGACTCTTCTGTGTCCTGTCATGTTCAGTGCTATCGGCGAGAAGACGCTGTACGTGTTTGCCGCGAGTAACGTCATCACCATTCCGATGGTTTGGGCTCTGTACCCCGAGAGTAACCAGCGTACGCTGGAAGATATGGACCTGTTGTTCGCGGCCAAGACACCCTGGACCTGGGACGCGGAGAAGACCTTTGCTCGTTTAAAGGCTGAGAACCCAGGTATGGTCACGGCGGTCAGTCGCAAGGGCAGTGTAGACCCGGAGACAGGAAAGGTGTTGCTTGCCGCACCAAAAAGTGATGGAGATGCTTCTGCTGCCGAGCATGTTGATAACGCATGACTTGGTTGACGTATCAGTTAGACACAAGCATGAATGGACGTAGCTATGCAGATACCAATGTCATCTAGGTATCAATGGAGAACTTATTGACATTGCTTGCGTTATAGATCATTCTTCTCAACGTATACTTAGAAAAGATTGCTCTCTGGCAGAAGAGCCCCCAAGGTTTCAGTGCTACTAGGGGTATAACGAAGATTATGAGTCACAATGATGGACATAATCGCCTTCAGAATTTGGAGGCTTGAAGAATCCACAGAGGATTATAAATCGGAGTGATTCAAAACCTTGGATTTGAACTGTGGGGAGCGGGCCTGATTGGTCACTTTAAGAACAATGTTTCCAGGCTAAAGCTCTACTTCAGCTTCAACCCTTAAAGATGTTATAATTCCCAATTCTCCCAACCAACTTTTCAACGTTGTTCATCTCTCCCACTAACAAACAATCTTCGTGGCAGAAATCCACGTGGCTATTACCTTGGTAAGGCTTCCGTCGCGTCAACGCGTCATATCGCGTCCACTCCCACCATAACGATAAGCAACTAACAAAACCAGGAACAAACTTCAAAACAACGAAAGCAGTTCAAGCTACTGCACAAGAAACACAGCTCAAACATCACCACAATCGTTTCCTATTTGAACTTCACAGCCGAAGCTAAGGCCGCAATGACAGGCACTACAATAATAAACCCAGAGGCCCTAGGCGCAACAACCCCACTGTCTAAAGACCACCCAAAAAGCCCACCTAAATCCAAATCCACATCTAAATCAAGCCTTGAAATGCAAAAATACCTTCGCCGCATATCCCTTCACCCGACCTTGACCCCCTATCGCCGCCGCGTCTACCGCGTCCTCCTCTCCGTCCCTGCCGGCCGCTGGACCACCTACTCCGCCATGGCAACATATCTCAACTCTAGCGCGCGAGCGGTGGGAAATGCCATGCGCACGAACCCATTTGCGCCGGAGGTACCCTGTCATCGTGTTCTTGCGGTCGGAGGGTGCTTGGGTGGGTACAAGGGGGAGGGCATGGCTGTCAAGCATGTTAGTGATGGGTCTTTTCGGGATGAAAAGAGGAAAAGATTGAAGGATGAGGGTGTTTTATTTGATGATGCCGGGAAGGCGAGAGGAATTTGTTTTACGGATTTTGAGGACTTGAGTGGAAAAAAGTGATTTGATGATATGTACTTTTATTAGGTCTAGAGCTGGCGAACCAGGAAAGAAATGGATTTTTGATGGTCAGTTCAGTTTTGAAGTCACTTATAGTAAAGGCAGAATCTGAGTTGCCACCAAATGAAGAAAACGAGCAGGCCTTCATCACAGAGATTTCCAACATGCTCTGGTCATATCAAGCAATCTTAACAAACCCTTCTTCGATGTCATATGGGGCCGCCGCAGATATGGGACAAGTGACGGGGAGTCGTTCATCTATGACTTTCTTCAGCTATAAAAGTCAGAAATTGAAGACAGACCCCACAAAAGAGAAGACGACATCGGGTCTGTCAAGTCGGTGCCTGATGACATTACGTCCCTCGTAGGATCTGACTCGGGGTTGGCGAATTACCAACAACCCGCAGTGAACTATATTGTGAAGATCTCTAATAGTGGCCAAGAGTTATTAGGTCTATACTAGGAGGCAGCCCAACTCATGGACGAAGTCAAGTTCCTGAGAAATCACCGACATCTGCTGATGACATTCTTGGACTTGCGCTCTCCCGGACATAGTATTTCTCAAAGCTAGCTGTCGAGTTTTTGTGATCACAGAGCAGGAGGATGCACATCTCCTCGGCGATTCGCAGTCTTGTCATGCCCTCTGACAATACCGTTCGTGAGGTATTTCAAAATCATGCTTGAGCAGGAGAAAGACAATTTTTTCTCTATGACCACCTTCTGGATGACAGGGACTCTACAGCCAGCCAGCACCCAAGAGCACCGCGTCATATGCTGTAGACATCCCAAGCGAGGATAGCGAAGATAGTGATGAGGATGATGTCATGAAAAGCGATGAACCTGGGGTTGAGATCCAGAAAATAACCCGCTATTCGATGGATTTGCCCTGTGACAGTCGCGGGATGTGTACGGATTTTGCGTGGTCTCGGCTGAAATACCAGCCTCTGGTGTGCCCGTCATTTGCATTTTTGCCCCCTCATATAGCATACGTTTCTGATCTCCATTTCCACGCACCTAATCCCCACCAGCAAATATCTCAAGTTCCTCCCCTGTCAGTTCTGGCGAAGCATAGAGTACCAAGATACTCGAGGGCTGTCTGATGGTAGAGACTACATTTTAAGAAGATTATGACTTCGTCCTTTCCCATGGGCATTCCATGTACCTATAAAAGACCCAAGTATAGTCATGGTTTGTATACTTATCTACATGATGGAATCCTATCGTAGCTCAAACCGACATGTAGCTAAGAAAATGGTGGATCATCAATGAGAATGGAAATGAAAGGATTTCATCTGCGCATAAGTCACTTCCATTTGGATAGCTTTAGGCAATACGCATACAGTGATCAAACGGTGAAAGCAATGACTAAGCAACGTAGAGACAAGATTAGATGTATCGTGAAAGGCTTAGATTTAAGTTGACTGTCATCACCTGAAAAGTGAGTACTATAAAAGTAGTTATGGCAGCGGCAAAACCATGCCGTTATTACGACTGGGGTCTAAAGGTTTTGTCGATGAGCTCAAGTTGACGGGTCGATTTAATAGAAAGATAAAGTCTGACATCATCAACCGCAAGGCCAACAACAACGAGAGAGGTGTGGTGGATGTCCATGCATCTCCAAGCTGATGGACTTGGCTAGAGCTTGTTTGCCCATTTCTGGCTCTAGCGATATGGATATGACGTCATGCCTGAAATTCCGGTTGTGGTGACTGGGTTTTCCACCGTCACTTCAAAAAGAATGCCCGTTAGCGACGTCCCACCACGACCCAAAACGAATCGTTGAGTGCAAATATATCAGCACGCAATGGCCGATGCTCCAGGTCTAGACAACCCTCGCGAGGAGGAAGCAGAGGTCATCTCCAGGCATCTGGACCCTCGATTTACCGGGGCTTCTGACGGCATCGTGGATGCGGGAGCTGGGGCAACAGCAGATGACGATGACAGCCAACAGTCGTCTCTCAAACTGCTAGGAGGCGACGTACATCGTGACCTCTATCGTATTGAAGCTCGCTCGAAGCGGGCCGGATTGGATCAGCGCAGAGCAACATTTTCGCACCCCCCCAGGCTGGAAACAGACAACGACATCGATGTCGATATTCCTATCCGCAATGAACCGGGAGCGTTCCGCCGGCAGTTCATATGGCGAAACAAGCGTACCTTCATTGACGGATTTGCGGCGAGTAGTTTCGTGAGGTACTTAGAGTTATACGGCAGGTTCGCTGGTGAGGACCTGGACGAGTCGGAAGAGGATACAGATTCTGGAATTGGTGGAACACCGGGGCGCGAAGTAGACCCGGAAAGAAGACCATTGCTTGCCGGGCGTAAAAGCTCTCCAGCTCCAGGGGATGCCTCGGACTTGAAAACTTTCTTCACACTCCTCAAAGCCTTCATAGGAACAGGCATCGTTTTCCTCCCAAAGGCGTTCCGCAACGGCGGCATAATCTTTTCGCCCATCGCTCTCCTCACGGTTTCAATAATGGCGTCCGTTTCTTTCCACTTACTGCTGGAATGCCGGCGACGGTATGGCGGTGGGTACGGCGATATTGGAGAATCTATTGGCGGGTGGCATATTCGCACACTTATTCGCGTTTCGGTCGTAACTACGCAGCTTGGATTCGTGTGCGCTGCTATTGCTTTTACTGCGGAGAACATGCGTTCATTTGTGGAGGGCGTGGCGGCCTATAATATGCATACGCCGTCCATTTCCGCAATCGTCGCCCTGCAGTTAGTGATCCTTGTGCCTCTTGCGTTAATTCGCAAAATATCTCGACTCGGGCTAGTGGCATTAGTTGCGGATGTCTTCATCTTTCTCGCCATTGGATACATTTACTACTACGATATTTCGACGATTTCCGGCCATGGTTTCGAGCCCACGGTCACCCTTTTCGACACCGAGACATATACTTTGACGATCGGGTCGTCCATATTCATGTTTGAGGGAATAGGCCTGATCCTTCCCATACAATCTTCGATGTCACACCCAGATCATTTTGATCGCATCCTCTACAGTGTCATGGCCATTATAACCTTTCTTTTTGCTTCCGTCGGGATTTTATCATACGGGGCATTTGGCACTCAGACAATGATCAATATCATGGACAACTTCCCGCAGTCGGATAAGTTAGTCAACTTTGTCCGGTTATCCTTCTCGCTAGCCGTGCTTGTGGGCACCCCGGTGCAGCTTTTTCCTGCTCTGCGGATCATGGAGGAAAGGATATTTAACCGCGCCTCTGGTCGGCGAAGCCACCTCACGAAGTGGAAGAAGAATATTTTCAGAACAGGTATTGTTTTTCTCTGTGGTTTAATTGCAGCACTGGGCGCCCAGAACTTGGATCAGTTCGTGGCTTTGGTTGGGTCCATTCTATGTGTTCCGTTGATCTTTGTTTATCCGGCGTATCTGCATTGGAAAGGTATCGCGAGGTCACGGTGGGCAAAAGGAGGTGATGTTTTGATATTTATCATGGGGGTTGTCTGCATGATATATACGACTGTGGTGACCTTGTCTACAATTTAGCTGATGCATGTATCCGCTTTTGACGTGCAAAATAGAGGCACAATCCTTTAGTTAGAAGTGAACCCGAGGAACAGGATAACGAAGTGTCATTTAAATCGCTGAACAAGTATCTATAAATCCTGGGACAGGTCATGACCATATTCAAGGAACGAGAATATCACTCACATGATGAAAAGCGGGATTAAAACGGGTCTTGCCATCATCTCATCAGCTCAACAACGGTTTCACATTATTCTTTAGGCCCTTGTGGTGTTTACGATTTAGGGATCAATAGATCTTGTAAAATCATTGAACGCACGCTCGTTCTCTTGAGATGCGTTCCTTGTAACTTTTCTTTTGAATGTAAAAGTGGCTTTAATCGTACAAGAGCTGAAGATCCATAACGCCAAGTTGACGTACGACGATCTACACGATATAAAATAGGAGCGTCAGGACAAAAACATGTTTAGATAGTTTCTGAATTTGGAGTAGAAATATGCATCATGTTGAGTCTCATTGTTATCCAAAATCAAACTAAAAAAGACCAATTTAGACAGATAACACGACTGGGGAGTATAGACCAAACGACCTATTGATGATCCTCAGGTCCCATGGGTTTCTGACCCGCCTTCTCAACATTCTTTCGTTTGGCTTCCGCAGGCTTCTTAGGGTCATTTTTTATCTGTGCGTCTGTCGACGTTTGTTCCTCTCCTGCATGTGCTTCGCTGTCCTTCTCCAATGGATCGCGCTTAGATACTGGAGACTGCGTGGATCGCGTATCGGGAGTGTCTTGCGTCCGATCTTCTAGACCGCGGGAAGCATTGACGTCTTGTGATTCTGGTGAACTGGAGATTGGATTTTTCGGATCAGATGACTTCCCCAGCGAAGTGGAATTGCCGAATGGCCTCGATGTGGAAGCCAGTCCTGTATAAGTTAGCAAAACAGGCTACTTGACTAAATAATGGTCGATAGATCTTACTTGATGTATTCAGAAGTTGCGTGCGCCACGTAGCGCGACTAGATGAAATCACACTCTTCATTTTTGCGGTGATAGACGAAATGAGTACTAAATTCAATGTTGCTATGAACAATTTCGGGGCTTCTAGCAAGTAATGGGGATTAATATATCTTTGCAGAGTATGGGTCCATTTTTCTGCCACATACAGTAATCTGGCTGTGTTCGGTGTCGGATAGTCGCTCACTATGATGTCAGAAATTGTTAAAGACTACAGAGTTTCTCCCCACGAAAATCAAGGCATATATTACGTGAATATTTCCCCACAGATTCAGGATTCAACCAGTCTGGGTCACCATGACGTTGCTAAATTCTGGAATGGTCTATGGCCGACCTGGAGCGGCCGACGCTCGTAACTCACTATTGAGTAGTGTCAATGTACACCGTCGAAATACACAATGGGTTCTTCCACCTCTTATACTGATCTGTTTATCATTGGAGCAGGGCCAGCAGGCCTCACAGCTGCATGCTGGGCAGCGCAATACAAGATGTCAACTCGGATTATTGACCAAAAGAAAGGTCGGACCGAAACTGGCCATGCCGATGGGATACAAAGCAGGTCTCTAGAGATACTAGAGAGCTTTGGTATCGTCGATTCGATATTGAAGCAGGGAATTCACGATGTCGATATGTCTCATTGGGTAAGTAGTAGGACTGTATTCGATCTAATCGTCCGCCGCTGACGTTTAGTCCACAAATAACGAAACGGGCAAAATAGAGCGACGCAGGAGATACGAAAAAGACACTGAACAAAGATCAAGATTTGGGCAAATACTGCTCAACCAAGGGGCCGTGGAGCAAGTGTTTCTTGAC
Source organism: Penicillium sp. S1602 (assembly GCA_023626355.1). Classification (NCBI taxonomy): domain Eukaryota; kingdom Fungi; phylum Ascomycota; class Eurotiomycetes; order Eurotiales; family Aspergillaceae; genus Penicillium; species Penicillium sp. S1602. The sequence goes on along the minus strand of JAMAGW010000021.1, from coordinate 96,247 downwards.
CTTTTAGATGACAAGAACGTTCACGTTGAGAGGCACAAAGTGGCTGAACATTTGCACCTCTCTCCTGCTGATGTTGACGAAAGAGAACAGTTTCCGGTCGTTGTGGGAGTAAGGGGTGCGGAAACATACGGTATGTACTTATCGCGTGGCTTCTTGACTATAAGAATAGTGACTTTGAAGGTTGGGCTAATTTGGTGATTTGGCATCGAAAGAAACCATACATGCGCGCTATCTCATTGCATGCGATGGCGCGCACAGCTGGGTCAGGAACCAGCTAGATATCCAGACTGATTCAGTGTCAGAGGATTCATCCTGGGGAGTACTAGACATAGTGCCCATAACTGATTTCCGTTTGTGTTGTTCCCCCCTGCGTAGGGAGGCCTCAACTTACCAGACATTCCAGCTGATATCCGTCAATCCTGCTCAATACACTCTCAACCTCATGGAAGTATCATGACCGTACCTAGAGAGAACAGAATAGTCCGATTCTATATTCAGCTTGGAGGGGAGTTGAGAGAAAAGGTCATGCAACACCCCAGCAGTTCTCCTACAGCGATGGTAGAAATAGCCGAGAGCTTAATGAAGCCGTATAGACTGACGTATAACCGGTGTGACTGGTGGTCAATCTATTCAGTAAGGCTACACATCTACTTATAAGAGCTCAATGCTGATAATGGAATCATAGATAGGTCGAGGCCTTGTAAGGCAATACAGACCACATGCGCGGTGAGCAGTGGGCCCCCTAAGATGCAGGAAATTTACTCATAAACTTTCAAGTGTGTTTCTCTCTGGCGATGCCGCACACACCCACTCTCCAAAAGGAGGGCAGGGCATGAATGTTTCCATTCAAGATTCATATAACCTGATTTGGAAACTGGGAGCAGTTATCACAAATGGCGCAAACCCTTCTATCCTAGAAACATATGACAGTGAACGGCGTCCAATTGCCAAGCAGCTTATGGATCTGGATGAACTCCTGGTACAAGCATATGAGAAAGAGGAAAACGATACCTCAAGCGGAATTTACGAAGTCCGCGAGAAGTATGCTGGATTTATGGCCGGGGTCGACGTGACCTATAGTCATAGCACCTTGATTACCAAGGGTAAAAAAGACGATGGTTCAAACCTTGCAAGGAATATCGAGCTGGGCATGCGTTTACCGTCTTTCCTCGTCGTTCAAATGTGCGATGGAGTGCCTTTACATCTGGCACAGAAGCTTACGAGTAACGGGTCGTGGAGAATCTTGGTGTTTCCGGGTGATCTACGCCAGCCGGCGAGGATGAAAGCTTTGGCCAATTTTGCGGACTACTTCAGCAAACACTCTTACCTCACGCACCTACAACGCATACAAAGTCCGGAATGGAGCTGCCCTGTCGTGGAATTGCTTCTCATACAGTCATGCACTAGGGGTGCAGTCAATCTGCTTGATCTTCCAGAACTTTTCCACCCGTTTGATGATATAATGGGTTGGGATTACTGGAAAGCGTTTGCTGACGATAGGGACCAAGCTTACAACGGATATGGCATTGATAAAGGGGGCTCAGGATGTCTCGTACTGTGTCGGCCGGATCAGCACGTTGCATGGATAGGCAGTATGGAGGACACGGCTGGTTTGGATCAATACTTCTCAAGCTTGTTTCCGTCGAGGGAGAGAAAGCGATAATTGAAGGTGGAATTAAGGCTTTTGGACAGCAGAAATACTCGAAGCTATACTGTGTGACTTTACTTGCTTGGGAGCATTATTTAAACAAGTTACACTAGGGGGATTGTCATACGAAGAACAGAACTCAGGGGAAGAATCTCTCATGAACTAAGTAAAGAGGGGCTAGAATCCCCAATACGGCTAAATACATCATGTGATCTAACCTATAGGTGATATCATGAGTTCACGTGACTGGATCACTCATAACCGGGGAGGTTATGTAATGACAGACCTGATCGGTGCAACAGGGATCCATAATTTGGACTCCCGACTCGATCGGACGAGCCGGGTCAATTGGAACCGGTATTTGATTGTCACGTCCTGAAATGAAATGCTAATATTTTCATTGAGTTAATTTTCCTAACAAATCTTACACATCAGTCAGTGTTCAAGTCAAGTCGTCACATCATGACATAGAACAGTGTAATGGTGAAATGTGAAATAAAACAAGAATTCCAAGTGATGACGTTTCCAGGACTCCAAGCAAGCCATGAGCATTCGATCTGCAGGCTGTAGGCTTAATAAATTTCACTCTATCGCAATTTTCAACCATGATTCCAGCAGCGACCGTACTAAGTTCATATCATAATTTAGCGAGTTGTTTCAGCAGCAATATATTTTACCTTGGTTAGTCTTCAGTCACACGATGGGTGAAGCGAATATCCCTTGCCTCAACATAGCTCTGGTCGCGGAAGAAAAGTCGACCTATCTACAACTTGGTTATTCGGAAGAGCAGTGCGCGGCGCTCCCACACGAAGGTGAAATTGATGCTGTCTTGGCTACACTCGAGAGTCTGGGCTACCATGTCACGCTGGTATCTGGCATACAACCTCTGGTCCAGCTACTAGCGGCGGGGAAGCATAAGAGCTGGGATCTGGTTTTTAATATGGCACAAGGCCTCCACGGATCTGCGAGAGAGTCACAGGTCCCGTCGATCTTGGAAGCGTATCAAATTCCTTACACGTTCAGTGACGCCGCGACAATGACATTATGTCAGAACAAAGCTATCACAAAGGTACCATGGTTAAGCCCCAACCCTCTCAATGCAAGCTAATAAAAGCATGAAAACAGACTATCCTAGACCGCTATAAGATCCCTAATGCGCCTTTTACCTTGATTCCCGCGCTGGGGGGGATAGCGAACTTTTCTGAATCTTGCGCAGCACTGCCAGCTTATCCGCTATTTATTAAGCCAGTCAGCGAAGGATCCTCGAAAGGAATCGATGTTTTCAACAAAGTGAATGATTTAGCGGAACTGGACCTAGCAGTACACGAACTAGGATTCAAGTTCCCAGACCAAGATATTCTTGTGGAATCATTCTTGTCGGGCAGGGAATTCACAGTGAGCATATTGGGGACCGGAGCACATAGCCGGGTTATTGGCATCAGAGAACATCTCTGGCGAACGTCTCCCAATCACAGCAACGAAAATTCTTACCACTTAAATCCGTCGCTGGACTTCGCTTGTGTCCACAGCAAGTCCAGTAAAGCAGGTAAGATGTTAGTATATAATGACTCGCATGACATGAACGAACCTCAAATCAAAGCTGCCTGTCAGGTTGCTTTAGACACTTGGAAAATTTTCAAGTGCCGAGATAGTGGCCGTGTCGACATCCGCTTCAGTTCAGACAGACAAGGGTCCATTCCGAATGTGTTAGAAGTGAGTGCTATAATAACCTTCATGATATTGAAATTCAAAATGACTCATGGTTTTCTGCAGGTGAATCCTATTGCTGGCCTTCTTCCAGGTCATTCACCATTACCAGCGACGGCGAAGACGAATGGGCTTTCCTTCAAGGAACTCTTGTCTGAAATTGTTGGAAGCACCCTTCAACGAGCACATCATCAAACTTCTCGTGCCGATCGCAAGCATTACCCTATTCCTTTAAAAGCGAATCGCGCAGGTGTGTCCAAGTGCGAGTGAAAATAGCTTAAAAGCTAAAATCATACCGAACCTGAACTCATCTTCAGAGTCTTCCACGGACATTTCTTCGTTGATATTGGATATAGGTGCTATGAGCACTCCCAGAAAGCAAATATAGTTACTTTACTTGGTAGAGAATTCAAGTACTAGGGGTAGAGAAAATTTGTACAGAAAAGAGAGCAATCTATCCGCCATCATGACTCGATCCACTTCGAAAATTTTTCACTTGGGTGGTTATAGCTGTTCTACAGGAAGATAGCAGAGGCTCCTGACTTGAATCCTCAAATTGGATCCTGTGAGTGAGGTGTCGCGAAGACTCCTCGTGTCGAAAAACCATGAGCTGGAGACGTTGATTCCCGAAGGCGACTATCATAAAAGAAAAGAAGTACTTGAACCCCGTCATTATGGGCCCTGTCGTCCCGACTCTTTAAGCACCCTTGACCAAGCTGACTAATACATACAACTTCAAGCTTGTAAGCCATCAGACTCTAGGCGCTTTTTCGATCTTTCGGCATACTGTTTGCTCGCCACCATATCCTCAACTTTGGCTGATCCAACTATGGACACCATTCGGCCATCCTCAAGGGTAAGGACTGTATGAGTGGCCAGAACTAGTCACTCCGCTTATCTTGCTCGCACCATGTAAGTTGGTTTCTCCAATAAGACTGGCAATGGTGACAGGTAAATCAGCTTTTAAAGGTGCGGGGCAGTGTGAATAATATGAACAATGTCATCCGGTGATGTTGACCAGGCGCGTGGAATATGGTCATTGGAGCTGCATTGAAGAAGGCGTTGAGAAACCAGGGGGACTCTGATAGTATTTCGTTCGCTGCATAGGGCAGCTGGCTCAATGTGACCGCAATCCAAGCTGAACTATGCTAATGTGCAGCGCAACAAGATCGATCGCTACACAGTATTTTATGGTTTTGTACCGAGCGGGACCAATGTCGGACTGACAGCAGTCTTCACTCGCGGATTCCTGACCGATCTCCTGTATCTTCGGTATATTGAATACGAGACCGTCAATGAGGGGTAGTTTTTAGTTTATTTAGTTTATTTTCACTCTCTTATTTTCGATACAGGAATCCTAGCCGAAAAAAGCTTCAATGTCAAAGACAGGTTTTTGGATAGCTTCAAACAGGGTTATAGTATGTTAATGCCCAAGTGCAAGACAAGCATTGCACTCGTCATTAGCTTGCCTCAAGATTTTGCATGGCGAATTCTGTTCCAGACAAATTCATCTCGATATGTGGTTGCCACCAGCTTGATATTACGTATATCATGCGTCAGGAAGGCTATACAACCACAATGATTACCGCAGGAAAGTTTTGACTACGTAATATCCGGTCTCAAGAAAAGGCCCATAAAGCGGTATATATAACGGAATTCTTCCCATTCCATTTGACAGACTCTTTTCAAATTCTTTTGTAACAAAGTACTTTACCACTCAAAATGTCGAATCCTACCGAAAGAGTCGCAGAGGATGAGTATGAGAGAAACAATGACTCCTCGCCTGTGACCGGAGATTTCACAGACAACTCCTATGCGAAAGAGACCAACCCAAGTTTGAGAGATCAAGTGCCTGTACAAGGAGACAATGCGCGATTTGAAGACCCCATTCAGCCTCCATACTCCAACTCAGATCAACAGCTCGGTATGTCTAACCATCGCTTTTGATCACCATGCAAGCTTCAAGCCATTAACGGAAATAGAGGAGGACGAAAACGACGCACTCGACAAGTCCAACATTATGAGGGGAGATCGCCTCCGCCATGCGAAACCTCAAACTTCGAATAAATACAGCGAAGGGCCAGACGAGGATGACCTGCCGGCCGAGGCTGACTGATTCGCGATTGCCCCTTTTCTATTAGTCTCTACGAGTCACTCGTTTATAAGATGGAATAAAAAATACATGACTTTGAAATATTCATGCTTTGAGTATATTTCGTGAATCATAGAGAATTTTTATCTATCTATTCTACTAGATAAGTTAGGAAATAGTATACATAACAGCTTCTAGATTGCGTAGTGGAATGATATTGATATAAAGAAGACTAAATTATGATTCCATAGTTAAAAACGTAGAAAAATTAGAAAACGATCTAAATATGTAACACCTAAATTAGCAATAAAATTTATGTCAGAATGAATGTTGGAATAAGATTGTAGATATTAGACATATTCTTGCTTTTAGGTTAGTGCTTCAATCTTCATGAGCTATTGTTTTGCTAACGACCACCGGGGGCCATATAAAAGACCATATCGGGATAAATCGATCTGTCTTTTCAGCTCACGTATTCCAGACGTAGTAGTGGGGACGTACCCATGGTTAATGAAGCCTATCGAGCTCCCAATGTGGGGCGATCGATCTCCTTCACCTGCTTACGGGTAGACGGGCCGGGATTTCGGCCAATTAACTATCGGATTACAACTCGAGTAAACCTGTTCAGTCTAAAATATTCAAGCTCATTATGCCTACTCATTCCATGATTTCTGTCTTTCTCCTTGCTTTCTTCCATCGGTCGGTAAGGCTTCATCATAGACTCTATAGAAATCATAATGACATTATGGTCAAATGCAATGGGAAATGACGTCCAATTATTAAGCTTTGAACACGAGATCAGCAAACCTGGCATTGATATTATCTTCACAAGAGCTGGCTGAATTTCGTCAGTGAATGGTCACTGTGATCTCATTAGCATCTGGGGAAGACTTTTCAAACAATGTTAAATCGAACTCTTCTAATTGAACTGGTCGAACACATAAATACGCAGTCTCTTCCCCCGCTGTACACTTCACATCTTTACTAAAATCTCATAATATCTAATATTGAACATATTTTACACGTGCCAACATGTCAGACAACTCCAACCCTGGTAATTTCGCCAACCGACCTCAAGAAGAGGTCCAGAACATCGCTCAGAAGGGCGGGCAGTCTAGCCACCAGAGCGGATTTGCTTCGATGGATGCCGACAAGCAGGTTAGTGAAAGCGTTCATTATATGACATTCAATAGCTAAAACCTTTCTGAAGAGGGATATTGCGTCTAAGGGAGGTCACGCTTCAAGCGGAAGCTTCAAGCCCGGGGACGAGAGAGCGAAGGAAGCAGGTCGAAAGGGAGGCCAGACTACCGATCAGCCGGATGAATAGGGTGATTCTATTGCCTCCCAGAGTCACCTTGTTATAATGACTCACAAGCTACTTGCTTTTCTCTAGTGGGAAAGGATATGAAAATGTTGGATGAAACCTTACGTTGATAGTCACTTTAGTCCTAAAAACATATTCCTTCTGAAGATCTAAATTGTTGTCCCAAAAGACACCTTGTTCATGTTAACCGGGAGCTTTAGCGCACCATATCGTATGAAACTTTCAGCATCACCCCTCTATTTTCAGATGAGAAGTATAGGTTGTAATGAAGGTCATCTAGTTCCTCTTCAGCTGCGTACTCACTAATGTTGAGAGACCCAGCCAAGACACTAGTAGGACGTCTTTCTTTCAACAGTCTTTCACAATTGGGTAGCAGCCGTGACTATGATAAAAAGTACTCAGTATGATACGGGTGAATTATAATACAATCATCTCCATTCATAGCGTGGGTCAAAAAGGCTGGGCCACCTTAGTGCATCAAGTCATCAGGAACCATCGGATAGGGTATGACCTTCAAGAAGACTGGAATTGGAGAACGGTCAGCCTTTTAGTCTTTGTTTTGGTGGCTTCATTCAGTCTGGTGTTCGCTATCTTTTGATTAATCGCGAAAGGCAACTTTCAAGATATATTTGCGATCTGAAGCTTCTGGCTTACTTCATGGAGACTTTTGCTGGAATATATGGCAGCGAGGAGTGCATAGTTATACTGTCGTGTGTCCTTTTAAATCATTTGGTTTTTTCTGTGGTGCGTACCCAATATGGAGCCACCTGACCCTGCAATACGTAGTTTTTCAGTCCATTCCACACCCCTAGGCCCACCCGTAAACCTTATTATGTTTGTCCATAAGGTCCCGATCTTCAACCAAAAAGAGCGCGAGATCCGCAGTAGATCCACCTACACGAAACGGCTTCGCTGCCTAACAAGACCTGAACCATATCCGTAAATGGCAAGACCAGAAATCTCTGTCATCCCAAAAATATCATCACCGTGATCATGTCGAAGTGTTCTCTACTTAGCAATCTGGAGCCTCGTCGCCACAGGGGTAATGCAGTGGCGATGGGGGCCATTTTCATATACGCGATACGGCACTACACGCGACAGGCTGATAGGTCGACAGATATTGGCTTCGAATGGCAACTTGGCCCGCGGGTATCCACATTACACCTGCCATGAATAGTGACATCGGAACAGACATTCATTCACCTTGCGATTTAGTTATGATTGAGAGATCCAAGTCCACTTTTACGGCAATACAAAACAGAGGATTGGGCCTTAAGTACGCGTTTAGATGTGCAGATCCCGTTGTAGAATTAGTATGGAATGCTAGGACACTTGGAATCTCATAGTGGGTATTTTGCTCAATAACTTCCCTACTAAGTAATCTATGCGATATTATTTGTTCATGCGCAGTGACGTAAGAAGAAAAACACTACGTTGTCAACGACGTAAATCCTCTTGGCAGCTGAGTGGAGTATTACTGGTGTGGAGGATGCGATGCGATCGACAGAACCCCCGGTCAACCTTTTTATGCAAGACTTTGGCAGGATAATGATGATCAGTAAAGTTTACGCAAAAGGGGAAATGGTACGACTCTCCGCTACATTCACCGATTCCATCCCCTATGTCTTCCTCTTTGTCTACATGCGTTTGCGTTTTCTAATTATGGTCGACTCGATCGTAAAGTCTGCCCACGTAGCAACAGCAGGACAACAAAGAAAGCAAACAGATATTCGGATGCCCGTGGTTGTACCTGAATCTAATAAAGCCCCTTTACGGAAACATAAGTCCGAACCTGCGAGAGAAGAATTCTAGAGCTCGAGCGCCAATATGTGGGTTTGGCTAACGAATTTTCCTTTGTTTGCTTTTTGTGATCGAAACCAACCCGGCTGATTGGTGCGATTTCTTTCTGGAAGCGGGTATGGTCGCAGGTTCCTGAATTCGAGATGCATAAATTGTTTTTTATCTAGCCTATAGGAGGGTGCGCTTAGATTATCCTTCGGTAGATCCGGGTGAGTAGATACTACTTATGGGCTAGTGCAGTAGTGTCTGTTTGAGGTCGCACGGCAGTCGCGAGTCATTCGTTTGTCGAGTGAGTGGTGCCACGATACCGTGGTGTTTCCAAAGTTACTGCAACCATTTGATTCTATTGTTTCCTGAGGTCTAGACCTTAGTGAAGATGGAAGGAAAAAGCGAAATGGAGATAGAGGGAAAATTGAATTTATACGGGCTTTGCCGAATAATTTGATTTCTTATGCAATGAAGTTATGTGACCATCGCAATCGTTGCCATGAATCATGTCAAATGTGGGAACTGGTATCCCAACCTGGGAAAAGGAATTGTCTATCGCCTATAATCCCTGTCGTCTATTGGTGCATCCAAAACAAACAACCCAAACATGTAAAACTGGAAGGAAATAAAGAACAAGCTCGTGTCTTGTACAAACGGAACCAAAAATGGACAGTAGTCTATAGAACAAGCGTGGATTAAAACAAACAGAATCGCACATGCGATGGTGGAATCAGGTGTAGCGCCGCCAATGGAAGCCCAACGGAAAAGAAGAAAAAGCAAATGGGGGATAAGTGGGCATCATGGAATCGTTAAATCGGTAAATGGTGTGTAGCGTGTAGCGTATCGCGTGGAAATGGATCGGGGATCGGGATTGAAGCAGGATGAGAAGGGAACAAGGGGTGATGCACGAGGGTGTCGCACAAGACTATCACCGTCAAGCCATATCCTTGGCAGAGCGTTTCAAGGCCCGCCGTTTCGGCACATCGAGATGGTGGTAAGAACGCAAGTGTTCGACCAGGTGGTCCTGGCGAGGGAATCCATTGGCACCTTTGCGGGAGCAGTGCTCGACAGGGCAGTTGCGGAATACAGGGTAGTGGACGCTGGACTGGTGACGCTTCAAGTCCGCAAAGCGTGTGAAAGCTTTCCCGCAGTCGTCGCAGCCGAAGGGCTTAGCTGGTCTTTACGAAACAAACGTTAGCGACCGAGCTCCGTAATAATTTTTTGCATGATGCGTTGTGGCATGCGACAATATAAGGTGGGAGTAGGCTTACTTGGATGGAGCGGGTGGGGACTCGGGACCCGAATCCTCTGGAGCAAGAGGAAAACTGGGCATCGGTACAACTTCCTCGTGCATGTTGAAGCTGCTTCCGTACGAGCTTCCACAGCTACTCGCGGCAGGACTACTGGGTAGTCCGGTTGCCATGAGGGAAGTATCATAGATGGGGACTTCATTCATGGAACCATAAACGTATGGTGCAGGCGCATTTGGCGCACTGGTGAAGGAGTAACTATACGGCTCCGAGACGAACTCCGGCGCAAAATCCGGGGTTGTAAATGAGCTGCCGTCGACGTCGCACAGGTTGTCGTAGGCAGACGGACCGCGAAAGAAGAAATCCATACCGCCGGGGGATGATGAATAGGACGATGAGTAGGAAGACGAGTAGGAGGACTGCATATCGGGAGAGGTAGAAAAGGCGAAGATAGGAAGTGGGTTTGAAGGTGGAATGGCAGTCTAAATAAAAAGGAATCAGATTTTAATTCTTAAAAAATGTTATAAATTCCAGAAAGAAAAATGTAAAGTAAAAATCATTAAATGATTAAATAAATAGTCATAAAGCGCAGGGGGTGGACTAGTGACTAGGGTTTGACCGACCATTGTGAGACGAATCCTTTGATTTTCCAGAAAATACGTTATTGTTTGGGGGCGATGGACTTGAAGATCAAAAGAAAAGTAATCAGAAAATTCGTAAATCAAGGGGAAATCTACTTTCATTTAAACAAATTATGTATCGCAACCTAAGCGCTAAATGCCTCGAAAACCAACACGAACTTGTCCAAATCCTAGAAAGCAGACAACTCGGTCCGGCCTGAATGGCTTCTGAATGGCTTCAAGCCTCGAATAATGCGCCGCGACTGGTGGAGTTCCACACAGCCCCCCCGCTCTCAAGCAGCGTCATTGAAGGGAGATCAGTGCGGGAATTTCTGCAAACACTCGTGGATCCTCGAACGGGTTGCATTAGTCTGCCTTTCAGTCCCAGTGCTGACCCAAAAGAACATTCCACGTCTCTTCCACAAGCCTTCTAGCGGCGAGGCCCGAGAGTCGAACCGTGATTGGCGAAGTGGCTTGGATGAACCAATTATAATGCCAGCAAGAACTGGAATGGCCCCGATAAGCCTGTACTAGGGAATCGCACAGGGCCTAAATGACCAAGGAAATCGGTTTAGCGGTCAGACGATGCAGCGCATTGCGCTCGACCCTCTTCTCTTGTTTTCTTGCCTCCGAAAGTACTGGAGGGGAAGGCTGATCCTCTCCGTTTAAGTCTTAGTGTGCTTCTGGAAGACTTCTAGTGTCGTGGCATCCTTGCTGGCCCCCTCCGTCTGCTTTTTTCGTCTTTCTCCTCGTTTCAGGATGGCTGCTGTGGCGCTACGGGACAGATGACTGCAGTTCAGAATATTTCATTGGAATAATAAATAAAACATGTACCTGATTTATCAGTCTCTTCTCTTGGAAACCAGGAAAAAATAAACAAAAACCACCTTTCTCCTACGTATACAGTAGATCACGTTCTATTTACCCTCGGGTATGGCGTGCCGAAATGAAGTCATACCGATCTAGGGAATCGCAAACGATCGCCAAGCCAAGCACGGCAGGGCTACTTTACAGGTTTCCAATCCGGGGAGCGAACAGATCGACATGATATAATAATTATCCCGGGACCCGTCCGCACAGCCCCTGTTCTCTGATCCCAGTCCTTCTAGAAAACCAAAAATCCCGCATCCACTAATGGGTTAGCGCGCCAAGCCCACCTGAGAAGTACTAGCGGGGAATGAGTTGCACCTGGTTCCTACAGGCTACAGGTGAGGCGGCTTGGCAACTTTGGGGTTCACAGCCCCTGTGACTGGTCGGTACGTTCGAAGGTTGGCTAGCGAAGTTGCTTCATGCATGTTTGTGGATTATGACCCACGTACAAACGGGATTGGTACCTATCCAGGTTCTAGTGATAGGGAGTGACTTGTCGTTTTCTCGTACCGAGGCATCACGTTTCATTGGGTCCAAGTTGGCGGTAGACTCATGCTGCATGCATATCCGGGATGTCGGGCACTCTTAGGTAAAATGAAGTCATACCCATTGGACGGGGGCTACAGGTACTTTTGTCTGGAGCCTCAGGTTGGTCCAGACTGCTGTAGGTACCTACTGTACGTACTGTGGAATCGGGGTGCCTACAATTCCCCGGATCCTGTAAAAGCCGCAATGACTGGATAGTCTCGTTTCATTCGCGAACAGCTGGGGATAACTCAAAATAGCACTGAACTCCCGTTTCCCGGAGACCCATTCATTGTACTCATTGCCCGATGCCGTGTCCTGGCATCATTGGAAAACAATAAAAACAGAAACATATAACGGAAACAAATCAGGAACACCAAAACCTGCCCAAGTCCCAACCCCATGACACATCTATCGGGGATTTTTTCCGGGGATGAAAAAGTACACATGTTATCTGGCCATAGCGCGGGAGGTAGGGGTTTCGTAGATCCAGGTTGCTACGCCTTGTCATACAAAGACGCATCATAATTCGTCCTCGAGATATTTGTACACAAACTTGAAATCAGCCTTGCGCCGGTTCATCCTGTCGGGCAAATAGTCAGCACGTGCTACTTCTAAAAGTGGAATATCCATATTAAGATCATCGGGATACGTGAACATACCAGGTACTCTCATAGTCGAAGAAACGGTAGGTGCCCTGCTCGAACTCCTCGGTGATGTTCTTCGGCTCCTCGTGTCGCTGGAACCATGTTTGGTACTGCTTATGGAAGCGCCAACTTTGGTTCTTGAGGGCCTTGGCTGCCAAGTATTGCTGATAAGACCCTTGGCGGTAGTAGAAGAGGTAAAAGAGGGTATCAGTGTCGATGCGGCCAGTATCATACAGACGGGGGTCGTCAAAGATGGGGAGAGGTTCCTGCGGGTAGTAGAGGGGAGTGTTGTAAGGATTTTGGGGCTTGTAATGGCGGGGCTTTTCCGCATCTCCAGCCTCAGGGCAATTTTGGAGGGACGCGGCCAAAAGTCTTTGAACAGCAGGCGAAGGGTCATTCGACGAACGCTGCTTGGTCACCTCGAAGGATTGTACCAAGTCTTGAAGACCCGGAGGCAAGTGGTATATTGACTCACTGCTCTCACCATCCTGTGTGACCTTGCCGTTCGTTGTGGGCTCTTTGGGAGGTTCTGCCTGAGCGGCTGGGGCTGGTGATGAGGTACCGGAGACACCTGTACCACTGGGGGTCTTGGATCGTGTAGCGAAAACGGGCTCTTCTGACAAGGGAGTAGGAATGGCAGCACTGGGCGCTCTGGAAGCAGGCTGCACATGGGCAACACTAGGGGAGGCAATGGACGATGCCTTTGAGATGGGAAGAGCAGCCGAGAAGGCTGGGCTGGCGCCTGGTGGTGGAGGAAGTGGTAGAATCCCAACTCCACTCTTGTCACTGGCGGCTGCAGCAGCCGCAGCAGAAGCATACTTCAACGTCTCTCCAGGAAGGCGGGTAGGAAGTGGTGCAGGTTTCATGCTAGGGGTGGCACTGGAGGAAGCAGAAGAGAGAGTAGCAAGAACGGGAAGCGGGGATTTCATCTGTGTTGATGGTCTTCGAGTCGTCGGGGGATCTGCCTTCGGCTTAGGTTTTGGCTCCGGCTCATCATCTTGAATGGACTGGGCATCTTGCGATGATACCCGATCGTTCTCATTGCCCATTCCAAATTGAGCTTCGACATCTTCACCAATGTTCAAATCGTCGTAGAGTGTCTCGTCTTCCCCGGAGTAATCGACGTTACCACCCTCCTCGACGTAGTAGGTGATGCTCTCTTTTAGGTCCATCACTTGGGTCACTTCCAAATTGCCATTTTGCAAGGACCGCATAAGGAATTCAAGCTTGTTGATATGCCATTTATGTCGCTCGGTCACTCGCGAAAGGTCAGCCATTCGGTTGGCCTTGGACATATCCTTCTTGCCCTTCTTCATTTGCGCATGTAGTGTCTCCTCTTCTGCCTCCATGGCCTCAATTTTCTGTCCAAGCTCATCCACCATAGTGGAAAGGAAATCGGCAGCTTCCACCTTCTCCTTTTCTCGCGGATCGAGTCGTTGCGCGGCTGATAACCCTTCTTTGGAGTAGGCTTTTGTCTTCATCTCCTTCTCGACCGCCTTGAATTGCTCCATGCACTGTTCGAGTCATTAGCCGCCCGGGCCTCGAGTTCCAATGTTCCAGCTGGAACATTGATCACCTACTGTTTCAATCGCTTTTCGCTGCTCCAATAATGGAGCTTTGTCCTTGACTTCATTGCCTGCCGCCCATGACTTGATCTGATCACGAAACCTTTGGAGCTTCTTGATCTCGCGTTTCAAGTTCTCTTCTTGTTTATCGCGCTGGGTGGGATTTGTGGCGGAGCGGATCTTCTCGTAAATGCTCTCAAATGTTTGAATCCCCTCAGCAACTCTCTTGAAGGTCTTCTCAATTTCTTGTTGCGTTTTGCGGGACGCCATGGCGCGCCGGAGTGTGTGGACTGGACCGGGGTAGGCGATACAGTGGGGGTAGATTCAAAGTGCAAGCTCGGCCGACGGGCTCAACACTGCACAATGGCTAAGCGAGGATAAGTCTAGTTTGTCGGGGAGTTCCCTGATTGTGACAACAAGGAAGAAAGCGGAGTCGAAGTGGGTTAGAGATGCATTTGCTCTCACTTGCAAAGCTTCCAGTATTACTTGTCTAGGTAGGCGGTAAGCACTGGCCATATAGTTAGGCGGTGGCGACTGGCAGGGTGAAAGCTGGGGGGAGAAACGAACGACTTGAATCTTAAATCAAAGGCGAACATAATAAACACAGCTAGACGAAGACGCGTCGAGCTTGAAATCAACAGGCGACAAAGTTGTTGATAAGAGGAAGGTGCGGTGAAGTGGTTCTTCTGGCCGCGTCCAACATTAATTAGGCTAATTTGGTATAGAACTTGGATTCCTTCCTCCCCAACAATTCAAAATGAAGAGTGCGCACATCGAATTCCTTCCACTAGCCTCTTGTCTCCCTGCTAATCCTTCCCTAGTTGTTATTCAAAGAGTCAAATCGGCGTCGGTGACCGTTGATGAAGAATTGATCTCGTCCATTGGCCGCGGACTTTTGGTTTTTGCAGGGATTGGTCACGATGATACCGAGAAGGAAGCGGAGAATCTTGTTAATAAGGTGCTCAAGGCAAAATTCTGGCCAGATGAAGATGGCAAACCGGTTGGCATCCATGAATCTAAGTTTTATAGTGCAATTTCAGTCCTAACCATATTTACAGTGGAAGAAGAATGTTCAGGAAATAGAGGGCGAGGTCCTCTGTGGTATGTGCCTCCAATGCATGCGCGAACCATTACACTGCTAATATTGTCTCGTATCTAGTCTCACAGTTTACCCTCTATGGCAAGATGAAGAAAGGCAATAAACCCGACTTCCACGATGCAGCCAAGCCCGAGATTGCCCGCAAGGTCTACGATCACTTCTACAACAAAATGAGCTCCTCCTATAAACCTGAACGAGTGAAAAATGGTGTCTTCCAGGCGATGATGGAGGTCGAATTAAAAAACGATGGGCCAGTGGGTGTTGACTACCGCAGTGAAGACGCGGCGGTATATATTGCCTTCCTGGCTTTTGTCCATTTCGCGTCACTAGGGACCTGCGTGCTAATGATTTCATTTCACAGGTCACTATTGAGATCAATACCCATCTACCGAAGAAGGAGCCCAAAGAGCCCAAGGCTGACACGAACAACGAGAGCGGGGAGGGGGATGAGCCGATCAACCATACATTTGAATTCAAAATCCCCCCAGAGTTGCTGCAATAATAGAGTCGGAGATAGATGAGAGTAATTAATGGGATCATGATCATGTACATATTATTATATTAGCATATACCCGTCATGAGGCATTGTAGCATTGGAGTATGGGTTGATATGGAAGCTTCCTGAAGAACCGCAACAAATCTTCCCCACTAATTAACAGCTTCCTTTCTTTCTCCTTTCTCCTTCACTCCAAAGATCTTCCTTTCCACTTTTCCCCCAATCTTTATCTCCACTTTTTTTTCTTCCCATTCCTCTCTCACTTCAGTCTCTCATCGCTTGGGATACATTCAGCTATGGCGACCTCTCGTATGTGCCTCAATGCGGGGTCATCGTTCTCCGATCCTCCCGCCCGCAAACATGCAGGAATTTGACCCGTAACTAACTAGCTATCAGAGCGCTCCCGTGTTTTCTTTGACATCAAGATTGGCCAGCAGGAGGCTGGTCGCATTGCATTTGAATTGGTAGGTTCTTCGTTTGGTCATAAGTGAGCACTTCGAGCTAACTCGGCGCCTTTCACAGTTTGACGATGGTACGACCCCGAACAAATTTGCGCGCAACCACATAGCATATAGCTGACCCCTCACTACCAGTTGTTCCTAAGACCGCCGATAACTTCCGTGCCCTGTGTACCGGAGAGAAGGGTATCGGCCAACAGGGCAAGCCATTGGCATACAAAGGTGTGTTTTAGACCCCACGGCCCCGCAATGGCGATGGCAGGCAACAACCCGCTAACGAGTTGGCGGAAAGGCTCAATTTTCCACCGTGTGATCAAGCAGTTCATGATTCAGGGTGGTGACTTCACTGCTTTCAACGGTACCGGCGGCGAGTCCATCTACGGAGAGAAGTTCCCCGATGAGAACTTCGAATTGAAGCATGACCGTCCCTTCCTGCTCTCCATGGCCAACTCCGGCCCCGGCACCAACGGCAGCCAGTTCTTCGTGACCACCGTGGCTACTCCTCATCTCGATAACAAGCACGTTGTGTTCGGTGAGGTGATCAACGGCAAGAGCATTGTTCGCAAGATTGAGAACATGGCGACTGCCTCCGATAAGCCTAAGACCGATGTCACTATTGTGAACTGTGGTGAGCTCAAGGGCGAGGACTACGAGAATGCCAACAAGCGCGTTCAGGACGCCACCGGCGACCCATACGAGGACTTCCCCGAGGACCACCAAACCGAGGAGCTTACCGCGCCTCTCGCATTCAAGATCGCATCGGACCTGAAGGGTTTCGGTAACACCGCATTCAAGAGCGGCGATCTTCACCTGGGTATCGAGAAATACCAGAAGGGCCTGCGATACTTGAATGAGTTCCCCGAGACCGGTGAGGACGATGAGAACAAGGAGGTGGCCGAGCAGATGAAGTCTCTTCGATTCACTCTGCACTCCAACTCATCTCTGCTAGCGAACAAGGTTGAGAACTTCAACGACGCCCAGAAATGGGCTGGGTATGCTCTCCAGATCGCCGATGCCGCCAAGGCTAGGGATGCCGACAAGGCCAAGGTGTACTACCGTCGCGCTGTTGCCTTGATCGGCCAGAAGGAGGAGGATTCGGCCCTTAAGGATCTCCAGGCGGCACTTAAGCTCGCGCCCAATGATGTGGCTATCACCAACGAGATCAACAAGGTCAAGAAGGCTGTCAAGGATCGTGAGGCTAAGGACCGCAAGGCCGCCCAGAAGTTCTTCTCTTAAGCTGCCATGCGTGATTTACCTCCCTTCCTCTCCCCCTATGATTCATGACGTGTTCCCGGTTCACTCTACGATGCATGATGTATGATAAACATTTGAACTATCATTCGGAATGGCTATCGTGCTTTGGTACGCCCGCAGCGACCATTACTACGAATAGTACAAGATCCTAAAAAGACTTCTCTGCTTTATTCAAATAGACGTAAATGTGGTAATATCTATATTCGCAACGTCTTGGGTTTCCAAAGCAACAGCATATACAGCAGCAGGGGCCAGGTAGACGGCGCAGCTTAGAAGAAAAGGGTCGGCACGGAAATCGGCTTGTAAGGGATGACTTTCAGATCCATCTTATCCTGGAGGAAAATGGCCGCATAGATGCTTAATATTTTTCGTGTTGAGACAAGGGCTTCTCTCGAGTCTATTTGGGGGGCCAGGAAATGGGTCACAAATGTAAATCACGTAAGGCCGGCTGGCCATTATTAAAAAGGCGCGGAGTACCTTGTCAACCACCGTACCGGGGTATGTCGAGACATGGTAGATCCATTGAACAATCGACCATATCTAGATTACACATAAACCTTAGGCAGATTTAGGGTTTGTGGTAGAACATTCCAAAGTTTCAAAAGCTTCCAAGTTGAACGACAAACCCTTCTAGGGCGGCGTATTTCCATGCGCGAAGCCCTACCCTACAACTAGTTGGAACATTTCCTGAACGCACGTAGTTCAATATTTTGGTAAGATACAGAAGTCATTTCATTATGTACACATTATGTAGAGATTCAAATTAAGCTTGTAGATCATCCACAAAGGCAAGGGTATCACGGTTATCGTCCATCAAACGACCATATTCCAACAACAGTCTGAAGACATAGATCTCCATATCTTCCAATCGTAGGACCTCCTCGGCCCAACGCTTCCCGTTCATCGCAATCTTCTCTGCCTGTCTATCATGGCCATTATGTCCTTTGTATCCAATAAAGTACTGGAGAATGCCATAGATATCCATGTACACCGAGTCCAAAGGAACGAAGTGAGCCCAAGGAATCAAGCGAGAATCGTGCCACTCCTTGTAAACTGTAGCCTTGATGGGTAAGGAAGTGGACAGCAAGAATGCACGGTATCGACCACTGAATGAATTTCCGTCGATATCGGGCAGGTATTTGTAGGCATATTGCTCCTTCATGGGCTTGGGCTCGACGATGCTGAAGTACGCGTCTTGGTATGAGCAGTGGAAGCCATCTTCAGGCGGGAAGCATTTCAGGTCGAGGAAGCCTAGATCGCAGTGTTCGTCGAGGAACTCCGGGAGTGTGCCGTCGATGCCTGCCCATACGTTGTAGTATTGGTAGTCTGGTTGGCGGAAGTTTATTCCGTGTGAGGAGGATCCGTTTGTTGTTGCTATGGTTGTGCCATTGAGCATGGATACGAATCGTTGGCGTTGGTATCCTGTCCATGTGTCTTCGCGCGCGCGGCCGCCGCTGGCAATTCCGCGCCAGAAGATGGTGTCTTTCTTTTTTGACCAGGCACCGCCCTTGTTTTTGAATCCTCCTGAGTACATAGGGTTGTCGAAGTAGTACATTGCTGGTGGAATGAGGATCTCGTTGTTGACTGTTAACTTCGATCCTCCAAAAAGTGGGAATAGTTCGTGTGATGTAGAAAGGGTGACAGGTTCGATGAAACTGCCGTGCATTCCCTGTAGCTCTGCTCTCCAGCAAGGATCCTTAGATTTCTCAAAGTCCTCCACATAGCCAGTCTTCGAGAAGTTTCTGTAGTTGAAGAATTCTTGGGGTGGGTTCGCAAAATCCAGGTGTGGAATGTTGGAGTTGCGGCCAGGGCTTTCAGGCGGACAAGCATCGCGCATGATATCCCAGAAGGGTCGACCTGGTCCTTCCCAAGCTGGGCCCCAGGACTCAGGAAGCGCTTCTGGATCGAAGGCGGCAAGCTGCATGTACTTATCGGTAGTTTTACTAGGGTCGATAGGTTTGCGACGAGCGAAATCCTGCTCACGATATTCGGAGAGTTTCTCCCAAGAAATGATAATCCGAGACTCGTCCATTCCATTGAGGGGGATATCCATGTCGGGTAGAAACTTCACAAATTCTTTCATCATATCCATCCAAACCTCGAGCCAGTTGACACCCGTATGGCCGACGGATGAGAGCTTGCGATTGCGAACAACGATGCGCGGGTCAAATCCAGAAGCCTGCCGGCGCATTTCTTTTGGATCCAGCCCCCAGTACGGACTCACGTCATCGTAAATTTGATCGAACAAATCTTCGATGAAAATAGCCTTTTTGGATTTCGCAAATTCGTACCATTTATCGAAGCCCGGGGGTGGGTGACGCCCGCGGCGCTGACGGTACTGCTCCGCGACCTGGGTCAGGTTGTAGACCTGCTTCGCGCGCAAATTTGCCCATTTCGTATCGGCATCGCGGATCAAGTGGTCAATCGGGTGGGGAACGGCATTTGGGTCATCATAGCTCTTCAATATCGTGGGGTTTTGGTAGATTATCGTCGGTTCCTCGTTCGGTTTTGGTTTCGGGACATCGCTCTTGCTGTCACCGGTGATTATGCTGAGTGGGTAGTCATTTACGCGATACAAACGGCCCACGATGAGTAGAAAAAGGAAAGAAAAAACGGCCAGAAGGGTAAGACGGGCCTTCAGGCTCAATTTTGGCAACAGCATGGCTGAAGAAGCCGGAGAGATTGGGAACTACCAGCTTCTTCGCAGATAAAGGGGGATGAACATGGCTGGAAGTAAAAGATAAGGATTTCGTTCTCTATGCTTTTGGACAGTCCCTTAAACCCTGACCGGGGAGGGTTGGGAGCCAGCACCAATGATAGGGCACTGTGTTGTGAGTTGAACGTGGGTCCGCTTCCGGCCATGTGGGATCCTGATCAAAGTCACGGATTTCATTGGTTGGCAATCAAGGAAATACCGGACCCGCACGAGATCATAGCCACTTAAGGAGCTTTGACGGAGTGGTTGACGCGCAGTTTGCCTGAGCCCCCGCTTGGCAGAGCAATTCAGGAACAGGTCCCAAAAACCTGGACAAGGAAAACATGCCATTATGCGTTGTCCAGCCCACTGTTATTTGTTAGGCCATTCGTAACAAATTTCCAAAGGCTCGAAGCTTGACTAAATGAAAGCGGAAGATTGTTAAGTTTTGAGGAGCGCTTGGCGCCAATACCATTCCTGCCGTAAGCGGACAGGATAGGCAGTACTGCCCCATATTGACTAAGGCTGCCGTGGTGGAGATAATACTCGTGCATGACTGGACGAAGGAAATTGGATTGGACTGAATCCAACTGCTTTTCTTTTCGTCGGCACTTGTTGCCTCATTTTTCAAACAATTATGCCATCGATTCTGGGCACGTTCAGAATTCATGGGTCATATTCCTCTACTATTTCACAATAGGCTTAGAATGAAATTACCCTACACATGTGTCTACGTAAGCATCCCAATGTTGGCTTCGAATATTTTAAATATCTCTGGACTTTTCCGGGCCTTCATCTTCCACAGTAGAGATCACAAGACGTAGGAATAATCAAGCCTGTCCAGATAATTATATGAAGCATCCTGCCCTGCAGCAGACCTAGTTGGGAAAACTAAATAGGTATTCTCAAGTTACGAATGCCGCGCGGGTGGCTGCGATCCGGTCGTTCGTTCAGATGCTAGTATTGGAAATTTGATGTTGCCCAAAATCCCCTGCTTGTAGGATACAGTATATTTTGAGCAGGTCGACGTACCCAGGCACCATCGCTTTATACAGACCCTTGCATTATTTACGAATTTCGCACCTGAGAGACTCAAAATATCCACAGGCATCCTAAATAAATAAACTTAACCGGTCGGAGAAACACATAACCTAGAAAGTAGTGGATTTTCCATTGATTGAATATTTAACTAGAGGACCCATGGCTATGCCCAAGGCCTGTGCGCAATGCCATGAAAAGTAGAGATTGGACAACGCAGAAAACCAACAGACAAATTCACGGCTGCTTGCCGAACCCAAATCTGAACTGATTTAAGTTAGCCTTGAGCGCTTATGTCGACCCCTGTCAGATTTCTTAAATCCGAGCCTCCAAATGATTCGGACAATGATGTCTCGAATTACCGAATCAGGCGTGAGGTTCGGGCATTCCCGTTTTAGGCCGTGCGTCGCAAACTCCGAAGTAAATAATCGGTGAATGGGAATGTATAAATGATAGACAGAGAGATCAGATTCGAAGAAAATCAAGACATAAATATCAGATAATTCACTGGATACCTGTTCATCTTATTCATCAACGCCCCCAAAATGTCGTCGAAGCCAAACTCTCCCCCCGCCCTGAAATGGGCCCTGGTAAGCTTACGGCCCCCCGCCCAAACCTAACCTTGTAATTAACAGCGAATAGGATGGACGCGAGGTCGACCTTCTTCACTATGTATTTGCTCGAACGGATCTCAAGCAGATCCGAGGACACCCAGATAAAGTCCTTGCCGCAATTGATGACTACCATAACCAGTTCAGCCAGCTCATGAACGTCGGCCTAACCAAAGGCGCTTTCATCACCGGCATCATTGCTAAGCGTAAGCCATCCGTGATGATCGAGCTTGGCGGCTACGTGGGTTATTCCGCCATTCTATTCGGTGATGCGATCCGCAAGAATGGAGGCAAGCAGTACCTGAGCATCGAGAAGAATCCCGAAATGGCAGCTGTTGCGAACCAGCTCGTCGATTTGGCTGGACTACGCGACGTTGTGCGGATTGTTGTTGGCTCTAGCAACGAGGTGCTGGAGGAGCTGATCCTGGAGAAGAAGGAGATTGATTTGGTGGAGTTGATTTTCATGGATCATTGGCAGGATCTGTACTTGCCCGATTTGTGGTTGCTAGAGAGTTTGAAGGTTTTGACTCCGGGCAAGTCTTTGCTTTTGGCGGATAATGTGATTATGCCTGGTGCACCGAAGTATTTGGAATGGATACATGCGACTCCAGAGCAGAAAAAGGATATCATCGCCAAGTCTGATGTTGGTTCGCTGAAGCCAAATGCAAGCTTGGTGTATGAGTCAGTTGTTTCTGAGTTTGACACTGACTTCGGAAGGGTATGTCTTCAAATCTCCTTAAATTTTCACACGAACCCCGATACTAACACGTGATCTAGGATGGAGTTGCAGTCACCAACATCACGAGAACACAAGACGTGTAGATTTATACATGAAGAGGAACTGTGAGCTGGGCATGATGTACTATATAGGGTGCCCAGGTGGCTGTGTACAATCATGAATGCACACAGTTAAGAGCGGTTTAGGGGATTTCACCCATTATATCTCCACGAATATATTTGATAATATTTTGAAAAGATATTGAAACCAAAAGTCAGATCCTAACGAGTGAAATCCGTGTAGAAAGCACTTTAAATGTATTCTTCACTAAGCGATTTGACCCAGGGTGACCTTCGAAATTTCAACTTTCCCTCACTGAAAATGCAAACAAAGTAAAACAAAAGAAACAAAAACAAAGCAAGGAAAAAATTCTTAAACGTAATTTAGTCGTCACGAATCCGATTGATAACCTCGATAGGGGTATTCCCGAGGTCTTCCAAGGTTTCAGAAAGTCATGAAGTACATATTTATGGAGATCTGATGGGTCGAAACCCCCTTAAAGAATGCGCCTGACCATGGTTCAATTAGTTAGTGAGTGTACGCGAATTCTTGGAGGCCCCTAATTTATGCGTAAATTGGAAAAGAATCTTATTGCTGCATCCCAGTCTACCCCAAACTCCATAGTTCGCAGGTAGAAGTGACAAAAACACACATTGAGAGAAATAAAGTAAGCCAATAATGAGGACTCAAACCAAAAACCCCATCTTCTTCCAACTTTCAACAAATGACCTCGTCACTTCGTCACTAACTGGCCCCAGATTTGCCAGCGTGTGAGAGTGCTTACGTGCCTTCTTCGTTTCCAACAATAATCCACCACAAGACATTCGCAAGAAATTGGCATCCAAAAAGTCAATCAACAAGATCGCCGGATTCTCACCCTCCGGGCCCTCCACCTGCCGCGGATGATCCTTGACGCGCTGCACCCAGTCATCAAAGGGAATCACAGCACTCGACGGAATAGACAGCGTCTCGGCCAGGACAGGAATCATCTCCCTCCATGCCTGGCGAATGGGGTTATCGATGTGATAAATTGGGTACATCGTCTCATTTTCGGGCAGCGAAACCAAATCAACAAGCGTGCTTGCAACTGCATCCACTGGAGTCCAGGAGAGAAGACCATCGAAATCGGGGAGAGCCTTCAGAGTCTGAGAAGACTTGATCACGAACGGGAGGTGCTCGGTTGGATTCCAGTAGCCGCTTGTGCTGGAGCCAGCGACTTGACCGAGGCGGACAGCCATCGCTCGGAACCGGTCTGGGTGGCGATGGAGCGTCTCATCGAGCATCAACTCGCAGATGTATTTCGCGTCACCATAGCCAGTCGGAAGGACAGAGTCAATTGTCATGCGTTCTTCAGGGACGCTTGGACACCCGGTCCAAAGGGGCCAATGGCCGACAGTCGCGATTGAAGAGATGAACTGGAACGTGACTTTTGTGCCCGGGGAGCGAATGGTGGAAATATCGCGGGCGAAGTCGAGCAGATTGCGCATGATCCGCAACTGGGGCTCAAAGTTCTTGATCGGCCACTTGGCGTTCATGAGCCACGCATTGTGCACAACATGCGTAACCTTTCGGAGAAGGCTTTCATATTCATCACTCGATAGGCCTAGTTGTGGCTTGGACATGTCCGTCTCGAAGACACAGAGCTTGTGAGCAGCCTCTGCTGAGAGAATGATACCCTTCTTGAGAATAGACTGGGCCTGGCGTGACTCCGCATCCTGTCGACTTCGCCTATTGAGACAAATAACTTGAGTCACATCTGGCAGGGACGCAAACTTCGCAACGAGATGGCATCCCAAACTGCCAGTTGCGCCCGTCACCAGCACACACCGACCGCTAGGATAACTGGATTGACCGCCAAAAGCTGGTATCGAAGAATCGTTAACAGCGCCATCGAAATCGGCGGTCATATCGCGGACATAACGATCAACAACTTCTTGCCGCGCTACAAGGTCAGCTGATGGACCCTTTACCAATCGGGGGGTTTCAAGTCGTTCATACCTGTCGCCCGAGGCAAAGGCCACAATCAGCCGCTCGAGTTTGTTCTCTGGACGGTCGCCATCAGTCCAGTCAACATGACCGTATCCAACAGCCTGGAGGTCTTTCTCCCATCGGGTTTCGTGAGTGACAGCGTGTGTGCGGCCATCATCAAAGTACCACCAGCCCTCAAAGAGACCAAAGATAATGTCCACCCAGTACAGAGTGCCGGTCATCTCAATCATCATGAGGAATCCATCAGGGCGGAGCGCCTTGCGAATGTTCTTAGCTGATTCGCTCAAGCTGTGTGTCGCATGAACAGCGTTGCTGGCGAGGATGATGTGTTGTGTGCCAATTAGATCATCGGCTGGAACCTTCTCAATATCATGGGTTCGGAACTTCATGAAAGGGTACTGCTTCCCGAACTTCTTCCTCGCTGCTGCAACAAAGGAAGGAGCCAGGTCGGTGAAAGTATACTCTACTGGTATGTTTAGCGAAGCCAGAAGTGGCAGCAACCAGCGCGTTGTGCCACCAGTACCGGCACCCATCTCGAGAATTTTGATAGGTCCTTCGTTGAGGTTAAGCTTGGAGGCCAGTCGACCAATGAAGTCCTCCATCTGCTTATACATCAGACGATTGATGGGCCACTCTGCGTAGAGACCGGAAACCAACTCCCGGCCTTCAGAGGTACCGAAGATGAGCTTGATGCCATCTGTCTCGCCACGCAAGACCTCGGCAAGATGGGATCCAGTATAGAATGTCAGCTTGTCGGCAGTGCTCTGATCCGGGAAGCGACGAAGCAGATCGGCCAATAGCTCCTTGCTGGACTTTGTTGGAGCTGGGGCTGCCGTGCGGGTGATAATCTCGCCATCGATGTTGATAAGACCTGCGGCATCCTCTAGCATCTGGTAGAGGTAGCTAACCAAGCGGGTATGTTCCTTCGGATGTGAAATTCGTGCGAACTTCTGACCAGGTTTGGCAGTACCGAATTCAACACCGAGCTGCTCAAATGCCTCTAGTGTGAGCGCCACACACATCTCTGTTTGTGCGGGCAGAACAGTGTCGACATAATTGGTTTGACCGTGTTCGGCAATTCTTTCATCGGTCAGGCTTTTTGTCTCGTTGAAAGCTTCCATCACAGTGGCAAATGGAAGAGTCAAGCCTGCGGGGACCTTGAAGTCAACAAGCGACCTATCTATATCACCAGGATCAACTGGAGTGCTTGGAGCAGTATCGTGAGATGATCTCCCATCGCTCTCATCCAATTCTTGCTCAGAAGCGTCGGTACTTGGCGCGCCACAGACGAAAGTCTCCACGCACTTGATCAAAGACGGCATATCGACGATCTTCATGAGTTCACTCTCCGGAAGCTCGATATTGAATTCGGCCTCAATCTCGTGCGCCATCTCCATACCCATCAAAGAGTCAATACCGAGCTCGGTAAGCTCGCTGTCATGTTTGATCTCGTGAAGCTCCAGACCAGACAGATCGGCGAGGATGGCCTTGACTCTGGGTACCACATCAACCTTGGGAGGTAGAGCTTCGACCTTGGCTGGCTTGGAGGACTTCGGCTCCTGGACTGCCGTAATCAATGGGGGAGCGATTTTCACATTGGGTTGAACCGCAAAGAGATCCAGAGTCGGTCGCTCCACTGGGGCTTTGAGACTGACAGGAGCGAACTGACCGTCCCGAACAGTGAGGCGAGTCAGAAGCTTACTCATTGAGGCCTTGGAAACTCTGACATAGCTGATTCCAAGAATGACCTCGACCAGGGAACCATTATCGGAATTGAAAACAAACACATCAGTAAGGAAGGCCTGGTTTGAAGGACTATGGTGCGTCGCCAGCACATGGTAGGCCTCTGGTCTTGGGTCACTTTGACGAATTTTGGGGGATCGAATCCATTGCTCGATGCCATTCGCAATAAACATATCGGTAGGTACTTGATCAGCCATACAGTTGACATATACTCCACCAACCTGACAGAAGCTATCTGCCAAGTGACCATCAAGCCATGTCTCTGGGTTGTACTTCTTGACCACATAGCCAGCTGACTGTGCTCCCTTGCTGACAAGCTTCTGCACTCCACGGTACTCTTCGGCGTAATCAACGACCCCAGAGAACATCTTGTAAATATTGTGACTGCGGAGAATTTCATCGACATCGCCGCTTTGCAGCATATCGACACAGCGCTGGTGGCTGAAATGACGCTCGTATCGAGCGAACTCAAGCTTGAAGGCTGAGTCCTCAACTGATCGGAAGGCGATCTTACCAGTCGTGTGAATTGTCTTGGAGACGCCGCCACGTTGCAAATCATCGCTGAAGACATGGAATTCCCAAGAAGGGCTTTGGGTGTTGTCGTGTGCAGTTAATTCAATCCATACAGCACGGGACGGGTTGATACAGACAGGAGATTGGTTCTCTACAGCATGGATCTGAGGCTCCAGCGCAGAACCAGCCAAATCTGGCTTGAGAATCCGAACTGCCTCGATAGCTAACTCAAGCTGAATAGTGGCAGGGCAGATAGGTGCTGTCTGAGCAATGACGTGACCTTCGATAAGCTTCTCGTATTTGGGGATCATGGTGTTTACCCGGAACTTTGCGAGACGCTTGGCACTGTCTTCAAAGCCAACAAATGTTAGGAGAGTGTCGGGAAGCCTGTGAACTTCTACCTCCACCTTTTGCGAAGCTGGTGCCTCTATCATCTTCGATGGCGATTTCAGCTCTGTCCAATGGTGCGCGCCCTCAAATTGATACGGAGGAAGCAAAAGGGGGGAATGTTCCTTCGTCTGAGTAGATTGATGAGCCCAGAATTGTGTGCTAACGCCTGCCTTCCACAGACTCAGAGTAGCGGAGGTCAAGCTGTTCCAGGCATTGTCACTGGTAATATTGATCGCTTGGAAGTATGAGCTGCTAGGGTTACCGAGAGCGCGGCTTGCCATGTTGGTGATGGTGGAGTTCGATCCGGCTTCCAAGATAACACATTCCGGGTACTTCTTTGCTAGCCTCTGAAGGGCGTGGTTAAAGAACACCGGGGAGCGGATGTGCTCAGGCACGAACTTGGCATTCAACTTCTCTTCAGTATGGACCTCAGTTGCTCTCTCCATCGGAATGATAGCTTGGCGAAATGTGAGCTGCTGGGCACTCTGCTCGAGGCGATCAAGAAGAGGATCCAGCAAGACAGAATGGAAAGCGTTCGAGACATTCAGTCTCTTGTGTTTCATGGTCGAGAAGGGAGGAAGTGATAGTTTCTGCGCAACCGCATCAATGGCAGCCGTAGGACCCGCAAGAGTGAAGCTTCTCGGCCCATTATAGCATGCAATGTTGGCAGGCTCGATGCCATCGCAGGCCTTGTTTGATTCGCTGACCAGCCTTTCAACCTCAATCAAGTCACCTTCCACTGCCATCATCGCGCCCTTGTCACTGCCCCAAGAATCGCGAATAAGAGTTGCTCTGGAAATGATCATCTTGATTGTATCCTCCAAGGACAAGATCTGTGAAATGCAAAGTGCAGTAAGCTCTCCGAAGCTGTGACCGACCACTGCAACTGGCACGACACCTGACTCAATCCAGCTACGAGCACAGGCATACTGAGTAGCAAACAGAACAATCTGAAGCTGGACAGTATCGGTAATAGCCGTTCGGGAGAAAATGTTTGGATAAATGCTGCCAGCACCCAAGGAGCGAGCAACAGCATTCACCGTGTCTAGGTGTTTCCGGAAGACAGCGACCCGTTCATACACTGCTCGATCCAGTCCGACGAAAGTGGAAACCTGGCCACCAAAGCACAAGACAATGGGTCGTGCATTTGGAGATGGCAGGGATACCATATTTGGGCTGCCATTTTCGTATGAAACTAGCTTCTCCTGTAGGTCCTCCACAGACTGAGCGCTGAAGATCAGAGTACGCCCAAGCTGACGGTTGCTCTGGCGGTTCAGATTGAAAGCAATATTTGAAAGGGAAAGATCCTTAATCGAGGCATCTGGGTGACTGATAAACTTCCGGAGAGCCACAGAATAACGGCGAAGACTCGAGTCATCGAGACCGCAGAATCGGAAGGGATAGGCAATACCAGCCTGGCCTGCTTCAGTAGTAGATCTCGTCCGAACAGCAGGCGGTTGAGTGATAACCAATGATGCATTAGATCCAGAAGCGCCATAATTATTAATGAGCGCAGCTCGGAAGTCTGCATTCCAAATTTGAACACTGGTTGGAATGCTGATCTTATCCGCAGGGGTGGCGCCGATCGCAGAATTGATGGCGCTGAAGCTGGCCTGTGGCGGAATCATACCCTTTTGGATCATAAGAAGAACTTTGATCATGGAGACGATGCCTGAAGTGCACTCAGTGTGACCGACCAGGCCCTTGACAGAGCTGAGAGTGAGAGGCTTCGTCCGAACAGAGCCACCTAGCACAGAGCGAATGCTTCCATACTCGGCAGGATCACCCACGGCTGTTCCAGTACCATGAGCCTCAACAACCGAGATATCGCTAGGCTGAAGACCGGCTTGTTTCGTGACTATGCGGAACAAGTCTGAAAGAGATGGTACGTTTGGGACGAAAATGGGAGTGCAGTTTTCGTTCTGCTGGACTACAGATGCGGCGATGACACCCAAAATCTGATCGCCGTCGTCGATGGCGGCAGACAGCTTCTTGAGAAAAACTGAAGCGATACCCTCGCCACGGCAGTAGCCATCTGCCTTCGCATCGAAGGGCTTGCATTGACCAGTTGTGCTCAGGAAAGAAGCTCCAGAGAGATTCTGGAACCATAGCGGATTTGTCATAACGTGTGTACCACCAGCCAGAGCAGCAGTGCATTCTCCACTAAGAATAGCCTTGCATGCGGAGTGAACAGCGACAGCAGAGGAAGAGCATGCAGTATCAATTGTCAGGCCTGGCCCAGTCCATCCGAAAAAGTGGCTGATCTTGCCCGCAATGAATCCTTGAAGATTGCCAGTGGCCGAGAAGGCATTAGGTGCGTGACAAGCGATATTGCTTTCGTAGTCGCACGCGCAGACACCGACATAGCACCCAATATGCTTATCCTGGCTAGCATTGTGGAAGTATCCCGACTGTTCAACGGACTGGTAGGCAATCTGCAAAAAGTGACGCTGCTGAGGATCCATAGTAGCGCTTTCTCGAGGACTTTTCTTGAAGAACTTATGGTCAAACTCATCATGGCCGTTGATGAAATTTCCGAACCACTTTCTCTTTGAATCAACATCGCGGAAGGGGGTCTCAAACCCAAATCGCTCTTTAGGAACCTCTTTGTGTTGCGATTTGCCTGTGCACAGAAGGTCCCAGAATTCCTCGAGATTGTCGGCGCCAGCCACCTTGCATGACATACCGACAACAGCAATATCGTTCGAGGTAAAGCTGCGCTGCTTTTGTTGCGATTTCTCGGAATCCGCGAAGTTGATGACTCGTTGACCCAGTCCACGTAGAATGGAGGGTGGTACGGAGCGCTCGGGGCCAAAGGAGATGACTTTTACATCCTTGTTGCTCAATGTACTTCCACAGACAGCTGTGAAAGTGTCGAACCACTTGGGTGGCTCTAGTAGAATAGAACGCAAAGCGTGGTGGTGCAATGAACCGTCTGTGATGAGCACTCCCCCGGCATTAGATCGAGTCGGGATGATCAGCTCAGACGCATCTGGGAACCGGAAGTCAGAATGGGAGTCGCAGAACTTCAAGATTGCTGGGAGATGGTCGCGGTGGCAGTCAGCATGGAAACGTCCATACAGCCCGACTTCTGCTGTGATGACGCCACAAGCTCGTAGCTGCAGTTGAATCTCGGAGATATTCGATGCTAATGTGGTGATAGTAGCGCGATCCTCATCATAGTTGACGGACACGTAAGTCTGGGGAGATTAGTCAAGATAGAGACTTGTTTGAGAGGGCTCTACTCACCTGGGGGAAGTCCTTCAGGATACGTTGCGTTTCCTTGGCCTTTTCAGAGGAATTCCAAGCCGCAGTAAGGGATTTAGATGGACCAAAATCGGTGGCGCCATCCTGTGCATCGACCACCATGCCAATGAGCAGACCTAAACGAACAGCAACGGCGGAATATTTCAAAAACTCTGCCTTGTTTCCAGCAGACGAGACGGCCAGAGAACTCAACAGACCAGTGCAAAGACCGAGTGTTTCCTGGCTGTCTTTGGACAAAGCAAAAAGATCAATGTCATTATCCAACTCGGCATTGTTGTGCTTGATGAATGATGCATATTGCGTGAGATGCAGGCTAACAACAAGAGGAATCAAAAGAGTATTCGGCAACGGGAATTGAGTCTTCAGAGACTGCCCGGTGGAGAAGGCCTCCCTGAGGTCTTCCAGTTTCTCCAATTCGGTCACAGTCTCGAGGCCAGGAATGGCTGCGACAACAGTCTTCCAATACTGTGGTAGACTAGTGATGGTATCGATGGCCCATTTGTTGTCCTCGTTTTCGACAATAGACTTGCGTAGCTGCGCAAATGAATCGCTGTTGAAGGACAACGCAAGAGGACCGAATAAGAAAACGGCGGGGCCAGAAAGCTGGTTGTTGGCGAGATCTCGAAGTTCAACCATTTTGGGATTTTAGGTATGTCAGAGGTTTGGAATGGGAAGTGCTCTTATGAAGTAAGATCGAAAAGTCGACAAACGGGTATAATCAAGGTAGTATGCGTTCGGAATGTTCGAGTGCGGAACACGAACTTGTAACAGAAATTGTCTATTGGGAGGGCTTTTTTGCACGTTCACGGGTCCCGAGGTGTTGCTGTTGAAACGCGGTGCAGAATTGTATGCCAAACTTAAT
Source organism: Penicillium sp. S1602 (assembly GCA_023626355.1). Taxonomy (NCBI): domain Eukaryota; kingdom Fungi; phylum Ascomycota; class Eurotiomycetes; order Eurotiales; family Aspergillaceae; genus Penicillium; species Penicillium sp. S1602. Next base: position 65,018 of record JAMAGW010000021.1, on the reverse strand, counting down.
CTCGCGGAGGGGATCATATTATATATCAAAGCATGTTCATGTTGAAAATCTAGAACTGTCATCTAGTGAGAATAGAAGAGCCTTAGAACCCGACAAGATGTTCCGAGACGTCGGTGATTCCGATGGCAAAACAATAGCATTACCATTGTCCGAGGAAGTATGCACGAGAATAGCAACCACGCGAAAAAGAATAGCCACATGGTAAGCGCATATGCATGAATTCTGCAGTTGCCACGAGTTCAGAGGATTCCAAGGGTGATAGCCTAAAGGATGTGGATCATTGTTTCAGATTAAAACCAGAAGGAGCTGATTGGTTGAGACTTTTCTGATTATTTCGTGGGATTGAGTAAGGCTGAACCTGCAGAAAACTCCGAGGGCGGATGAGAAATCCCGCTGCGGCTGGGGGCTTAGATCTGGAATGGTTTCTCCGCGATCAGCCCGAGATTAATTAGTAACGTCAATTCTGATTGGCTTCTGTCCTCAGGATCCCATGCAATAATCGCAGCCCTGGAGCTGATGGATGCCATCGTTCGCCATGTGCATGCGAAGTGCGAGGCTCGAGGTTGCTTCGAGACTAACTCTATGCTTCCGGTACCCGGTTGTTAGCAGTTGCTCAAATCAAACGGGCACCAATTACTCCGCCTACTCTATACACATATCCTTAGGGGATAAAATGATAGACGGGATTGGATTATGATATATTAAAGACCTCAGTAACCCGACACCATCTATATACGTATATCCTGTTTCCCAAATGCCCGGACCCCTTCGATACAATTTGATCTGAACCAAAATTTCATACACTGAACACCATTTCAAAATTGAAAATCAAGACCGATATGCCAGGCCAAATTTCAGAGGAAAATGAACCCGTCTCGGTGGCCATCGTTGGCGGTGGAATAGTCGGTCTTGTCCTCGCCGTCGGTCTCCTCGGCCAGAACATCAAAGTGAAGGTATACGAACAAGCAAAAAGCTTCCGTGAAATTGGCGCCGGAATTGCATTCACAGCAAATGCGGTCAAATGCATGGAGCAAATCGATCCGGAAATCGTCATAGCCCTCCGCTCTAGTGGAGCGGTTCCTACTTCTCAAGGTGATGAGGCGGATCCCAACGACTACCTCCGCTGGCTCGACGGCTACAATAAACTGCAGAAGAAGGATGAGCCGTACTATCAGCGTATGCTATATAGACTTGATGCCGGGTATAAAGGATTCGAAGGGTGCAGACGCGATCAATTCCTCGAGTCGTTGGTGAAGATCATCCCTCCGAACGTGATCAAGTGTCGGAAAAGATTAGAGACTGTGGGCGAGGCATGCGAAGGGAAGGTTCGATTGGAATTTGCGGATGGCAGTGTCGAAGAGGCCGACGCCGGTACGTTTCCTTCTTTCCTTGCACATCCGAGCGAGATCGCTAAGACTTTCATTATCCAGTCATCGGTTGTGATGGGATTAAATCCCGTGTCCGCTCCCTGCTTCTCGGAGAGAATCACCCGGCCAGTCAACCTGGATACACACACAAAGTCGCCTACCGAACTCTCATCCCCATGGAAGACGCCATAAAAGCCTTGGGTGAGTACAAGGCTAACAACCAGCACTACCACGTCGGCCCAAACGCGCACCTAATCCACTACCCCGTCGCAAACAGAAAGTTTGTCAACGCAGCAGCCTTCATCTCCGACCCAGAAGATTGGGAAGAAGAAAAGACAGTCGCGGTAGGCGAAAAAGCGGACCTCATCGCCGCTTTCGCCGGATGGAGTCCATGCGTCCACAATGTCATTGACCTCTTCCCGGAAAAACTAGACAAGTGGGCTATTTTCGATCTGTGGCAGTACCCAGCTCCCTATTATAGCAAGGGAAGAATTTGCCTTGCGGGGGATGCTGCACATGCGTCAAGCCCACATCATGGAGCTGGCGCGTGTATGGGTATCGAGGATAGTCTGTGTCTCACCACCCTGTTCAAGGAGGTGAATCGGACGATTCAGGAGGACCCGGCAGCAAAACAACATGCGTTGGTTGTTGCCTTTGAGACGTTCGATGCTGTGCGACGCACTCGCAGTCAGTGGTTGGTCAATAGTAGTCGGCGGGCTTGTGACTTTTATCATCAGCCTGAGTGGGCGGAGAAGGATAAGTGGGTTAAAGCGCAGACTTGCTTTGAAGAGCTGAAGGACCGGTCGCACAAGATTTGGAACTTCGACTACGACGGCATGGTTGATGATACTGTTCAGGGTTATAGGGAGAATGTGCTGTTATCGGATGGATCGGGAAGTGAAGTTTAACGCTTGGGTGCACTGAATCTTGAAATTTGACATGAACGCGTTGCTTTAGTTATATAAATGTGACATACCCTTCAACTATTCTTCACAGACGATCTCCTTCCTTTAAACTGTAATTCTAGATGAGTAGTCCTGCTAATACGATCAGGCATCCACCGGAAAAGTATTGATTGTCTATTTGGGGAGCCTGGAATGTGTCAGGATCGGCAGTGGAAAATAGGTGAAGAATGAGGAAAACAACATACCTGTGCTAAGAAAGCAGCCTGTCCAATTCCCATCCGCCGTCCAATCCAGACTAAGCACGTTTTAAAATATTCACGCACCTCCAGTGGGAAAATCTGCAGATGTGACGCAATATAAATGGAGTGCATAAGTAACAGGCCACCCACCGGTCGCCCAGCGTTGGTGATTTTGGTGTGATCGTGTCGCTCACGCAAAAATACTTGCAGGTCTTCCGATAAATGGTAAGGAATGGATGCGATCATATCTTCTATAAGGCGCAAAGCCTCCTGATGATCCGCATCATGATCAACGCCATCGTCGAGCACACCCGACAACCGCATGATCAGGGTGATGAGTAAACATCGTGCGATACGGGAAAAGTTCCACAAGGCAGCGACATAGAGATCGATGTACATATCGATTCGGCCGTGCCTGTAACCTGCCCCGGGGTTGGGCCTTGGTGGAAGCCCTGGATCCATTGTAGTTGGCCTGAACTCTTGACTTTGATTCTGCTGCCAGATGTCAAGATCGTGATTTAGCGCGATCGCTTCCAACTTCAAGGCAAAAACGTCCTCAAAGAAAAGTGGAGCGGGTGGGCCTGCGAGGAGAGCCTCTGTGCGCTTCCAGATGGGGTTCAGTTTAATCAACAGATTATATAAACTCTGATCAACACCGCTTGTGCCACGTGCAGACCGGGCATTATTCTGCGAGAGATTAGATCATAATACAGAGGATAGACGAGAGAGTCTCACCTTGTTCCCATTAAGAACCAATGGATGACCAGATAAGACAGCCTGCACGAGCTCTAGGGGGTTATTTTCGATCTGCAGAATTGCAGCCACCCCTCCAGCATGGGCTGTATGGTGGCCTGGGTTAGCCTCTTCAGCCACAACCATCTGCGACGTATTAGCTCGTCATATCATCAAATACATGGAAACGGGAGGTGAAAATTACCTGATAGAGCCCCAGTAGTATTGCAATAATCAGGGTCTCGTGACTGCTTGCAGCCGGGGTCTGCATGGAACTGGCGAGATATCCCAGCAGCTCGTGGTACAAGGTTTCGGCCTGCTGTATCAGGAACTGTCGACGCAGCTTTAACCCATTACTGGCGAAAGCAGCAGCCTTGCATGCGTTCGCCACGTGGGAGTCTAGTCCTAAATCTTGCACGATCGGCTCCAGGCCACCCAAGAAGCCTCCCGATATGGAAGAGTTCACAGAGACGTCGGTATAGTCATAGAAAAAGGCCTGTAGCGCCAGTTCTTTGATTCTGTTTTGGGTCACTTCCTTTGGGGGGCCATCATCGGGGAGGAAGTCAGTTCCTGGGACTGGTTCTCGAGCAGCCAAGCTACATTTGCGGGCCATCGACTTGAAAGCCGGCTTAGATTGGGGTTGGCTGTCACTCTGATTCTCATGCTGGCGAAAAATGACGCTTCCAGTATCTTCGTAACCGCGACACGTGCGGCCTGCTTTGAGGCATCTCAAGCAAGACTGCAGAAGTTAGTACTATGTTTTCATTTGCGGCAGCACTCATGGCCGGGGGCCACGTTGTGCCACGGGAATGCAAGTATGCAATGTGATTCGTTGACTCATACCGGACGGGTCTCATCGCACTGTAGACTTGTTAGGATTGGTTGTATCACATAAAACATCTATTGCAGGAACCATGTCAAAGCGAAAGCACTAGCAGGGATCGACTGACCTTCTTCCGTCTGCCCTTGCAGGTCTCACACCCCTTGGAAGGGCCGAAGTAAACCATTCAGCCGAGGTTCTTCCGCGATTCGTAGATGACGCCACTAATCTATTTTTTGCAGATACAGGAATGCAACGATTTACTTTCTCCGTAATGTGTAGGAAATCGTTCTTGCAACAGTACGGGTAACTGAGGGCCCGAACAAAGAACGGGGATCGGCGGGGTTTTAGGCGGCCGCTCAACGCTAACCCAATTGGGGCTAGTCGAGGGGCGGCCCCATAGTGGCCGCAAGGCTATCTTAGCCCTGCTTACTGTACAGTAGCGCCCGCCTCGTGTTCTGAAAAACCGTGTTTGTACCGGTATTACACCGTATGTTTTGACAATACCGTTTCATCCTGCCAGGCTTGTTTTCGTCGTGTCTAAGACCTTTACGGGATCTTGATCTTCACGCTAAGCCTCGGTGGCCAATTCTCACGATAATTCTCAAGCTGGCCTCGCAGGATTCGTCGCGCATAGCGTCGTCCGAAGCAGTTTCACAGTTTCTCCGTCGGCCTGCCGGGCGTTCTAGTGGCGAGCCATCACGATGACTTACCTGTTTAGCTGGGAGCAGATGGGGGTATATATTGAACGTGAGGTCCATGCAGTCTATCATTATCAGTGCAGTAAGTTTGCAGCCTGACTTGTCACATTCAAATCTCGACTTCGCCTCTAATAATGAAAATATTCACACCATTGGGCAGCATCTGCTTTGCCCTCTCGGCCGTCGCTGCCCCCTCAGCAAAGGGCTTTGAGCCATCTTCTTTTGCTGCACACGATGTCATCACGCGTGACTTTGCCATTGTCGGTGGTGGTGCAGCTGGCACTTACGCTGCTATTGCTTTGAAGGACCAAGGCAAGTCATTTGTCATGGTTGAGAAGACAGACCGTCTGGGCGGTCATGCGATGACCTACGAAGACCCCATAAGTGGGGGCTCTGTCGATTTCGGTGTTCAGCTTTATGACAATGACACTGTTGTGCGCGACTTTTTCGAGCGCCTCAATACACCTCTCGCTGATGTGGCATTTTCCTCCTTCGGGAACCCTGTTTATTCCGACTTCAAAGCGGGTACCATACTTAACCTCACCACTGGCTCTCTCCACCAGGACTACCTTGACGAGCTGGCAAAATATCCGTATCTCAATAACGGAATTGAGTTACCCAACCCTGTGCCCGAGGATCTCCTGCTACCCTGGGTCGACTATATCGCCAAGTATAACCTGCAAGACTCGGCAATGTCAACCTTGGGCCGCCCTGCCGTGCCTGGCCATTTGCTAGAAATTCCGGCCTTGTACGTGTTCAATGACCTCAATGATCTCATGCTACATGAGGATAATGGTGCAGCCGTGCGCAATGCCAACCGCGACAACTCGGAGCTATATCGCAACGCGCTCACCGAGCTCAGCGCGGACGTCCTTATGAACTCGACTGTCATCTCAGGTAATCGCAATGTTACCGGCAGTCATCCCGTGCGCCTCGTTGTGAGAACCCCCACAGGCAAAAAGCTCATAGTTGCCAAGCAGCTTGTCGTTGGCATTCCCCCGACAACCAAGAATATGAAGAGCTTTGGTCTAGATACCCGCGAGAACAGGATTCTCTCGAAGATTTACGGACTACCCTACTATGGCGGCGTTGTCAGTAATACCGGTCTTGCCAGTGGAACCAGTTACAAGAACTACGCTACCAACAACACCTACAACATCGCCGACATTCCCTCCGTGGTCTCCTTCAACCCGTCCTCGGTTGATGGACTTCTTTATTACTGGTACAATAGCGTGACCCCAGTCAGCCAGAAGCGCATCGAAAAGGAGGCCCGTCAAGCTATCAAAATGCTTCAGAAGGTCACGGGTGCTACCACTCGGCCTGACCCCCAGTTTCTTGCTTTCTCTGACTTTGGACCTTTCCATCTTGCGGCCGAGGTAGAGGATATCAGGAATGGATTTTATCGTGATATGTATGCCCTCCAAGGTCACCTTAACACATGGTATACTGGAACACTGTTTGTGACTGGGTCCAGTCAGGTTTGGAATAATACCGCTGATATGCTACCGGATATCTTGGCTGCTGCGAAATAAGGTCCAGGCTGAGACGTGCATGTGTGAGTACACGTGGAAGTTGATGTATATTTTATCGTATTGATTGGGCTATTTTAGACTTGCTTTGAAATATTTTGTTTATAAATTCAAATCTCATTTACGCAAATGTGTACTGTTTTAGATTTTCACATATGCAAATAACCTCAAATTATGCAAAACTGCTCTTTAGCTTATAGATGCAATCATCGAGTCTGTTGGGTTGCATGAAATATATAGAGGCTTCAATAGCTGAGGGAGCAATATCGCTGGAACCAAAAAAAAAAAAACATTACGTGAGGGGAGCACCATAATTGAACACATAAAGATTGGTGGAACACCATGTTAACGATATTAGGTAGGGCGTAGTATTGGATGTAGAGTAATATTATATAGAGCACATACCCCGGTACTTACTCGCTCATATTACTCCGCCCACTACCTTGGAATGTCAATGGATTTCAGGAGTGATACGCACTGAGCCGTCGCCTGTTCATACCCAGGATTGAATTGTTCGTGTCTATCCTGACTTGAATCACGCGAGGTGATGTGGATGTTCTTCAATACTTGAGATGTTAATTTCTGAATTGCGATTATTGCGCTCCTTTAGATGCAGTTAGTGAGCTTTTTCAAGCTTTAATGGTGTTTATTAAAGGGCGTCCTAGTGAGGGTGATGATCGAGAGGCTAGGGGGTGGGGCCCGTTCTTGTGCCAGATCGGTTGCCTATAATAATTTGATCACTTCAAACAAAATATATGTTGGGTGGAATGACGGGGCAAGGCAATAGTCTCTGTGTCGAGAAAAGGAAGGTTACGAGGAAAAAAAGAAATGGGGCGAGAGGGAGTCGATACGGCTCACCGTTGACGCTGAGATGGCATGCGAGGCAATGCCATATTCCTCGCGTGCCATCTCAGCGTCAACGGTGTTCCCAACTACACTAACGCCGCCTTACTATAGTGGTTGATGTAAAGAAGTGAATGATAAGGTACCGTCCTATATCTGTATGAAGTTCCCCTGGGTCAGCAATATCCCCACCCCACCACTTCATCGCCCTGTTGTAAGCTGAATTCATGACAAACATATCCATATCCATACAGCTGAAATTCATACAGCTGAAGTTCATACAACATACACCAGTCTTGGAAAGATTGAGTAAGCGTCAAACTAAGCGACGTTGCTTTCGACGTAGGCATATCCCGTATATGCATGTGAAGTCAGCTGCCTAGCCGTGGGTATTTAAAGTATATTTAAAGTTTCCACTATCTACGAAATCAAATTTTCCCCATCAGCCAACCACACCTGCAGCAGCCCTGCAGCTGGGAACTGTCCAAACCGGAAGGGGTACGTAAGACAACATGTGTCAGCCACGTGGATTGATCGCGGAGTCCGGCGGGCTACGTACGGCCCTATTGGAAAGGGATTCAAAGTGAATAGAGTATTACTTGATCCACAGTGGACAGTTGAATCTGTATATTCTGCCCAAGGCCTGCATCTATCTGCGTAAATACCATGTGTAAAATTCAAAATCTGACAGTCACAAATTTCTTCACAAAACGCCACACGCCACGGCAAACATTGCATAAAAGCCCAGCTGACATCAAAGCAGAAGAATGCACCATCACCATGTGTCTAGCACACCAGTAACCTTCGCCAAACCGTAAATTTTTTGTACAACAGCATCAATATCCTTCCGCTTAATTGGTATCCTATGATCACCCTCCCACTCTACCACAGATACCAAGTCTTCTTCAAAATAGTTACTCAGAAGCGCCCGATGGGTCCTTAGCCCCGGATCTCTCAGCCCGTGGATATGTATCGTAGGAATTCGCAAGATATGCTCATCCGAACCTATCGGGATATCAGGCTCATGACCTCCAATAGAAGGACTAGCCGCATCAACAAGACCAGCAGATATAGATGAGGAAATACCATTTTTCTCGGGTAGCAACCAGACTAATGGTCCCCTGCCGGCCATCAAAACAGCAAACCGAAAATTCGGCCAAATAACAGCGTCTGGACCTGCGCGCCGCTGCATTGACTGCTGTGCAAAGAGAATGCTAGCAGCTAGCTTGGCACCTTGGCTGAAGCCTAGTAATGCGACCCATTCGCCCGTCGCCCCAAATTGTGTGTCTGCGTACATTGCTGTTGCGATGGCTGTGTTGATAGACTCTATAATGTGGTGTGGTTCGTGTGCGATGTCCGAGGATGTGATGCGTAGCCAGGATTTGAACGGGCCATGGTTCTTGTATACTGAGGTCACGTCTGAGCCGGGTTGTGAGGGAAAAGGTGCCTCGACGTAGACGAGGCGGAATGTTGATCGAAGGGTACTTTCTAAGACGCGACATTGCATGCGGAAGATTCGCGCATTTGTGCCGCCTCCGTGGAGGCAGATGATGCGAGGGAGGTTTAAGGTGGGATCTTGCATTGTCATGTCTATTGCGAGACTAGAACGACAGTAGGCTTGAGTAAAAAAGTGAGTGTAAGTCAGCAATCTTGCCTTTCCATAAGCCTTTTCAGCAATCTAGACTATCTATAGATGTCCTAGAGCCTCGTTTTTCTCTCTGCTATTTTATGCAAGTACCCGTGAAATCACATATCCGTGGTACATAATTGGTTCTTGCCCACGTTGTTTCGGAGTCTTTATTCCACGTGGAATATCTTTTCTCAACTACTCCTGAGAATCAGCCCTGAGCCAAGAACTGGCTGGCCGAAGCTGAGGTGAATCTGCCAAACCCTGTGATGATTGGTCAGGTCTTGCTACATTCGGCGTTTCCCAACTCACGAGGAGATTCTCACCTCATGATGAAAGGGGCTTGATGATCGGTAGATAATCCGAATCACAAGGAAAACAGGCCTGAACAAAGCGCTCAACGCTAGCTTGATCCGGCCTATTGTAGCAGTCAGAAACGGGACCTCGGAGCTAAGCGTTCTTGCCTCATCGGGACGGGCCGTCCGGTTAACTCCGCTCCGATTCAAAGATCTATACATCACCATGCAACCAAGACGCTATTTAAACTTACGTCCGGCCTTGGTACTCGAACACACACACAGATTATAATTCTGTACACAAAATGAGTACCGAAAAACAGGACAACTTTCGATCATCTCTTACTTTAGATCAAGGTTCAGAAAGATCAACAGCGGAGATGCCATCAACACCTGAGAGCCATGACTTGCCAAAAGAACCGCCAAAGGGTCCTCCTATGATGGGCCCCCCTCCACCTAATGGTGGACTCGTCGCTTGGCTACATGTTGCCGGCGGCTTCATGCTCTTCTTCAACACTTGGGGAATCTTGAACGCATTCGGTGTTTTCCAAACCTACTACGAATCAGGCGCACTATTCACGCGCTCATCATCCGATATTTCATGGATTGGCGCAATCCAAGCTACAATGTTACTCATGGTCGGATTTATCACTGGACCAATCTACGACCGCGGAAACCTGCGTTTACTCCTGATAATCGGCAGCTTCGGCATCGTCTTCGGGCACATGATGCTGAGTCTCTGTAAAACATACGGCGAGGTGCTATTAGCTCAAGGCTTCTGCGTCGGGATTGGTGCTGGGTGCCTCTTTGTGCCATGCGTGTCCGTTCTACCGACATATTTCAGCTCGCGACTGGGTATGGCGCTTGGACTTGCTGTCTCAGGTTCCTCCCTAGGTGGAATCATCTACCCGATCGTGCTGAATCAACTCATCGGGCCGCTTGGTTTCGGTTGGGCTGTTCGAGTCATTGGCTTCATTGCATTGGGCACGCTTCTGATCCCCATTGCGGTTATGCGCCAGCGCGTCAAGCCACCACGCGCCCGTAGCTTGGTTGACTGGTCCGCTTTTACGGATGTGCCGTATATGACTTTTGTTCTCACATCTCTGATCGCGTTCATGGGTCTTTTCGTTCTTCTCTTTTATATTTCCTACTTCGGTGGTGCGACTGGTATCACCGATACAAGCATGAGCTTCTACATACTGCCTATCCTCAACGCAGGCTCATTTTTCGGTCGGACTTTGCCCAATGCGTTGGCGGATAAGACGGGCCCTTTCAATCTTATCTCTCCGTGCTGTATTCTGGTTGGGGTGTTGATTCTGTGCATGCTAGCCGTGACAACACAAGCTGGACTCATCGTCATCGCAGTGTTATCGGGTATTTTTAGCGGTGCACTGATTGGTCTGCCTCCTCTATGCTTCGTTGCGCTGACGAAGGATAAATCCAAAATTGGAACTCGCATTGGTATGGGATTTGGCATGATCGGTCTTGGTGTTCTGGCTGGTGGACCTGCTGGAGGTGCGATCCTGGCTAATTCTGGAAATGCGAACTGGCATGGGGTTTGGATTTTTGGAGGAGTTAGTGCCCTTGTGGCTGGATTCATGTATGCTGGAGTGCGCGTGGCACTGTATGGGTTTAGGGTTGGGGTGAAGGCTTAAACGAGCCGGGTGGAATGAGCATCGCTGAATGTGAAGAGTCAGCACGGAGGAAGCATATCTTGCTTCAAATTATGAAACGTGATTTCTTTTTCGTTATCAAAATTAGAGTTAATTGACTTGTATAGCTTTGAACGCGTATATGAGGTCGCTTTAAATGGACTAGATGAATGACAATAAACAGACCAAGTATCTTTCAGAATCGCAATGTCTTCAAGAAGAGGGATTTGACAAGTTAAGGCTCAGCATGATCAGCCAAATAAATTTTAAATGCAGATAGTGAAAAGGCAGATAGTGAAAAGGCAGATAGTGAAAAGGCTCATTTACTTGAAATAAGAGAGGGAGGAAAGAATTTACAAGTCAATTTATGCCAAACTACCGACTCGACTGAAAGATTCACCAAGAGCTAAAATCACAGTGGCCTCCGAACAACACATCGCATAGGCGTCACCACGGCACCCTCTGCATTCCAGAACCCAACCTTGGCATAGGGATCACTGCGAATAATAGTCCGCACGGCCTCCTCACTTTCAGCTCGAATACACATCACACTACCAGTAATCAGGAGATCGTCTTCGGCGGTCTGCGGGTGTGTGGCGAGCGAGGGACCACCCCAGACAAGGACTCCAGCCTCGATGAGCGGCTTGTTATGCTCGAGATGAGCAGGACGAGTGTTGATGCGATTCTCGAGATCTTCGGAGTTTGCTGGGGTCTGGACGAGCCAGTCGTAGAGTTGAGGGGTGGCCATGCTGTTGGTGTGTAGGTGGAAAGAGAAGATCTAGTTGTGGTTAAATGATGAAAGCATGTCGGATGTAGCTAGTTGACCCACTGTAATATGGGGGAAAGATTATAGAGATTTTAGTTGCCTGTTCTTATCTGAATCGATTTGGTCTGCAGATTTGACTTCGAACAATGTAAATTCATCGTGTATTTATAGGGCGTAGGAGGATAGAATGGATGAACTTGGACGGACAATCTGCCGAGTGGGGCTGCTGCTGGTAACTCCGTTTTGTGTCAAGATAATGCGATCAGTAGTAAGATTAATTGGATCGGGGTATACCCAACATGATCTGATGGTTGTATGTCCGGCCATCCATAGCTTATCCTGACTCCTTCGGAGTTTCTGAACCCCCGATCTCCAAAACCTTAACCAACGTATAACAACAAATATTTTTTATAAGAAGAGCATGATGATAAAGCTTCATGAAAACTGATTACATTCTTACTTTCGAAATTTCACATTCCCATCAATTCCATTCAAAAATGACGCGCGTACCTCCCACTCTCCCCGTTATCATCATGGGCGCCGGCATGGTCGGCCTAACCCTCGCCCAAGCCCTCAAAAAATCCGATATCCCCTACGAAGTCTACGAGCGCGACACTTCCTATGATACTGAAAAAGGCCGCGGATGGGCTCTAACAGTTCATTGGGCCCTCGGTGCCCTCGAAGAGTGCCTCCCAAAAGAGCTCTTCAATCACCTGGAGTCCATCCAAGTAGACCCAACTCTGGACGATAGTCGCCGCTTCTGCTTCATCGATCTAGCAACTGGAAACCCAAAATACGTTATTCCCCCAACCAAGCGTCACCGCGTCAACCGCCGCCTACTAGGCAACTTACTTGGCGAAGGAATTGACATCCGCTACAACAAAAGCCTCGCAGGATTCGATATGCAAAATAATGGCGTTCAAGTCTCCTTCACGGACGGGACATCTACAAAGGGATGTTTGCTGGTCGGCACAGACGGGCGCAACAGTAAAACCCGTCGTCTTCTTCTTGGCGAGCGACTCGGCGGCCTTAACCCGCTTCCCGTTAACAGCGTCGGCGCAACTATAATTATGACGCCTGAAGAATTTGCGCCAATTCGCACAATCGACCCACTCCTTTTCCAGGGGACGCATCCAGAGTCTGATGTGTATATGTGGTTCTCTCTCGTGTCTAGTCCTACCATCAATGGAAGTCTCGGGACAGAAAACCCCTACTACGAGGGTCAACTAATTCAATCGTGGCTACATAAGAGTGAAGCCGATAACGTCCCCGAGACAGATGAGGAGCGGCTAGCAGTATTCAAACGCAATGCGCAAAATTTCGATCCTCGTCTCCGTAACGCAGTTATGTCCCTCCCAGATGACACGAGAGTTCTGCATATCAAACTCGTCGACTGGGTGCCCATGCCTTGGGATAATCACAGCGGCCGTGTTACGGTCGCGGGTGATGGCGCCCATGCTATGACATCTTACCGTGGCGAGGCGTTCAACCACGGCGTCGCCGATGCAGCTGTGCTAAGCAGGAATATTATTTCTGCGTGGCATTCTGTGGACTCGAACAATACATTGCAGATTGCTGTGGATACGTATGAGGAGGAAATGCGTATTCGGACTTCAGACGCTGTGCTGCTCAGTACACAGGCTTGTTTGGAGGCGCATAATCTGCATGCGCTGCAGCCGGATAGTCCGTGTGTGAGTAAACGAGCGCAGGTGGCCAAGGAAGCGAGGGAGGCGAGAGCCCAGGCTCGGCTGGAAATGGCTGGCTGAACTATTTTCCAATTCAATATTTAAACCTTTGTTGTTCGGTTTGATTTGTTTTTCGTAGGCTATTTAAGGTTACATCAATCAGCCTTGCCCAGGTGGAGGGCGCTCGTGTCATTTGAACTATATATTTTCAGCTACACATGTGGTATTAAGTACAACAAACTCTTGTACAATAAACCGGGTCTGTGGCTTCGTATTCAAACGTTTGGGTTCCCTACTTTCTAAGGTCCTAGGTGTAGCGATTTACAAGGCTCCAGTGCTTCTGAGGCTGTTGTTTCTCTAAACGTGAAAAAATGCTTGAGTAGTACGCAGACTGCATTGAAATCATAATTCGTTTCATTTTATCTGAAAGTGATCGTAGCCTAAAATATGTAACAGCGCAAGTGAAGCACAACCATGTAAACACAACACCTGGCAACACGACACTCCATTTCTATAGTATCGCAAATATACCAAGGAGTAACAATAATCTATTGGACAATGGCTGGTATACCCGCCGCGACACCACGTTCTTCAAACAAATGGGATATTCCCTTTCCAATATTGTTGAAGTTCTTCAAGCAACCGATTGCCTGAATAATATCCTGTAGCTCTTTGGCAAAGCCTTCGCCAGGCTCGTTGTTCGAGACGAAGAACTCCACACAAAGTGAAAGGGGTATGGGGGTGAGAGGGTGAAGCTATGCTCGTTAGTAGAGTTTGAGGATTGAAGTAAGCGGCGAACTTACCTTGAATGAGTTGAGATGGGATAGTTGATTGATCAGGCCAACGATCTCTTTGGCTGCCAATGATGCGCGTGTTCTATTTTCTAAGACAGAATCATGCTGCTCCTCATCGGCTGTAGGGATCATACACGCGGTAGTCTGATATAGATGCAGGGTGATAATTCGATACATCAGCCCAATGAAAAGAAGCATAGGGTCGCTCTGCTGCATGTCGGCCGAGTATTTCGACGAGAATGCCTCCATCCACTGATTGTGAATTACTTTAATCCACTGATGTTGTGCCCAAAACGCCTCCAGGGCGTGAAAACCTATGTCTCGAATAGGATATTGGTGGCGATGAGAGAGGGTATGACCGCTAATTGTCGCAACAATGATACACTCGGTAAATGCAGATACCACCGTCGGGCTAGCAGCGACAAGAGTCTCGGAGAGAAAGCCCATGACGATAGGTTGATCATTTTGAAAATTGTTCTCGGGACATGGAAGTCGAATGGCAACCTAGAGTTTATCATTAGACTCCGATGACTGCGGAATTTCGGGGAAGGCGAGGAAGGTTGCTTACTGTTTCACTGAATGTCAGCGGGGACCCTATTCGTATGCTAACAAATCTATCCAAGCAATAGGCCATCCAGAATGTTCTTCGCTTCTGCTCCGATTCGATCCAGTCACCTTGGGCCTGGTCTGGGCCGTCGGTGCCATGTCGCCAGCTTAGTTGGATGAGTCGGAAGGCTCGGCCAGCGCTCATCCATCCTCGCCGAAAGTCTATACACATGAATTCGTGTATGGCAAGCAGAAGCCAAGCCTGTACTTGTTCGAGGTCCATGGATTCAAGCTTTGTGTTTTTCGAATCCAATGTCTCGAGCGACCGGCGGGTATGCTGATACAGGGAGTCTCCGATATTTTGGTAGTGTGCTGATACCGAGGCTGCAAGTGTCCACATGGCATATTGCAGGCACCATTGGCCGTCTGTTCTTATCTGCTGTTTTCGTGAAGCGAAGTACCGGCCTGGGTGGAGGATGGGCATGAAGTTGTGGATTCGGTCGAAGTAGAGC
Organism: Penicillium sp. S1602; assembly: GCA_023626355.1. Lineage (NCBI taxonomy): Eukaryota > Fungi > Ascomycota > Eurotiomycetes > Eurotiales > Aspergillaceae > Penicillium > Penicillium sp. S1602. The sequence continues at coordinate 50,004 of JAMAGW010000021.1, read as the reverse complement.
TGATCACTGAGGGTCTGTTAGCATGTTGGAAGGAAAATTGGTAGGTCGAGGAACTTACAGGTCGGCTTGCATCAAGTCTGATATTCTATTGTCGAATTCAAAAGGATTCCATGGATTGAGAGACAGTGTGGGATCGAGGGCTAGTATCGAAGAGACGGGTGTGCCGGCCATTCCCTCTACTGAGGATTCACCAGATGAATGTGATGACTTCGCTCGGGCGCAGGCCTCAAGTAATGGGTTATCTTCATCCATGTTGATTGGGAATTCCCATAATGGTAGATCAATCGGCTCCTCCAATAGCAGATTTTCAAAAGAGCCCCCGTCGCTTGGTGGGTTTGTTGTGGTGTTGTTTTGCTGCAGAAGTCCCTCTAGATTGGCTTCACAAGACAAAAAAGTTAGCTACATAAGAACATCCTCCACAAAGACGAGGTGCACTCACCAATGCGATCTTGCAGTACCTTAAGGTACCCACGTTTGGGACCACGAGGTGGTCGAGCGGTGATTTGGCATTCTACACCAGATGATTCACACAGACCACACCTAGGCTGGCGGCGATCGCAGCGGAGCTTCCGCCTTCGGCATTCTTCGCAGGCTAGGCCGGGTTTATGTTGCGGTCTGGACTGTGGGGACTTCTCTTGGCTGTGAATTGATTGGGACATTATGACAAGGAAGATCCACAGGACTAACGTTGTTCAGATCTCTGATAGCTGTGAAAACAAAGATGTTGAATCGTTTTCTGCAGCGTGAAGTGAGACTGAGCGATGTTAAAAATCTGGCAAATATTGACACTCCGCGAGGCAACAATGGAGTAGATAAGTGAATGAAATAAGCCCCAGAGAACAGCCAAGAAAGGCTTTCCGAGGTGGATTTCTACATTGGATGCTGACAGGAGTATAATACTGAGTTCAGGACGGTTTCGGATATGCCACATGGAAGTGCTTCACATAAGTGGCCGCCATAAGATCCACGTATTTCCAAGTTAGTATAGGTTGACAGAGGCGATATGAACTATGGAAGGCCTATCAGCGTGGTTTAGGGGGTCAGCCTCGTGAGCCCCTCAGTTGAATATTACGAAAATAGGCGAGACGCTGCAAAGGTTTGATCCACAAGGATTGTGTAACCTTGGGACGCCCCACTGACGAATCTTGACATCCGAGTCTCACTAATCCGTTGTACTTTGTTTCTTGACGAGCGACTGGGGCTGAGTGGGTTGAGATTAGGTGGGTAACCAACAGTCTCGTCTGAATCACATGATATTGAGTTGATTATTCACCCAATGCAACAATGGGGCGATCCTGTCAGCCAATAGATGCATGACCTCGGGTATCTTCGACCGTTGCTGAGATGAGAAGTGAAAATATTACGAAATAACTGATCTGCAGTTGGGGGTTTTTGTAACAAACCGCTAGTATTGAATACCGAAACTTACATACACCCGTTATTTAAATTTACAGCGGATGAAATACGTGTCTCATGGCGTTAATGGCTTGCATGAATGAGACTTTTGATATTGGGCCAAGAGCTGAAGAATGATAATGCCCACAAACTCAGTAAATACGATCACATTGCCCCTTCGTCCGTAACTGGCTGATCTTTGATTGGTCTGACTTCGCTTTCCCCCCATTCCACCACATGGCTTTTTCTCAACAAGATATTTTAGGTGGCTTGCATGCGGCCCGCAATTTTTGCACGATCAAGTCATCGATCAGCGCAACGCTTGCCTCTATCAGAGCATCTGCACGATTAATTCGTGAGGCTGAAGACGCGCAACGATTTCCAAATCGGCACCGCCCTGGGGCCGGGTCAGGCCTCCAGGAAAATATTATAGTCATTTTCCACCTTTCTCGCAATAATGCAATGCCTGTTCAGCTCTGCATAGGAACCCAGCCCCGGAATAACACCCCAACTCGTCATCTCCCTGACTGGCTTTTGACGTACGAAGGAATATTCATTTCGGACGTGAGGCTGCGAGTTTTAAATGAATATGAATAGCACGAGAGCGGCAGCTACCGTGTTTCGGCCTTTTAGATTCACCGATGGTCTGAATTATTCCTGTCTGTCAATTTCTTATCATGAAGAAGAATTCAATAACTCAATTGCAGAAGGTGTATCTTGGGCCAATTACATGCAAGCACGCAAAAAGCTTCAATTTATTCAACCTCAATCTCAAAATAAATCTATTCAAGTATGGAAATAAATAACGCGATCGGGATGTTAAACTTTCGACAACAAATATCAAAATATCTACCTACTTCAGCTTCTCGCCAGCCTTCCCCATGGTCTCAACCAGCCTCCCGCGAATATGCTCTCCAACAATAGTCTCAGATCCAGATCCGTCAAGGGTAGTGCACTTAAGCTTCAACTGACCGTTCAGGAAAAACGGAACACTGTATCGATGATTCTTGGTAAAAGTGAGAACCCGGTGCCGGGCGCTGCGATAGTATCCGCCCGTGTACTTCTGCATCATGTCACCCATGTTGATGACGTACGCATGCTCTTTGGGAGGAACGGGGATCCAAGTCTCCGTGGGTGGGTACCAGACCTCCAGGCCTTCGGTGCCCATCTCCTGAAGTAGTATAGTGACGCAGCCGAAATCAGTGTGGTCGCCGACTAAACCTGTCAGTAATCAAGTTCCTCGATGTATAGGGTAACCATAACCTACCTCCAAATTGTCTCTCATCCCTGATTGGCTGAGGGCCGTAGTGAAGTAGTCTCATCGGGATAGATGGGTTGTTCTCAGCCAATGCGTCCAAGACGTCGGGTGGACAGTTCCATTCCTGTGGTAGACCGCGAGCGAGGATCTTCAACAGCACCTTGACAAGCTCCACCATACGAGCCTGGTAGTCCATGATCGGGATGCGGAAGTCTGCCTCGGGCAAAGACCTGGGCCACAGGTTCGGGCCGGTGGAGAATGTACCACAGTCTGGATCGTCTTCGGGTACCTCATGGCCGATAATGAAGCACTTGGAAAATTTCAGTGTCCTGGTTATGGCCATAGAAGATCAAATTTTGAACACTTACCTCCTTCGTATCTGGAAGCAGGCCTTCTTGGTGGACCTGGATACCTGGCGGTTCATACCCTCTGAAGGATCTTCCCTTGGATTTGGCGATGCAGACATCCATCTTGTCTTCCTCAGAAAGGGTAAAGAATAGCTTGGCACATTTAAGCGCCTGTTCTTGCTCCTCTGGTGTCACACCATGTCCGACCAGGCTAAAGAAGCCATAGGTTGTGCATGCGTTGCGCATTGCGTCAACCACATTTTGGCGGTCCTCTTCCGTGCCATTGGGGTCAGTCCAAGCGCTAATATCAACGGTAGGGATTGCTCCGACGCTGCCCATGTTGTACTTTCGAAATTTAGTATGAATATATAAAAAGGATGATTTCTTCAGGTTATACTGTTCTCAATGGTTCGAGGTTTATGGACATCTTATACAACTGGAGAGTCATTAGTCATGATCACCATGATCTACACTGAGCCTTGCATCCCAGACAATAGAGCAAGTCGCCGGGTCTCCGAGCTCAGATTTTTGGTGGTCTCTCATGCTCGGTGGTGAATATGTCCGCTGGCTGATGTGCCAAGATATTATCAACAAGCAGCCGCGGGGAAGCGAGAAACTCCGCACCGGACACTTGGCGGCGCTTCTGGTTTCGTATCTTACTATGAAACCATATTATGTTAGTCAGCCTCATAGAACTGACCTGTAGATGGCGCGTCGGAGAATCTAATGTTTGAGAACGTCCGAATCATCTATCTATTGCTCATGTAAGATTATGTAGCTGAAGGTTTATATACAGTGTACCAGATTAGGGAATCCGTGAGATTCAAATATCTATTGCCTTTTTCCTCTTTATTCTCCAGTCCTCCGTATCTGAAATACAATTTGCCAAAGCCCGCTACTCTGCTCCGTCACTCTCCTCGTCAATCTACTACAACCAAATTTCCACTTCCAAAATGTCTCAAGAGAACGACTTCCTCGTCCGTCTCCCTGACCACAACAACGTCCTCCAAACCAGGATCGAAAATCGGCCTCTTCACCTCACCCACAATAAGCCGCACTTTGAATCCGGCAAGATTGCCTTTGGTGGTCCGATTTACTCCTCTCAGCCGACAAGCCTCGAGGATGGCATGTCTAAGATCACTGGAAGTATCCATCTGTGCAAAGCCAATACTGAGGAAGAGGTGTGGGAAATGATTCGCAATGATCCTTATGCTAAGCTTGGGGTGTGGAATTTGAACGAGACTGTTGTGACACCTATGAAAGTTTTCGTCAGCAAGCCCATGTGATTCTCAGCTGTTATGTTTTGAACTTTGTCCAGCTTGGAGACATCTATGGATGAAGACATGCGGATTACTTCCATAGTCTTTGATTGGAGGGATAGCTCGTATATCATTTCAATGCATGGTATTTTGAAAGCCCAATTATTCTGTCACCGCCCCAGCGTACCCGGTAGCCTTCGTCACACAACGTTCGCCGCCAATATTGAACGATGATCTGTTTTCGGCTGTGGACACATTTTAGTCTGACTTAAAGCTCTATCTCACTAGATATTTAACCTTGCAAGTCGCTTAGACGTATGTAGAGACCTTGACCAAACTAGGGAGGTTACGTGTCGGATCCTCGGTGCTGAAGGATAAGCTTGGTATCTACCATTTGCCACCACCAAAGGATTGCCAAAATACACGTGGCGCATGAGGGCTGAAGTTAAATCATATTCAAGGCGACCTACGCTCAAGACTAACCTGATCTGGTCAATGGTATCTTGTTGTTGCCTCTCAGTCCGCATGGACCGCATCTTGACCCGATTCGATTAGCCTTGCGATCGCCGGGCACCCGCTGGCGCTAGCCGCATCTGGTTAGGCTTGCGCCTATTGCCCATGTGTCGGAGTAAGTCACTTTGTCGACCTTCGGAGATAAGATTTTAGCAGCCAACAACTACTACTCCGGTCTTTCTTTCACCGGACAGGGAAGATATGGCGATCATAGACATTCCACCATATATATAGAGGTCATGAACCTGCTCAATTCACTCTCATCCAAACAACTCCTCATCTTCAATTACCACAATCGCAAACAAGCGAACAAACAATCCAAATCGCACTCGACTCGATATATATGAGCCGTTTTTCTCTGACAAGCTTCTTCTTCCAATTCACGAGAAGATCTCAGCTTCCCCAAGCCACCAAAGCCAATTCCCACTTCAGAACCTTAGCAATGGCCTCAAACTCCGCTGCATGGCTCACCGAGGCCAAGGCTCACCCCTTCCAGGTCAAGGAGGCACCAGCCTACACCCCCGAGGCCAATGAGCTCCTTGTCAAGAATCACGCCGTGGCCATAAACCCCGTCGACGGAAGTCTGCAGAGCAAGGCCTGGTGGCCCATGAACTACCCGACCATTCTCGGTCAGGACGTCGCCGGTGAAGTCGTCGCCGTCGGCCCCAACGTCACCCGCTTCAAAGCCGGTGACCGTGTTGTTGGACATGCCGTCGGCATGGCCACTAAGCGCACCCAAGACAATGCTTTCCAGGCCTACACCATCCTTCAAACCAACATGGCCAGCGAACTCCCCAAGAACATCTCCTACGAAGATGCCGCCGTCCTTCCGCTTGGTCTTTCCACTGCTGCCTCCGGTTTGTTCCAAGATGAGTTCCTTAAGCTGCAGCTTCCCACTGAGCCCCACAAGGCCACCGGCCAAGCACTCCTGATCTGGGGTGGTGCAGGCAGTGTTGGCAGCAACGCCATTCAGCTCGGCGTTGCGGCTGGATACGAGGTCTTCACCACCGCCTCGCCCAAAAACTTCGAGTACGTCAAGAAGCTTGGCGCATCCCAAGCCTTTGATTACAGTAGCCCTGCCGTTGTTGATGATCTTGTCAAGGCTCTTGAGGGAAAGACACTGGCTGGCGCTATGGACTGTATTGGATTCGCTGCTACCCCTCTGACTGTCGATGTTCTCGCTAGGGCTGAGGGTAACAAGTTTGTCTCTACTGTCAAGGGTGGATTCCAGCCTCCAGAGGGTATCACTGTTAAGAGTGTCTTCGGTACCACCATTAAGGATAACCATGTTGGTAAGGCTGTTTATGAGGACTTCTTGCCCAAGGCTCTGGCGGCTGGTAGCTTCATTCCTGCCCCTAGTCCTCTCATTGCTGGGTCGGGACTGGAGAATGTCCAGGCTGCTATTGATTTGCAGGCCAAGGGTACATCTGCGCAGAAGGTTGTTGTTACTCTGTAATCAATCCTCAAGATGTCCTTAGATCTTTCGAATTGAATTTTCGAAGAATATGAAGAATGAATATCAGCATTGTCTTGATGTGGTTCCGGTTGTCTGCCTTTTGCTTGGACTGAATTTTACTAGAATGCTCATGTTTTCTTTGCTTAGACCGAAGTTTATTGACAATTGTTTATGGTTCTGATGGTCGCCCAGTAGAGCTTGTTCGGAAAATATCAACAGGATAATTTTGTAGTCTTTAGTCCCTTTCTACTTGTAGACTGCTACCTTCTCTATATTTATATTTATTCCAAGATTTCGGCAATGAAAATTATATTCACCGTATGCTATGTACGTAGTAGCTTATATCGATTCCAAAACTTTTTTTCGTTGTCTAAAAACGCATTGAAGAGAACAAACGCCAGCCATGATCATGAGGGATATCACTCAGAGAAAGCTCATTCTCCATCCATATTCAGCTCATCAAAGTCATCAAGCAGCTCTTCCATGTTGATCTCCGGCACTCCGTCTTCACTCTCATTGTCCTCATCCTCATCCATAGCATCAGCAGCCTGGCGCTCCTTGCGAACCTTGTAAAGATCCAGAGTATGCCGTAATTCGGGGTCTTCCTCGACATCACGCAAGAATGTCTCAAAGTCCTCCTCGAGACGGTTGGCATCATTCTGCTCACGACGACTCTTCTGGGCAACACCAGACGCCTCATCGGCCTCGTACTCGCGGGCCATACGCTTGAGACGCCAGGCACGGTTCTTGGGCTTCTTCTTGCGGGCGTAGTGCTTCCTGACGAGCACAACGTCGGGAAGGATTGAGCTGTATTGCGAGCTCGCCTCGAGGGCCTCGTAGTTGTCGTTGTTGAACAAAGTACCACTGAGATGGTAGCCGAGCACGGAGTCACCGACGTGCAGGACACCACCCAAGTGTGTACGGGTGAAGTATGTGATATCATTCGATCCCAGGTCCGAAGCGCGAGCGACGGTGGCCTCGGCCAGATGGAATTTGCCATTTGACTGGCCGGTAAGGTCGATATCCATGACGATGAATTCCTTAAGCTCGGTCACATCGGCGAGGTTCTTGAACGGATTCCGCCAGTAATTTCCTGTGGGAACGTCGGACGTTTGGAGGGTAGTCGGGTCTAAAAGGTTGATGGAGGTACCGACGCGGTAGCACAGGGTAAGGGGCGAAATGTTTCCGATTTGACGGGCAAGCTTGATAGGCAGTGCGACAAGGTCGTCCTTGCAGATGGGGATAATCTCAACGGAGAATGTGAACTTGTAAGACTTCGTGCTGGTGTGGATATCCATAGAAATAAGCTCCTGGGACTTCTTGGTCTTGCAAGGGACGACGGAAGAGAGGAAGTCGACCATCTTCTCAGCGTGGTTTCGCTGAGCGAAGTAGAAATCGAGGCCGTCCTTAGCCTCCTTGATGTTGACTGTATCCTTGTGGGCGCCATTCTTCAAGATAAGTTGCTCCAGGTACAGGAAAGTACGCTTGTGAGGAACCTTCTGTCGAACCTGGACAGCAGCGCGCCATGTGTTGTGTGTATACGACTTCTTGCAGTCTGAATAGAAAGGGAAACATTAGTCGATCTGCGTTTCCAAAGGGAAGGAGAAATATTTCGCATACCATCACACTGCTGCGATGCAACCACATATTCCACCTCGAACGTCTGCTGAATGATTGTTCCCTGGAAAGCCTCCTGTTGAATTGTGATCTTGACCTTCACTCGACGAGAGTGAGGCTCTGTCCAAATGAAACTGGCGTCGATAATGCGGACTTTCGACAAGCCACGAAGACGTCGCAGACAGACCGCAAGTAATTCCTTCGATTCGGGGTTCGCGACGACCCAGCTGTTTGGGGGCTGGAGCCATCTCTCACAATCTCTGCAACAGTGAAGGGTTCCCTCACGTTGAATACTACATTTCCGGGCGCATAAGTCAGTATTTTGTCCACATGCGGGGTTATTGAGCGGAATCCAAGTCTTACCCTTGAGAAACGTCGACATTCAGTCTCAAACAATCCTGGCATAGAGCGCCAGCCGATGTGGTTCCATCAATGGGCGCACCACAGTTGCAGCAAAGAATCCTGAGATATATTAGGAACCGGCACGGCAGCAAAAAATCGCAATCAAAAAATGTTTAGCGATAAGAAACTCACGTGGCAGTGACGGTATTTTCCTGCAGCCCCGTCATGTAGACAGGGGCATCCAAATCCATCGACATCTTGGATTCAAGATTCAAACCGCGAATCCACTGAAATTCGAAGACTCACAAAGGTGAAGTGATGCAAGATCGGATTTGTAACTTTTTTGCCCCGCCTCGTTCCAGTCAACTTTTTTAAGGCTGACTCATCTGTTTGCTTTGTTTGTATGTCGGCTGCCCAACCCACCGGATCGGAATTACAATTCCCCTATCTTTATCTCGACACCTTAATATCAGGGCAAGTATGGCCTCAGGCTCCTTAATTCGAGTTCGTTCGAACATTCACACACCTTCTTTGCTCGTTATGTATATATACGGCCACCTCCCGTTGAGTGCAATAACTACTATAAACATTTAAATCCCCTTTTGACTCGTGTCTCTAAATATGCCGATGAATCATGGGCATCGCATCTAGTAACATATATTTATCGACGATCGTTTGTTCAACAATACTGTACTAACATCACCTTTCGAACTCACAGCTCAAGAAGCCAGTTCCTCCATTGCTTGAGCCAGATACATGATAAAATCTCGCGCATTGCCTGACTCCGGTATAGAGCACTTGGTGCCTCGATGAATGACGGTATATCTCATCGATCTGCAAACCCTATTCCTATCGGAATGGAAAGTGCGGTAGTGAAGTCTTTGGCCGAAACATTGGATCGTCTTATCATAACATGAACCCAAACCAAGTATCGAGGACCGGCGAAACTATCCTAAGGGATTTGAAGAAAGCCAATTTACCGTTAACTCCAGCCACCGGGCTTTCAGCAACGTGGCGTAGCGATCGCTCTACTTCTCGGGATATGCATTCGAGCACACTTCTTCACCGACATGTGGATGATGGCCCCTCACTCAACATCCATCTGCCATCAGAAAAATACCACAGACTTTCGGCTCGTCTACACCAACTACTAGAGGGCTTTTACTATGAAGGGCGACAATATGGCTTTACCTCCCATTTTTGATCCCTATGTGCTTAGCCCATTGGACCACATGACTGGCCCCATTCATCTTTCACCTTTCTTCACATTCCACCCTGATAACCCACATGAGGCTGTCCTGGCTCTAGAGACTGGTATCCGACGCCTCATCTCACTTCTACCATTCCTCGCCGGCAATGTCGTCCTCTCTCGCCAGCAATGTCGTCCTCTCTCGCCAGTTGCAAAGTAAAGAGAACGTGCGAGAGGTTCAGCCCGCAACAGCTGAATTTCTACGTGAACATCCACTCTTGAAAGTCAAACACCACAATTTATCAATTTCCCCCATGAAGCCTGGTCCCACTGTCTCACGAGATGCAATAATCACCGAAGATTTTGTCCCAATTGCAATCGCGATGGCGACGGGGGATTTGATTCCAGTTTTCAGGGCTCAAGCCAATGTCATGCGCGACGAAATCATCATCTGCTTCAGCTTTTATCACATGGCCTTGGACGGCTTCGGTTTTTGCAATGCAATGAAGTGTGTCGCCGACTGCTGTCGAAGTCCGGGTCTTACCTCTCTATCAACCGATCCTTTTAAGGAAGCACAAGCCCGACTGACAATCTTCGAAGCCGCACTGGATCCAAATACCCGACGTGAGCAGCATTCGCACTTCGGAGAATACCTTGGCGACGTCAATGAAATGCGGAATATAACGCCAGAATCACCAATCACTAAGGTTTTCACTCTAGATGCGGCAAGGGTTGAGTCCCTGAGAAACGCGTGCAATGCCATACTGCGCCGCCAATTGGGTACCGATCCTTACCTATCAAGGAATGTGGTCGTATCATCCTTGATGTGGCTATGCTTTATCCGATCTCGACATAGATATCTATCCATCAAAAGCCATTCGGACAAAGACACCATCCCAGAGAAGTCATGTCTTACGGTCGCTGTTGACGTCCGCGATCTTTTGCAACTTCCCTTATCGTATATGGGTAACGCAGTCCTTGCTATTCAAATTTTTACTGAGCCTGATGCCATTTCGGCTTCCCTGGCCAAATCAAATGAGACGTCCACTGTTACGGAAGATGTGAGCTTAAACGATGTCGAAATGCTTGCAAACCTCGCCCGTCAAACACATGAAATTACGCAGAAAATCACGGGGCCATACGTCAAAGGTGAAATATTGCACCGATGTGCAAGCAATGACTGGGCATCATACGCACGGCCTGGGGACATTTCTGTGAGTAGTATTCGACGTATATCATTCTATGAGCTTGACTTTGGATCATCACTGGGACGAGTGAGAAATTTTGATCTACCGGAGAATCGGATTCCGGGTCTTGGCTGGATCATGCCAATCCGGTTTGAGGGCGCACCTTGGGAATTGAGCATTGCATTTGAGCCGAGAATCATGGAAGGTGTACAAAGGGATCGACTGATGAAGTGGGTGTGTGCGAAACCGGTACCAAAGCTATGATTTAACCTTCGAATGTGCTTTATTGGCTTCTACTGTTTCTGTCTATGGAATGTACCTGCATCAAAATTTCGGTGCAATTGTCGGGGGCATTAGGCATATACTAATAGGAAAATGATGCCCAGTTCAAGACAAATCATATTGTTGTACACATACAATGAATGTATAGTGACCGAGTATGAAGTAGGGTGATATCGTGGGATATGGAGTTGGGAAAAAATTCTAGCCTCCGAGGACATGGAGGTACGGGTGATGGTGAGTCATACCCTGGTATCTCCCGTCGCATGTACTATTGCCAATGCATTCATTATTAATCTGGAGATCTACTGCATTCATGAAAACCACAGTGAATCCATCATGTACTAAAGAGCACCTGTAGTGGTGAGGTCGTGACGTTTATTTATTGGGAGGTGGTCAGGATACTTCGAGGCTGTTGTGAATACTAGCAAACTCTGTTGACAAGGCAAGCATAGAAAAGATCTGTGCTAGAAATGAGGTCAATCCTGGGCAAGTGTGAGGAAAGGAGCTTGAACTCAGGGAACAAATTAAAGAGCCTAGTCACCACAAGCATGCTAGTGATGTGGGGGGCTGTTCACCCAATCTTGGATTCCTGCTCTGATCATGTTGATACAGCGAGCTCTACCGCTGTTTTACCCAATTAGCCGCGCGTGACTGTAATCATAAGCTCTGAATTTTTCACGCTATATGTAGTACGTGTGCATGTTTGAAAAAGAGATTTCTAAGGCAAGAATTAGAGTATTGACAATATTCAGGCGCCACACTAGTGCAGGGGCTGAGTTCATGGCTAAAGGATGAACCAATAGACTTATTGAGCCTGGAATTGCACTGTAAATTCAAGTAGATATGTACCTCATAAGATTTTTAGGCACTCAAAGAACACCCAGGTTTTCAACTTTGCAACATCAAGCGCGATAGAAACAGCCAAATCTTGACTAACTACTCAAAGGTTGGCAAATTCGCTTTCACAATCAGACTTAAGTAGGAATGTAGTTACTTTCTTTGCTTATTCGCCGCTATCGTTGACCTCCCAGTACTGAATACCGTCCTTTGCGAGGTCCGACTCACTAATGTCATAGCATTGTCCTTTCTTATTTCCATCGGTAATTTAAACATCTTCACTTCCCGGTCCACCACTACACCCGGCTGATGCCCACCTATTGAAAGTGTTGAGAGTATCATACCATTCGATACTCTTAACGGTGAAACCAAAATCATTGCAGGAGCTGGTAGAGGAAACATCGTCGTTCGTAATGACCTTGCAGTTCTCGCTGCATTTCGTGTCGGTACAAGCCGTAAGCTGGTAGGCGCAAGCGATAGAGCCAGATGCGGCAAGCATCAACGCAATCTTAGGCACAAAGAGCATCATGACAAAGATGTGGGAGATCACTGTATTTGATAGGTATGTTTTGGAGTTGGAAATTCGGCTTTGAAGAAATCGGTCTTCGCAGGTAGTGATTGAACGAGGCGAGCGGCTGTGTGAACTGATCTCAATCTACATAAGGCTTTTTGGTTCCTTATATACCTTTCCCTTCGTGTTCTTGGTCTCAGAAGGCCCCGGAGGCGGATGAGGATACCGCGTTGCCATGTCTTGTGAAAGGATTTTTGAGTCGTGCTCGTTGCCTAGTTCGGAAGTGATGTGTCGTCGCGGTTCTGCTGCTTTTCTCTGTTACTATCTTAAGGTCTGGTTGTTGGATCGATGCCGGTTCAGGATTCACAGCACCTAATATTCAAATCTAATGTCGTGATCTTGAATGATGTCAGGACGCTGTTATTAGAAATGATATGCAGGAGGAATCCGATTCTTTGAACTGCTTAGATTGCTTAGATCTAGCTATTTCAAGGAACCGGGAAGGCAGGGTCCACATATCTAGTGGATCCATGGATGCAGTTGGGGGCGGTACCGTTAGTACTTTGGCAATCATTGAAAATTGGCAATTTTGGCCCCTTCCGATGTCTTCCATGTGCATGGAATCGACCCATCATGGCTATGTATGAATTATATGCCATATTATTGTACATATTGGAGCCAGGGGCTGAAACCTCGAGGCCAGTCGCTTGTGTAAACTTTGAAGGAGCAAGTAGGGTAAAATTATATGCCGTCAGTACATGTACAAGTAACGAGTAGGATATGGATCAGATTTCTGACTTAGTGCGAGGAAATTTTCGTTGTCTGACCTGACAATTGATAAATCGTTTTGGTTTCTTCGCAGAATTTCTCATCCGAGATTGTTCGAGTACATTGGTCCTACAGTTCGACTTGAGGAAATAGATGTAAGTAGTGTTAGAGAAGCAATAATGGATTGGACCTAAATGATCGGCGTCTTCGGTTAATACCCGGAAAAATAGCAACCTTGGAAAGCTGCAAATTGAGTGAACCGATTGAAGACGGGGCCACTCTTAACATCCATACATGCGACCGCAACAAGAACCTCGGATATAGGTATGCTCGGCGCTATACATTAGAAAACCTGGTCTCAGAAATCCGGTCCATCAACCCTCATAATATCGGAATTATTCTCAATATCTTCTAAGGTGTAAAGAAGCTCGCCTTTCGGACCATATGCATGGGGCTCGTCACGGGCGACTTCGACAACATCAAAGACGGTAGTTGTCTTTCGGAAGATGCGATCCATCTCTTCCAGTGAGCGAGACGTGGTTTCTGGAAAGAAGAAAAAAACGAACGGGACGATGAACGCATTGCTGTAAAGAGTCAGCAACATGTACGAGAATATCTAGATTGGCCGACTCACATAATAGCAAAGATAACATATGTCTTATATCCAATGTTATTAAAGGCGATTGGCGTAATCATGACGACGATGAAGTTCCAGATCCAATTAGAAGAGGTGGAAAGAGCGTTTGCAGGGCCACGAATCTTCAATGGGACAATCTCTGCAGGGTATAACCAAGTCATACCAAGCCACCCAATACCAAAGAAGGTATTGAAAACAAAAAGGAAGACAGTTTGGACAATCCCTGCCTTAGTTCCGATGTCATTGCTAGTATTGGAAGTGCAAATACTATTAGAGATAGCCAGAACCACCATAGAGAGCGACATTCCAACTGAACCGAAGATCATATTTGTCCGGCGACCGAATTTCTCAATAGTGAATATAGCAACCACAGAAGCCATAAAATATTCCGTTCCATTACAAGCGGAGATCAGTCGAGACACAGTGCTGGTCAATCCGATTTGATTCTCTAGCAAAGTAGGAATATAGTAGGTGATAAGATTAATACCACTAATTTGCTGGAACATCTGATTCACGTATGCCAATATAGTGCGATGGAAATGGCGGTCCTCATTCATAGTGAACATGTCCCGGAATGAGCCCTTGGACATTTCCAAAACGGTTGCTTTAATATTGGTGAATTCAACATCCACAAGTTGCTCGTTAGTATCATCGCCCATTAAGGACTTAAGAACGTCGCGGGCTTCATCTTCACGACCCTTAAGAATAAGCCAGCGCGGAGACTCTGGCAGGAACATAACAAAGGCGAGAATGATAAGCGCGAAGACTATCTGGAAGGCAATAGGAAATCGCCAGGCAACTTCACTCGGATCAGCAAACATGAGGCCGAAATCAACCCAGTAACTAATGGTGACACCACAAGTAGCCATAGCGCCCTCGATCATTACCATCTGGCCACGACGGTGAGATCTGCAACATTCAGATTGCCAAGTGGGTACAGTGGACGTATTGATACCGTTTCCTAGTTTTTGGTTCATTTCAGCCTTTTATATTCTTTGAACAGTCTAAAAGCCTATAACTCTTACCGAAACCGGTCACCAGTCGACCAACCACGAGCTGTGCAAGGCCGTAAGAGGTACACTGCAAAATGGCCCCGATACACATGATAAAGGAACCAAGGAAGATGGCTTTGCGCCGACCAATCCTATTGCCAATCCAGATTGTTGGGATCGAACCCGCAAAACAACCTAGGTTGTATGCAGCGACAGTAATGCCCTGTCGCGTTGATTGGCTGCTCTTCTCGGCTGCAGACCAACCATGCATATGCGCATCTGTCGTGTCTATTGTTGGGAAGTACTTGACAAAGGACTCAAGCGTGAGCAAGCCTCCAGTGACACCCTGGTCATAGCCGAAAAGCAGGAAGTCCAGGCCAGCTATGATGCCAATGGCTACCTGCAGCCTCGAGCCATTGAGACCCAAGAACTGCTTGGTGCCCATCACAGCAGTAGAAGCGTATGTGTTGAGAATTGTGTTCTCCCGTGTGCCTTTCTCTGGAGATCCTCAGTGGGTTCAATAATAGGACCCTGCAAGCTGGCTATAGAGAAAAATTTGCAAGACGACGATCCAAACAGAAGACCAACACCGCGTGGAGACTGGGTTGGGCTTTTTGCGGAAACACCATCCCGAGCTACTTTAGCTAGTGCAAACTTTAATTGTATCTGAGATATGAATGTCAATATACATACTCCTAATCTCCCCTACAATGTAGGTGGCGCTTGTGGTATCGACTTGTGCGGTGGAGGGCTTTGACGACCAGTTAATAGGAGAAGATGTAAACACGAGAATTTATGGATATAGACGGCTCGTAGTGGGGCAGCTCAGCTGAAGAACCTATCGACTCATTGCAGGCCCATCCGCTCTAAGATGCCGGGAGACTCCACTCCGCGACCGTGCGTCAGATTGGCTCTCAGATCAGCTGAAGAGCCCACCGCCTTATCGCAGATCTTACTGCTCCTAGATGGTGGGGGTTTCACCAGTCCCTCGCTTGGATTTCTTAATCGAACGATCTTTTTAGGTTTGCATGGGTTCAGCTGTCCTGTTATATTATTAATCACTAGACTCATTAACATTTTAGGTAGATATACAATGTTAATAATATATTCCTGAGCTATCAAAAAAGGAAAGTGCATATAGTGCATCGGAAGAATCAAGCCACTTGGCGTATGTAAAACACGTCCAGGGTGGGTCAGTTTAAGTAGCCGAAAAAAACATTTGGATGCATCAAACCTCAGTGACATTAGGGCACTGTGGACGCCACTCAAAAGATCGGCATAGCAATGAGAATATGCACTCATCTCTTAGCTCAAGAAAGCAGGAATGATAGATGGAAGCATAGCCCACAGCCTACAGGTGCTCAGGCAATCATAGGTGAAAGGACGCGACGGGCCCTGCAGCGCGAGATGTCCTTGTACTACGGCGGTGAATGGAGTGGGGCTATAGTGATCATGGAGTACAGCTCAGATCTTAAACATAGGATGGACTTGCAGTATTGTGTCTCAATAGAGCTAGTGCATACTTAGTATTAGGTTACTGTCCTTTTTTTGGATTCAAAATCCCTCAGTCCTTGACTTTCTGATCTACCTTTCAAAATCTTTGCATCATCGAATAAGCCCACCAAGATGCAGAAACTCGCATGCCCAACTCAGATTATAAAGCAGTTCCGAGATGATTACCCTGATATCACCTTCGTTCGTTTTCAATGGCAGGACTATTCAGGGGTTCTTCGGACTCGTGTACTTGTTCTTGAGTCCGTCATTTCTTTGATTGCCGAAGGAAAACCCACTCAGGCCGCTGGCATCGCGATAGACTGCACTGTCAACAATATTGTTCTACAACGAAACCCGCCTAGAGGCATGTACTGGGCAATTCCGGACTGGTCGTCTCTTCGTGTAGCTTCTCACCCTGAAACTGCATTGGTGATGTGCGCCTTGGACTACGAACAACATAACACAGTTCGTAGTGACCTCTGTCCCCGGCAGGCGTTGACTTCGGTGCTGCAAGAGGCAAGCAATACCTGGGGACTGGATTTCCTCGTGGGCTTTGAGGTGGAGTTTACTGTGATGAAATTGTGCACCTCCTCAAATGCAATGGTTCGATGTAGTCAAGGCTTTGGTATTTTTTCTGTTGCCGGTCTACGTGATCCTTGTTATCAATATGTGGAGCAATGCGTTCGTCAGCTATGCGCTCAGGGTGTGGAAATTCTCGCGGTACACACAGAGGGAATCCGAGGACAATATGAAATTGTCTTAGGGCCACTTCCACCAACCCAAGCGATTGATCAGTTAATACTGGTACACGATTACCTCAAAGACATATTTTTCCGCCGCGGGTATACGGTTACCATGTCACCAAAGCCAGTTCATTCGGAGCCCCTAGCTAATGGCCAGCACATGCACCTTTCGCTTCAGCCCGCCAGTCCTCTTCTTGAAGAGTCATTCCTTGCGGGCATCCTTAAGCGTCTTCCTGGTCTGTGTGCCTTCTGCCTACCGCTGGAAGTATCTTACGAACGACTTAAGCCAAACGAGGCTGGATTTTCAGTCGCCTGGGGAACAGACTCTCGACGTGTTCCTATTCGGAAGGTGAAACCTTGTCACTGGGAAATCCGATGCATTGACGTCACTGCCAACATGTATTCCACCTTGGCAGCAATCTTGGGAGCTGGACTTCTGGGGTTGGCAGGCAAAGAGCCACTTCTTTGGCCGGATCTGGGAGTTCCAGAAAATCAAGCTTCAGATTGTAGCGAGCCGCTGCCACAATGCCTCGAGGATTCTTTAGCAATCTTGGATGCAGATACTGGGTCTTTGGCCACTATGGTTGGTCGTCCCATGATTGACCACTATATTAAAATGAAGCGTTTCGAGATCGCTCAAGTGAAAAAGATGGACTCAAAGGCATTCAGAGAACTTCTCATTGAGCTGTTCTAAATCTATGGAAGCCCTGGAGACATGCCGGCCTCCGATACTGAGGACTAGCCCGGCGGGCCATGGGCCTAGTTACTTGTATCAAGGTTGTTAGATCTCACTCTCTTAGCTTCACTTATAAATAATCCTCTAGCGTGGAAGAAACCACCTCCCAGATAAACACAGTACCCTAAGCAGGTATTTGGAAACCTAAGCTTCAAAGTAATTTTTCGGTTGCCGCTTGAAATCCCGTCTCTTTCAAATATTTCCACCAGCTCTAGAAACAGATGGTATATGTAGATCGACAAGTCGACCCATCACGAGACCTTTCGTGGTCAACTATAAATGGCCTGTGCAATGTTTTCCGAAGGCCTTTTATCTTTCCGGGTCATTAATAAAAGAATGTCATCAGCGCTAGTGGGCTGGGATTCAACAGCCTCGCGGATATGTCTTTGCGCGGCTTGGATGCGGCAACGAAGCGCAAAGGGGGAAAAGTCTGTGTCGGCAATTCTTCGAGGACAGAATAGTGATGATGATGCGGTCTTCGTATCCGCAAAATGGAAGTTGGCTCCAATATGGGGTTTAAGTAAAGTGTGGGTGGAGAGAGAAATGAGAACCAATGTATCAACGAGCGTCACGGTGGACTTCGAATTCCGTGACGCAGAAGAGAAATAGAAAGAAGACATCAAAATCTCACGTAACAAAACTGGGTCACGGAGCGCGAGGCCTACATACCTAGAGGCACTGGTTATATCAAACCCATGGAGGGTAAGAACTACGTGACAGGAGCTCATGTATTTTGACACAAGCGCCATTCCCAAGCTGCATACGGAGCACTCTCTCAACCTGTGATTCAATTTCCACGACTCTTTCAACTCATCTCATAAGAATAGCCTGTAGAGCTGTTGACGATACGATATCGGCGCTGTTTTCCCATATCGTCAATCGGCATCGTCAACTTCGAAGTCTGCCGATATCGTATCGGCAATCGACATCGACAGTTCTGTAAACTGTCGATACGATATCGGCAAATGAAATTATCGTCGGCGATATATCGTCACCCTTAATTGGACAATAAGAGAATAGCTCTTGGTTTTAGGTGTATGAAACTCTACTAGAAAGAGAATGCAAGCTTAGCTCCTCGTTAATTAGCGCAATCCGCTTCCATTGTGGAGTCCTACGTTGTGTTGTTTCCGTACTATGTGGCTGTGTATGTATCTACATATTTTATGTTGCTCTGCTGTCCTATTGATTCTGCTACTGCAATTTACATGTCTAATTCTTTCTAAGTTGCTTCCATTCCTCTGCGCATATATATATAACTTCGTTATCCTTTTCCTGCCAACATACGTTTAATGTACTATCATATTACCTGACTTATCTATGGCTACGCCTCCTTCTTCCGTTGTGCTATATGGCAGAATATCCAGAGATCATAAGGGTCCAATCCCATTTTATGGTTCAACTTTGTTTAGACGCGACGCGTCTCAGAGTCTGGGACGCGTGCCCCGAGCTGTTCTTTGTTAACAGTGACCTGCTCTTCCAGAAACCAACCAACTCCACATGACTCTTCAGCCCTGGCTATACTGAACCACTGCGTCCATATCGACAGTGAGCTGTGGTCAGCAAATCGTATTCAGTCGCAAACTGCACCACTGGCCTGGTATATCCAACACAATATGCGTACCCGGCAGAAACGCCTCAACTACCGAGTCCTGAATGACGAGAGCGATGGAGAGTCTTTGCCCGAGGATCTAACTGACCAATCAAGCGAACCAAGTGAGCCGACGAGTAATCTTACACGTACTCTCCCAGCCTGTCAAGAAGACGTGGAAGTCCTCTCCAACATACCAGATTGCGAGCTCCTACCTTCCGAGTCTGTGTCACAAGTGCTAGTATCCCAAGAGAGCTCAACAGATGCTGGTACTTCAATCACAAGCCACGTTTCCTCTCGGTACGCCAAACGATCAGCGCCTGCTACTGAGTGGATCTGGGGGTACTTCGAGATCACAGCCGTTGATTGTCCTTGGGTGATCAAGAGGACCAACAAGAGGAGGCTGGTCGACCGAGAGATTTGCTGTACGTATGTAGATGAGAAAACGGGAAAACGCTGTGACTGGCATACGTCAGATTCCCAGAGGCAAAATACAACCAGCAACATGAAAACTCACTTGGCAAAGCATGACATTTACTGCCCGACCTCCAGTATACAGCCAGTGAAGAAGGGACCAGACATTCGGAGTTTCATGGATGGTAAACAGAGTCTCACCCATCAAGAGGTCTTGGAAAGGAACGCCATTCGCTGGATCGTGACTGATATGAAAGCCTTCACCACTGTCGAGTCTCCAGAGTTTCAGCAGATGTTTCGAGACATTCCTGGGATTGAGCCTCCTTTCACATCTCGCCACACCTTGCGTGATCGAATCATGCAAGAGTTCGCCATACAGCGCACGAACCTGAAAAATGAGCTGAATTTGACTTGCAAAACCATTGCGTTATCACTGGACATCTGGACAAGCCAGAATCATCTTCCTATTTTAGGGATAATAGGTCATTGGCTGACAGACGAATTTGAGTACCGTGAGAGATTACTCGAGTTCACCGAACTCCAGGGCATTCATAGCGGCGAAAACCTGGCAATTGCAGTGGAAAACATGCTTATCGACTTAAGTCTCGAGGACAAGCTCATTTCCATTACAGGCGACAATGCCAGTAACAATGAGGCCATGGCCTCGGAATTATTCTTCTCTCTTTCCGACCGACCTAGGGCGGAAGACGCAATGCCAGCACCACTCTATCGAGGGCTTGACAGCTACATCCGCTGCCTGGCTCATGTCCTCAATCTGATTGTGAAAGATATCCTGCGTGCCCTGGGGTCAGGGACTCTGGAACAAGCGCAAGTTGCCTGTGACTGTTTACAAACTGGTAACTCGATCACCGACCAGTCAGCTGTAGGAAAGTTACGGGTCCTCGCTCTTTGGATTAACCGAAGTCCTCAACGCCGACAGAAATGGAAGGAGATTTGCAGAATCAACAATCTCCCAGACAAATTTGTTGAGTACGATGTTGTGACACGATGGAACTCAACATTTCGCATGGTCGACGATGGCTTGAAGTCAAGGCAACAAGTCAACAAATTCCTAACCCTTCAGGAGGAACTCCCACCGTTCACTCTCAAAGATTGGTCACGGCTGGAACAGATTCACACTGTACTGCACAAGTTCAATGAGCTTACTTTGTTCATTTCCAAGCGCAATCCACAAATCAGCCTCGCAGTCCCGATTTACTATGAGCTACACGAACTGCTTGATGACGTGAGGGAGGGCAATGGTGACTTCGCAAAACTGGATCGGGATATCGTAGCTGCAGTGAATCAGGGAATGAAGAAATACGCAAAGTACTATTCCATTATGGACGACTGCGATACCTACTACACTGCCCTCATCTTGGATCCCCGAGTCAAAGGCGAGATGGTCTTACGGGAACTTCAAAATGGCAATGCAGGGACAATGATTCTGGAAACGATTCGCACCAATCTCCATCAGGTATACGCGGCTAGTAACCCGGAGCATGACACCGCTGCATCACAGTCGTCTTCCCTGAAGCATAGTGATGTGGAGTCTAGAATGCTGAAGAAGTTGCAGGCGCGAGATCCACCGCTCTCAGATATTGATAAGTACTTCGACACCCCTCCGATCAGCGTCGCAGACACCACCGGCCAGAAATGGCTCGGTAATTGGTGGAAGATGCATAAGGGCGAGTATCCGCGGATGGCAGCAGCAGCCAGGGACTATCTAGCGATTCCTGCTTCTGAAGTTGCTGTTGAGAGAGCCTTTAGTACAGCGAGGGATGTGCTAGGCATCCGGAGATATTCTTTGAAAGGGGATACCATAAGAATGCTGATGTTGATTCGCGATGGGTATAAGTGTTAGCGGTCATGGGTCGGGGTTGATGAAATTAATATTCCGGTTCTGCATTCATAAATTGTCAAAGTAAATTGCTGTTCAACAAAAGCCCGTTCGCTCTCTTGATTATTCTAAAGGAAAAATGGGCCAATGCCGATACGATATGACGATATCGTGAGTGACGATATCGTCAAATTTGAAGCCCGCCGATATCGTACCGGCAATCGGCATCGGCAAATTCAAAAGCAGCCGATATCGTATCGTCTGTCGATATCGTATCGTCAATATCGGTATATCGGCAATATCGTCAACAGCCCTAATAGCCTGAATGCCACTGATACAGTAACTCGCCCAATCTAAGTTGACCTAAAAATAGCGCTGGTAGCGATCCTCAGTAAACACTCGACAATTACTGGAAAAGAGCGAATGCCGGAGGTGACTTCAGTCTTTGGTGATGAATTTTGCAGCTCACTTAGTCTAGAACTGGGTACAAACTTTTCCTTCTACTACTACTACTTGGTCGTCTCAACTGTGTAACCTGTCTTCAATTATCAAGGTATAGACCGTATAGTTAGTCACGCACGCACAGGCTTTGAGGCTTGATTAGTCATCATAGGTGGCGAAACTGACCCAAGTCACATGATACCCCCGATCAGCGCTGGCTCCCTTGACTCCTTTTTACCAGCACATGCTTCGATTTCCTCATTCTTACAACTCCATGGAAGCTGCCTGTCATTAGGAAGATGGTAATCACGTGTGCGGGGTTATCATTGCATCCATTGGAGCTCTAAAATAGCAGGTCTCTGTTGTCGAGAAGGATTAGCGTCTTCACATTTCGCAAGAGCATGGTTGACCAAATTGGCACAAGAATGCTTAGGGACCACCATTTTCAGTTAGACACATTATTGTTAATGGCGTGGTGTTGACCCACAAAAAAACAAACTTTAGGCTGCTGTCGTCGGATGCCTCGGTGCAACCGCGTTACGATGGTGGTGAATTCTAGGTTCAACTCTGAGACCATAACTGACTCAAAGCAGGAAGGCATTGTGCTGGTCGACAACAAAAGTAGCTGATATCGAGCAATGAGGTACTCTGGTCCATATCACACGATATTGGTTTTCATGCATCTTAGGATCAGTCACTTTCCGTCCTTCACTTGAGCTTCACCTTCGTAGGTCCCCTTCTTCCTCCTTGCCGCTCCCCACAATACAACTGCGAACTACAAACTCTCTCTTGTTCTCTTGCCCCTCCCTGCTGCCCTTGCGATCTCCTTGTTTGCATCATCGGAAGAAGTCGTTCCTCCGTCCTCTCTGGCGGCTAGATTCGATGAAGTCGAGACGATCCTACGGCGTGTTCCTGGGTGTCGTCTTCGTGTTGGGCTTATGGTCCCTCAGATCGGCGCAGTTCCAAAGTTTCGGACAGGGCTGGCTAATTCCTTCAGATCTGGCAGGGCAATTGCGAGAAAAGGGTCTCAAACTATCGGCAGATACGGTGTTCGATACCCATACGGCTGGGAAATATTGTGTCAAACCAAACATTACGTCCAACGAATATACTCTCGATCGGCCCCAAAGGATTCGGACCGAAGAAATCCAGACATACATCAATGCGATCGTCAATCCCGGCGACAATCCTACCTTCAATCAGCTTCAGTGCCCCCACACCATCGGATCGCGATATGACATACTCCTCGTACCGGACAACAAACATGATGGAAAGAAGCGATACTTCTTTGCACTGAATCTGTACCAAGCCGCTGGCGTTTTGCCCCGACTCATGGGTAGCATTATCGAAGCAATGCTATTCCTTGGGCCAGAACACTGCGTCTTATCAATCGTTGAGGGCCGTTCAGACGACGGCACATGGGATATCCTTAATGCGCTGAGATATCCTGTCGAAAAGCTTGGAGCGGAATTTCATCTCGAAGTGGATGGGGCAAATCCCAAAGCGAAAGGTGTGGACCGGATTGAGGCCATGTCGAGGCTGCGGAATATGGCGCTGGCGCCTCTCATGTGTGGATCCAAGGCAGAGCGCAAACAATATGCCAAAGACTCTATCATCATCTTCATCAATGACGTGGCATTGTGTCCGGAAGATATCCTTGAGCTGCTGTTCCAGCACGTTACCCAGTCGGCTCACATGACGTGTGCCTTTGACTGGCAGGACAGTGGTAATTGCTTCTACGATAGCTGGGTCTCTCGCTCTCTGGCGGGTAATACCTTCTTCGACATTCCACGGGAGAACTGGGACTACAAAGACTTCCTTTTCTTTGACGATCCGCCGAGCAAGAAGCGCTATGAGGCCTTTCTTCCGTTGCAAGTTTACTCTTGCTGGGGAGGGATGGCCACCATTGATGCGGCATCGTTCCTGCAGAGAAAGCTCAAGTTCAGGGCTTCCGAAGAGGGCGAGTGCTATGCTGGGGAGCCGACATTATTAGCAAAGGACTTGTGGCGCATGGGCATGGGCAAGATCATGGCAGTGCCGACGGTTAATGTTGCGTACAGCAATAAGGAGGCCAGGGGCACCAAGGCAGTTCGGGGCTATGTGGCAGACCATGTCAACACAACGTTAGTAGCTTTAGGAGATGAGTTGATTCCATGGCAGCTTGAACCTCCTGGTATGGTCAAGTGCCTGCCTGATTTTAGTAAGCCTTCATGGACGAAGCCAATATAGGCCAATTTCCTGTTTCCCGAGATCTCTTTGCACAGTTCGAGCAACCTTGGGGATTTGGTTCGCTCATCTGCACTTTTGTTTCGTCTTCGTGAATCCCGACAGCCTACCTAGGAATGTGCTAAAACTTTCGAGCGTTGAATAGACAAATGAAGTTTTCATGTATAAACGTACTCATCGGTTATACCGGTATTGGCTAGAATTCCAGCGAACAGCGCTCCCTTTAAAGATTGTGCTCTCATGCACATCCTCAGATCCGGGTTTTGATTGTAGAAACCTTGAGAATCCGACCTTCTCGTGGAAATCCAATCCCAATTCAAGCTACGATGGCAAAATGGAAGACGTAAACCACGCAGCCAGATTGAACGCCCAAACCTCTTATCAGCCCTCTTTGTCAGCTCAAGCCACTCAATGAGATCGGGGCAAAAATGCAGCTTCAAGCCTCAACAGCAATAGGTTTGGATGGCCGTCTCGATCATAAAGCTGGCAGAGGAGGTTTCAACAAGGGTTTTCGCCTTGAGCTAAATGATTGGAAAGTAGCTTTGGCACGCATCCCCAATAGAATCGCTGGCCCCTCTACACGGCCGCCTCGGAAGTTGCGACTATGAGTCCGCCCCGTCAAATCAAAATAAATGAGACGACTCATGTGCCTGCAAGGCTTGAGACATCCCGCAGATACCCGCCCTCGAATACTAGGCGGATGTACCACCTCTCATAGCCCCGTAGGAACAAAGGTAAGCAAGTGAAACGCAGTTGGCAGGGCTGAATAGAAAAACAAGAAAAATCGCGGTCGGCGATTGCATGTAGCCCTGGAAATGTATAGGTGGCTTCTACTGTATTCAATAGAGAGTGGGGCCAGGGCGTATGCACTATGTAAACCCTAACCAGAATCGTCAATTGATCATCGCGCTGAAGAACAAACTAGCCCGGGCCCATTATGATTGAGACCCTGGCAAGGGATCGATCGATCGATCAGTTAATCATCACGACGAGCAGAGATGATCGTAATCTTGTCTCTCCACCTTTCGCAGGGAACTGCCTACAGTACAAACACACCAAGCCCTGATTAGGATTGTTGATTGGTCCTTGCGCTGAAGAACGAATAAACTCAGGGTCCACTACATTGAGAAGGGTCGATCGATCGATTAGTTTATCCTCGTGACAAGCTGAGATGATCGTCATCTTGCCTCCCCACCTGCCTTTGGGAACTGCCTAGACACGTTCCGTCACGGACTACAGTAGACATGTTTCCAAGCCAGCCCATCACATAGAGGGTACGATCGACGAAGTATTTGTAGACTATGGATTCCATACCCCATAGAATCCTCCGCTATTGAATTCAATACGAGCCCCTTTTTGGCGTGTTTACCCAAAGAAACGATATTTGGTGTCGGTGAATATTGGTCAGCCTTCGTCGCCAGACCTTATAAGGACCTTGGAAAGCGCCTCCCATCCTTTTTTCTAATTCTCAGTCGATATCTCCCGCAGCTTCCCAAGTATACCAATCAAGATGCAGTTCAAGCTCAGTAATCTGTTCGGCCTCCTCGTCGTTGCAGGCACCGCTCTCTCCCTGGACGTTGCGAGTTCTCTCGATGGCTACAGCGCCCTGGCCCATGATATTGGCGAAAATGCGAAGACAATCACTTTTCTTAATAGCTTCCAGACCGGAAAGGTGAGCAAAGCTAAAGCAAACAGCGCATTTTGTCATGCATTTTGTCATGAAATGCATTTGCTAACCCAAACTAGGAATTGGTCAATGGCTACAAAGGCCTGGTGGATTCCGAGAACCAGGGCTACAGTCAGTCAGTGGGTGCGCAGGCACTGCCTACCGACCAGCAGCAGGCAGCTTGCAACTCTTTTGTCACCGTAAGTCATCGCTTAAGTGACTCTGAAAAAGCCAAAGGAAACTCACGAAATTTAGTACGCATCGGTCTTGATCAACACGCTCCAGATTACCATCGGTAAGCATGGAGTACTGGCGAGCACTGGCTATGCCTCCCCGGTAGCGGCGGTGTTGCGAAATCTGGAGGGTATCACTGATGTATGTTCCTGCACGAAATCGTCAGAAATGCCTTGTTCACTTACATTGTCGCAGGAAATCGCATACACCCTTATCAGAGACCTCGCTCCCAGCTGCGGTGACAGCTTGAAGCATAGCAAGGGGTCTCTGGACCATATCATGAAAAGCGCTATGAACACTTACGCCAACGGCCTTCCCTAGATTTGACCCTCCAATATCAACAACGTGTTCTTCGGCTGAGAGATGCGAAACCACTGGATTGCAAAAACGGCCATTTTAAGAATATTGATTCTAATAAACGAATACCATCACCTTCGCGCTTGTAATTCCCTAGCCCCTGCTGCTCTCCCATGTATAGCTCATCCCGTATTTCAGTAGGGGTATCTCCATGCGTTTCCAGGATGCCAGCTTTCTCGGCGTAGGTAGCCAACCGCTTGGGCATTTGCGCGTGTGGTCAGCAATGTTTTCTCCCTTAGAATTGACCGTGCTGTCGCAGCTACACTGTGCTGTTGTTTGGTCCGAGCCAGTACTAGGAAGAAACCAGGGAGGCCACAGGCAGATCCTTAGCACTACAAAGCGGAATTCTGATTCTATGGCGCAGTAGGATATTTGGACGAAGACTTATGAGTTATGATCGAAGAGCTAAAATGTGTTAAGGCATGCCGTATTTATTCTCTAGCACTTTTGAATTCATAACGACTCTGTGAGCTTGTGAATTTCATCTGTATCAAAGGTTCTACAGGGTAGTCAATTTTCGCTGTACTTTCTAGCAGGCTAAACCATTGCTGATTAAGCATTCGAGCTGATGGCTGTATGGAGCGACAGTTGGGAGTGGACCCACTGCGATAACACGATAACGTGATAAAAAAGGAGGTTGTTAAAAGGACCCAAAAAAATTTGATAGTTGGATCCACGCTAAGCTGTATTAGGATAGCGCGGTAATTGTAGTTCAGAGGAAATTTGCCTCGTTTCTTCGGCATTCAAGAACATGTTCCTTCTACGGTTGATTTGACTCGATACATAAGATTGTCTTTTTATGTGGACGTGGGCACCCGGTAATTATATCAGGTATCTGAACACGGAGGTCTCATTCAGTATGCAACTTTGTACTCAGGGGGTTGTACGTATATCATAAGGTACATTAAGTTTGAAACATACAGTAGACCGCCTTAGGATACCGCCTACCATATTCCGACGCCAAATCGTGGACACGCTCATAAATCCAATAAGTGTAACACGAAAGTTCCGTCATCTTATATAATTCAAGCCTCATTTATGTGCGTGTTGGCCGAACTGCGGGCCAGTGCCTTTTTATTAGTAATTATAAGTCAATTTGAGGTTAAAGCCTGTAGAAAGACATAGCAGAAAGTCGACCCAGGGGTTTCAAACTAAACGTACGCTCCTGTAATCGCTGGATACCGAAGAAACCAGGCAGAATTCTTATGAATTACAATTACCAGCCTAGTCCCAGTGCGGCTTAGCGCGGATGCGACTATCAATTGTTTGGGTCCGTTTAATTAACAATCTCCATTAAAAAGCCTAAATGGATTTCCGCCCTGAAAAATCCTCGTAGGGTTATTTACTACTGACTAGACGCATTTCGCATGGCTTCCAGTCGTCCCCTGCCCATCGCTGAGGCATGGGAGAGTCCTGATGCTTATGTTGAAGAGCTTCTCTCTTTCTCTACCACATCGGTGCTTTTTATGAACTTGTGCGGCGGCGTGCATATGGTCGACTTTTTGACCCGCGAGCCTGATGTCTATACAACACTACTGCCAGAAAATTGGAGGTCTTTTTTCGAGCAGCATGATATTCAAGATATCTTCCAGCTATTCCTTAGGGAGGACCTTGATCAATTACAAGGACCTCCGGGTTCCGATGCAGATCACAGCAGCCGTCCTTGGAAAAGCGGAGCATTCCCACCTGAAAGCCTCTTGGACTACATTTGCAATGTTCGCCGACTGATACTACAACAAGGCTCATTTATCTCACCTTCGAAGAGAATCGACCTACCGAAGCAAGTTGCTATGCGCATGAACAGAAAAAAGATGCACGAGGTTGAATGCTTTTCACAATATGTTGCATCCCTGTCAGACACTGTTCATGAGCACCAAGGAGAACCGGTCTCTCATATTGTGGATTTTGGAAGTGGACAGAACTACCTGGGACGCACCCTCGTCAGCTCCCCTTATCATAAGCATATCATCGCAATCGAGCGCAAACATGAGTACATTACAGGTGCCAAGGGTATGGATGTTCGCGCTAAGTTAGCGAATGACCCCAAGGCTCTTCATCACGCCAAAAGCAAGGATCCATGCGATGGCTGCGACGGAACTACGGAAAAGAACACATCCGAGACAAGAAATACGCTCCAACCATCAATAGAGGGCTCTCAGATCTCGGAGGATGTTACTATTTCCAATATGCTAGGCGAGATTAGCCTTGAACCAGACGAGCTGCTAGGCTCTCTGACAAAAGGATCAATCGGACAAAAACTCCCGAAGGCAGAGATCGATAGTCGCGGTACTCTCAGCTATATCGAACATGACATCCAAGATGGCTACCTAGAGCCTATTATCGAACACGTCACTAACCCATCCCCGGATGGTACCCCAGACGGGGCAGATAAGAAAGAGGCCAACGCCAGAGTAATGGTTGTTTCTCTTCACTCTTGCGGAAATCTTGTTCACCATGGCCTTAAATCCCTCATACTCAACCCTTCGGTCGTGGCAGTTGCTATGATCGGCTGCTGCTACAATCTATTGACCGAACGCCTCGGTCCAGCCACAAATCAACTGCCTATCCTTCAATCCCTGCATCCTCGACTTCAGGAGACTGGCTCATCATACGATCCGCACGGGTTTCCTATCTCCAAATACTACGAAGACTACCGAAGTCCCGGAACAACGACAGGTATTAGACTTAATATCACAGCACGTGCATTGGCCGTGCAAGCTCCACACAATTGGACACAGAAAGACATGGAAGTGTCATTTACACGTCACTATTTCCGTGCTCTTCTCCAGCGTATCCTCGTTGATCGAGGTGTTCTTCCTAAACCCCCAGCGCCAGAAGATTCTTTCTCTGATGGATCCCACTCAGAGTCTAAAGCCAACGCATTTATCATCGGGTCGGTGCCCAAATCTGCATACAAGTCCTTTAATGCATATATTCGTGCGGCTACGGTCAAGATGAGCGGAGACCCGATTTATGGTTCCAAGATACGGGACCACATTGCTACCATGACGGATGAGGACATTGAGCACTACGAGGCCGAGTACATTCACACAAGGAAGCATATTAGTATTGTGTGGAGCTTGATGGCATTCAGTGCCCAGCTTGTCGAGTCCATAATTGTTGTGGATCGATGGCAATATCTTCGGGAACAGGATTCCGTCAAAGAGTGCTGGGTTGAGCCAGTGTTTGACTACAGTCAAAGTCCGCGTAATCTCGCAGTCATTGGTCTAAAGAAGTGACCATTGTCTGTGTTTGCAAATAGAATTATGGGTTCAAACGAGTGCAAAACCACAACAGTCAAAAATACCACCGAGTCACATTCTCAGCGTGTCAATGACCTCGGGAGTAATCTGTAGATTCTACCGACTATCGCTAACTAGTAACTTTTGAAAGTCCGAGTGTGCCTTATATACAAATTACTTGTTTGTCAGTACAATTTGCAGGGCTCACGTACAGGTGTCACAATACAGGTCGGAAAAACCTCATCCCGTCTGATCCGTAATAACAAGTAACAGGGGTTCCCCACCACAATATGTTCTCTCTGGGATGGGATTATTGCACTCTTACGACTCTTCTATGTCTCCATCCTCACATCACCCGCAGATGAAGGAGCCTGTTTGCGTTTAATTTAATTTACCGTGGCCCGTGACGTAGTCGCTTTGTACCTTAGTATTACTTACCGGGAGAGAAGACAAAGATTCACGTGTGGGGCCGACAAGGCGACATCACCTGGCTTCACGGGGTCCTGTCAAGACTTCGACACCTCGCTGCCATTACCTATCTCTCACCATGCATCTCTTCGCGCGCGCTCGGGCAAATTTTCTGTCTTGGACGTATCAAATACCACTCCCGTTGGCAGACTCAGCACATCCTACATTCCAGTCCTGGCACCATTTCGACCAAGTCCAAGAGTGGAGTCCTATTCTCCCGAACAGTACAAGCCGCCCCGCAGAGTCAACGGACCGAGAGTTTCCATCGAATCTAGTGCTGCTGACATGGAACATTGACGCAACGTCTTCCCGAACCTCAGAACGCGTTACAGAAATCATCACACTCATTACTAAACTGGATCCTAAGGTGGACGTTCTTTTCCTCCAAGAGGTTTCAAGGCCTGCCTTGCAGCAAATATTAGAGGACGACCGCATCCGCAGTTCTTGGCTTTCAAGTGAACGCGATGACGGAGCATGGGGCAAACAATCCTTTGCAACGATGATCCTAGTATCCAAGACACGCTTTGTTTTGGATCCTCACTCCAGTATAAGCAATCCCATCTTAGGTCATATCTGGCGGGTGAAATACCCTAGTCACTTTGGTAGAGATGCGCTATGCTGTGATATCCTTATTAATTCGCTCAAGGAGTCTGAAGCTTCTTCTGCTACAAGAACAAGACTTGTAAATGTTCATCTCGATTCACTGGCCATCAGGCCGTCCCACCGACCCCAGCAAATATCTATCGCTTCTTCTTTCCTCCGCAGCGCAGGCCGCGGGCTAATGGCCGGTGATTTCAATCCTGTTCTCGACGAAGACGCCAACCTTCTCGAAAATAATGGCTTGACGGACGTCTGGAAAACTCTTCATAGCGAGGAGCCCGGTTATACGTGGGGAGAGGATGGGGAGCAACCGTTTCCTCCAAACCGGCTCGATAAAGTTGCCACTTTGGGGCTCACTCCTTACAGTATCAAAATTTTAAAGCCAGGAAGACTCGGCGACTTGGACGAGTCCAAATCTCAGCAGTCTGAGCTTGAGGGAAACGTCCCTTGGAGTGATCACAATGCTTTGCTATGCACTTTCGGTCTGAACATTCATGATCATTATGGTCATGATGCTCAAGAGCGTCCATAAAAAAGGGCACCTAGTCAAGCACTGCGAGTACTCTGGCTGGCGGCAATCGCTAATAGTACATAGACGGCTAGTACTAGCCTAGTCGTATATAATATAATCCTATAGCCCCTTTCCTAGGAATTAGTTAGCCGTTATCTTCTTTTCTATAGTGCAGACTAAGTAGGTCCGTAATATTAAGGAAGATGAGAGTCTTATAGGAGCGCAAGTGATCTAATACTTTAAGTTTTCCCGGGAAGAAGTCTAGGTTCTATTTAAGTGCACTAGTCAGAGTATAAAGAGAATCCTGTCCTTACCGGTGGACTACGCGATATTGAACTTGTTGATCAATAATTCAGAAGGCTTCTGACTAGATCCAAGCAAGATATCGCTGGGGTTCTCTCCAAACAGGTTCTTCTCATTCGGCTCGACGTAACGGATATCTTCTGCAACACAGGGGGTTTTTGATCTAGTGGCAGTTCCATGACTGATATTGCTACAGGGCAGTAGTGGTATGTCAACAGACCTGTGACAATGCCAGTCTTTTGCTTTCTGCGATGTGGCGGATAGGCTCCATAGATCACAATTTCCCCACTTACTTAATCGTCGTTGAAAGTCGGGTTGTCCAACCAAAGTCGTATTTTCTCTGAGGCAAAGATATCATGTTCCTTCTTAGAAGTGGTATAATCGTCAATCCGACCCTCAATCCAACCACTCGTACCCCGGGACGTTCCCAGCAAACTGCCGATTTTCCCGGCCGAGCCAAAGTCGATCAGGACCGGCATTGCACCGCTGGCCTCGGAGTCGTCGACCAGCACATTCGTCGGGTTGAGGTCATTGTGTGCCCGACCGAGTGAATGTAAGTGATAAACAGCGGACTCAAGCGCGTTCATGAATGCTTTCTTATCGATATTTCCCGCTCCGCGGCTGAGATGGTTCTTCAGGTCGTGCGAATGGCGGCTGAGCACAAGCTCGCTTTTACTACTACCCTTCCTTTTCCCCAATTCCTCCTAATTTCCCCCCTCTCCCTCACTCATTACAACAACCCATCAAGGACCTAACGGTATGATTTGACCGACTTCTCACGCTAACGAAGAAGCATTTTCATAACACTAATGTGTTGACTAGAGATGGAAAACATGACTGAACCACCCGCTTCAACTATCAACAGCGCCGATTTGCCCCCTGCGTTTTGGGCAAACAGAACCCAAGATCCAATCTGGCCACGAGCCCGTACACAGACCAAAAAACTTGGCACGCTGATGGAATACATGCAGCGCCTGCCACTCCTGTGTGAGTCAACAATCAAACAACCTCCAAAAAATCGCAAGTCAAGGTGGCCATGGAGCACGCAAGCGTTCAGCAATTTCATCGCTCAGAAGAAATAAATTGCGAGGGATCCCTGGCACAGGTAATAGGCAAACTCCTGGATGGAGAACACGCATGTGATCACTGCCGGAGTGGCTATGGGTTTCTTGATGCTGCGTACGGGTCCCTGGGTATGATAACTGCGCTAGCTGCCACATGGGTGGCCACTTCTAATGCTGCAGTCTCGGCAAAATTGTCAGACCCACTCCGACAATTCAGGGTGAGGCATCAGCAGAAGGGAGCACGAAAACACCTAGCAGCTAATCGACACGGCGAGGATCGAACAAGTCGAGCTTCAGGCTGTTCTGGATCAGACGCGGGATGTTCTGATGTTCTCGGCCAGATGCAGGGTAATCTTGATAAACAGACACAGGAGGTGGACTGTCTGGAGGCCGCGGCAAGGACGAATCTGGAAGGCTAGGCATTCGCTAGTATTAGAATAATGCTCAATGAATTCGACTTGCTCTTGGAATTGACTTGATGTTTCAGACAACGAACCAGTCCTTATACTACTCCTTGCGCCAGTCTAAATTTCAACCTGATTATCGTCAATAGGGGGGCATCTCGACGCATCCTTACTTTCTTTTACCTTCCTCTTCCCATTTCTTTTCTCTTTCTCTTTGTTCTTGAGGCCTTCTTTTGCAGTATCTCCTTGTACAACGGCCACGCCTATTTCGAAATTTTATCAAGCATGTCAAAATTAAGACAAGTTTATAAGGTCAGGATAGTCCATCACATTTTCTCGCAGTGTCGAAATCAGCATGTTCCCTCTTACCCTGGTTCGAATGGGCTTCAATTAGCATGCTCATCTACGACATTTTGAACAGAATATATCTTTTGAGCTCCCGGGATGTTAAAATGTATTGCGGGTGTGGGCATCCGATTTCTTGGCATGTCCTTTGTGTTCGATAAGCTTGTTTGAATCTTGGTGATAGAAGTGGAATCCTTGGCTTTGTGTAAGATATCGGATATCCGATAATATGAAAGGTTGTGTAGAATGATAATGCACATTTGGATACGTCAGGTTGAACCTTGGAAATGAAATTATGTGAGTGCTGTCTTATCGAACACCTTTTACTCGGAAGCAAAGTATTCAAGCTTAAGTTCAATAAAAGCATTGGTAGTATAGGTATGTGATTTAGAGTAGCTTGACAATGGCGAGAATATATGTTACCGACATTGAGGTCGGAAATTCGGTGATGTTTCACCTTATATGGAAGGGATTAGTGACCACAAGCGCATGGTTTGCATTGTTCTGACAATGAAAGAGTTGTTTCCAAGGTGTGGGACCAATCATATGCCATGACATTTCTTTCATCATTCATCTTTTGTTGCGATGGATGTGGCGTCAATGTTGAAACATCTTTCTATAGTTGACCCTAATTTCGTCTTATCTGTTGTCACGCTGGCTTTCTTTCTAGACAATCTTTCCAATCATGGGTCTTTGCCTTCAAGGCTTTACCAAGGATCTAAATTTTCTGGGAGCCTTCCTACTCCGCTTGGGCTTGTTTACCAAAGGAAATTTATCATGTCGCAATAAAATTCTTAGGACCTCGATCCTGGCTTTGCATATTTCCTTTCATCCTACGAACCAAATATCTTATTTTAAGTATAGTCGATGTTTGTAAAGGAGGCTCTTTATCTACTAGAAACTCCATCCGAGCTCCGTGAAAAGCGTATATATAGATCGAGTGCCGTTCTGTCGACCAAATCAATACTGTTGGAACATCATCAAAGCTTTTCGAGCGCCTTGCCAACCAAGGCTGATTTATATATATTCACTTTCTTCATTACAAAAGCCTGTATTGCCACTTTCTGTTTTTCCTTCTTTCACTATGAAGAAGGCTATAAAAAATGTTAGAGCCAAAGCTAGGGAATCCGTGGAAAAGGCACGAGAGAGAGCAACGCGCAAGAAGAGTAAAGGTACTGCAGGAGTCGTCAATACGGAAGAGCGAGCAGGAAGGGGCCGATCAGGCCGTGGAGAGATTGAACCGAAGCCCGAAGAACCTGCACCTAAACGATCAAGTGAATCAGGTGTAAAGAAATCCAGACGCAAACATCCTAGACAGAGAGCTATATCAGACCCAGGTATTCTTCCCATTCTACTAGTCCCTCTCCATTCCTCCCATTGGACCCGTTGGTCCCTTTTGACCAGCCGTTCACCATCTACTAGGTCATCCCGTTCTTGTAGGTTCTCCTCCCATTCCAGTAACTCCTCCCGTCGGACCAGGCCTTCCGATTCGACTAGCCCCTACAGGTGGAGATGGGGTCAAAAATAGATCATCTGCTAGTTCGTACAAGACGGCCACATCATTTGCCAGATCGTATATCACAGCCCCATCGTTTCGAGACATCTTGGAGGATCGTGCCGTGTTTCGTCGACGAGGAGCTCAGCTAGTTCGGTGGATTGAGAATCCTGCGGAGGCCGATTGTCCTTTCCAACCGCACAGCCTTACTAGGCGGGATATCTTCTACTTGGAAGGTAACATATGCGATTCTGGAGCCAGACATGTTCTAAAAACCATTGAAGATCCCCTATATCTACCGTCGCCGGCATCAATGCCCAGAGATATAGGAGACTATATAGAGATGTCGCTCAGCACCTATGATCTTAGCATTGATATAATAGCGTCGCCGAATATTATCAACATTGAAAGAATGTTCCGCGCTGCTCATGCATTTGATGGGTCACCCTACGTATCCGATTGCATCCTGACTATGTTCTAAACCTATTTTTGGCTTGATGATCTGAAGTACATCTTCGTGAGCTGCATCATTAACGCCCAGACTGCTGGCTTTATCCGCGACGTCTTGTATAAAGGTAGAGCCTTACCAGGTGGCAATGAACGTCTCCGTCGCATGAATACATCTCGGTGGAGCGATGATACTCCACGAACATCTCCAGTTGATTCAAAGCCAACCGAAGAGCCAGCAACACCTGTTGATGAACGGGAAGTACCAGATGACGATACACCGGACTGTTATGCCCGCGGAACACAGGAATACGAGGAGATTTTAGGCACTAGGATTGGAAGGACTGTGGCCGCTATTGTGCTGGGCGGTATCACTCGGGGTACCAGGCGAATCACGAATATTTATGTCTATGAATTTGGTGGTGCTCTGCAATTGCGCTTCGATATTGGGGAAGCGACTATGGGCCATATCACTAGAAAACCACTACCGTTGGACACAACGCGCCCCAAAAAATAAATTGATATCTTCTTTCCTCTTGCTCTTTTCATTCCCTTGGATTTCAATTCGCCTTTTCCAAGAACTTGCTCTTCTCATTCTTTACAGGTTAGACCCTCTCTGGTCTTTCATCAAATATTCATAATATTCAGAGGGAGATCCTATTCAGGAGGAATCAAAAGCCTTTGAGTAGATGCTGGGAGAGGGTTCAATGTGCAATCCCGAACGTGGTGAGGAGAAGTGGGAGGGAGGAAAATAGGACGGGCGAGATACATATCAGTTCACTTTCATGTTTTCAACCTCCCACGCTTATAGAATTTTCTAGTGGTTCCTCTTCTGTCATTAGCATTTTCTTTATGTCTATCATGTCTGACTGGTTTATCGTTAATGCCCAGGCGTCTTCGTCCAATGTTGATTCTATGAAATTATTCCTCGTTCTCATTAGAGATCCTTTATGTGAAATTACTGCAATCCTACTCCCTTATCAACTAGGCTGGGTTAGAGCAATCCATCTAATTTCTTATATTCTACCACAGATTGGACACAGTCAGCTTGGAATTTACATTCTAGGACGCTAGTTCCTTGATACAAAACAAGTGATAAGATATCATGCTTCAAACTACTTATATATATAGAAAATATGAGCGTAATATTTAATTCTGGCATGGATTCGAGCTTAGAAGACATTATAGACGTCATCACAGATGGTTACTTAGGCATTACATCAGAAATCCTGATGAGAGGTCCACACATTACAACCATTCAAAGGTCCAGGACCGAGTTGAGCTTGGTTTCAAAAATGGAATTCAAAATCCCACAATGTTGGGAATTGTTAATTGACAACCACATAGTGTCAGTTAAATACCAGATTAAAGCTTTGACAATGTGCAGTATTAGATATTCATAGTACGGACGCAGGAACCTACTCGTCACACTACTCCATAGACTTCACTGGAATGTAAAGGTGATGCAAGAGCGGTACCCACTGATTTGGCGAGCCCTTTTACACAGGATTGGAATTTTAGTATACATCCTGCTCATCTTGATCGGAGCTTTATCTTGATATTCTTAAATCCCTGACAAATCAAGTAGAATTTCGTTTGGGTTAGAATTACTGCGCTTAGCTCAATGCCTTTAGATTCTCAGTCACAGTGGAACTTGCAACCACGCTTGTTGACTTGTATTTAGTCCCATCCATCCAGTACATCTGTCAGATCCACTTCACTGTGCTCCAACATACATCCCTATAACAGTAGCGTCATGTGATCTGATTATTTCCTCTCGAGGGGCTTACAAAATTCATCCACCCTTTCTTAATCTCATGTGTTCAAATTCCACACCTCGGTGATATCCGACCTTACTGCAAAAATGGCAGCACGAAGCCAAATTCCGATTGAGATCCTCTCCTTTATTAACACATTCGCAGCGGACTGGGTTGGTCTCAAAAACCTTTGGCAAGTCTACCCTCAGATGGGAACGCTTTTTACCGGCGATCGCAACAACAAAGCAGACCCTGAAGCCATTCGCCTGGTGGAATCAATTCTCAAGGAGAATCCCATCATGAGCCACGAGCTCCACCGCCACTTCCGCATGACTATGACCCTGCGCCAGCCTTCATTAGCAGATACCAGCCTCGCCGTTTTCATGGATCGGGATTATTCTCTGGCGTCCATGAACTCCTCTTCGATAACCCGCGGCCTGTTGCAGGAGACGGTGATAACCGCAGCCAACATTCAGCGGCTGGCATGCGCTTGCCTAACCACCCTATTAACTCGGCTTCGGAAGGTTCAACCCCGGCGCTTCGAGGTAGGTCCAGGTCCGGACACCAATATTTTCGGAGTAACGGGCACCGCACCATACGAGCCACGCGAGGCCGGTCCTCCTTCCTGGACTGAGGAGTATCGAGTCTACCGCGCGCTGTGGCACTTACATCTTTATGGTCGCTGCAGAGAGGCTAAAATGGCCACAAAGTGACCTCGAGCATTTACAGTCCGACTACATGGACTGGAATCATTTGCCGCCTATAGCTGCAGAAGAGATCCGCTGCGTAAACGATTGTCTGGAGGGGCTGCTCAGAGCGCATACAGATCATACTGCAAAGTATTCAGTCAAATCAAACAGCGGCAACAATGCCCTCATTACGAATATACCGAATGTCACTCAACTGCCCTGCAAATTCGATGTTTGGTCCCCTTCCCTTCCACCTAGGACTGGACACTACCATTCGACTAGCATTAAGAATGATATTTGGGGCCAGGGGACCCAGATGACCGAACGTAATCCCATGGCACCCCTTTGGCA
Source organism: Penicillium sp. S1602 (assembly GCA_023626355.1). Lineage (NCBI taxonomy): Eukaryota > Fungi > Ascomycota > Eurotiomycetes > Eurotiales > Aspergillaceae > Penicillium > Penicillium sp. S1602. Next base: position 11,999 of record JAMAGW010000021.1, on the reverse strand, counting down.
CTCGTGGCAGGTTCGCAGCAAGACCCACCCTGCCAAACTTCAGAGATGCTCCCTCCAGGATCCCCGTCCATGGCGTGCATTGGGTATGCCTCTCTGGGATTTCTGGCGCTTCTATGGGATCGGGCTCTGGAAGGCTCGATGGCCTCAGTGGCCGGAGCTAGGACCTATCTTGACTCCTGATGGAGTGGAGATTCCGAAAGGGGGTAATCCTCGAATTTATGGCGAGGAAATAGGTTATCGATTCTCTGTTTTCATTGAGGCATGCTTACAAATGGAACTTCAAGGCGGAATGGAGCAGATTGCTGAAGATAGCCTAGCCAGAAAAGAGGATCCGTGAATGTCTAGCTAGCTACCTAAGTGGAAGCCAACGAAGCCTGCCTAACCATTCATGCTGAACTGGAATATCATATGGTACCAATCCTGGTCGTCTTCTGCTTTGGTAGTCCAGGCCTTTACCGACACCGGTGCTTTCTTTAATCCCAGTTCTCCTTTGTGGTTTATCAAAAGCCAGGCACCACCTACACCATTCGGAGTGCTCAGCAAAGCCAGTCCATTCTGATTGATCAAAGTGTCGCCCTTCTTTTTCTGGTTGATATCGAAGGACGTCCCGGGCCAAGCAGGGCAAGGTCCACCACAGACGGTCTTCAAGATATTCAACGTGTCCTCGTTGACGATGTGTGTTCGGACCAGGTACTTCAGGTTTTTCATAGATTTCCCAGTAGACTTCGCCAATGCAGCCCAATTGAGGAAAACAACGTCAGACCATTTGCTGATGGGGGGCCTTCGCCCTCCGCTCACGCTCTCGGGATTCATGTTGAATTCCGCGATGATCAGGCCGGCTTCCGGACTCATCATATTATGTCGCCTATACAGCCCGCCATATATTGTTAGTACTGACTCTAACTGGGGTTCTCCCTCTTTTCAAAACTCACATCGTTTTTAGTCACAGTGACCACTCCCCACAGGGCATGTTGATGCTATTACCCCCACGGTAATCATACCAAGTCCAGTAATTCTCGAGTACAGCTTGCTTTTTCCAAACAGAAATGAGGTCGGGTTTCCATTTGGCTTTGCACTTGCAATACAAGCCATTTCCCTTGTTCACGGCGGTTTCAAAGTTGAGGAAGTCTGCACGGGCTGCGATAGAGGACACACCGGGGACGGTCAGATTTCGGTCTTCCCATGAAGTACCATGAAATCCTGCGCATGGATCTGGCTAAGATTAACGCCAGCAACCTGAAGGACTTGCTGCATGAGAAGGAGACCCAGAAGACCTACAAGGCCGAGGAATGCGAGGCGGAGCAATGGTAAGGACACCACAACGAGTGTCAAACACGGAATAACGCGAGGCTAGGATAGATGTGAAAGATTGAATGGCTGGGGGAGAGAGGGAGGGTGAGAGAGAAACAAACCATCTAAGAGAAGAAGAAACGCAAATAAGAACGGGGCTGAGCCTACTGTGATTCCTTTATCCCCCATCACGACCACCGTGTACCCAGTCTGGAACCTAGTGATAAGTACTAGGAGCACATACTTCCCCACGCCACGGCTCCCCCCTCCAGCCACTTTGAATATCGCCGACGACCTTAATCCACTCAGAGAGCCTGGTTTCACGCATGCACCCAAGAACCGAACGATCATATTCCCACGGTATTTCTGGGACTTTACTGCCTATAGTAGCAGTGGAAGCGATGACGATCTCAACATTCCCAGGCCACCCTTGATCGTTGTAACCGACAGTCCTGAAGCTCCTAATAGACTAGCTCTAAATGCAAAGGCTGCAGCGGAACACTCTGCATTCACACATTTTGCCTCTGCACCTGGTTATGCCCACATACCGGCTATTCTGATGACGACAGTCCTGGCTCAGAGCCTGATGACGATAGCGACCCTATCAGAGATGGGCCGGATCCTAATACCGTCAACAGCGAGACAAACAAAAAACATACCACAACGACCACCACGTCGTCATGTACGCGGGAGACTGTCACAGATGCCTGGGTCTCGTGCACTTCGGTTGATTTAACTTCAAGCTCGTGCACAACTACCAGCACGCTGGTTGAAGTAGGTTACTCGGTGACTGCGACGACTATGACGACGGGGTTGGCAGAAACCTGCTACTGGGTGTCCCCAAGACGACGACCAAGGCAGAGACGGCGGCGCTTGGGATCACAGCATAGTCGCTAGTATCAGCTCTGGCTGGTCGGAGCTAGGCAGCGTCCTAGGCATTCCTACGACCGAAGCAGCCAGCACCTACACTAATGTGGTTTACAGTGGCACTGCATCGGCTCTGACTTTCATCACCACAACAGCCACGGAAGCGCCCACGACCACTAGCACCAAGATTCCCAAATACAAAAACTTTCCCAAGTACGGCACTTCGTCGGGGTTTACTCTCTTTCTCCGCAGAGTCGGGCACCAATGATCCTACAGAGGCCTGGACTACAACAGAGATGAGATCAAGCAGATGGATAAACGTACAACAGATGCAACCTGGTCACGCAATACACCCTCCCCCCTCACACCGACTAGAATCATGGACATTCCAGTATTTAGGGATAATTGCTCGATGCATTTTTTTGAGCCAACTGAACAGCACACCATCGTTCTCAGCGAAAAGCTCGAGTGTGAAAATTATGCGGATGCAACATGCAAAGACTACTGCTGCGACTATACCCCATGCGGGCCGGGGGGTGACCTTCAAGCAATACTTCAGTTGTGCCATTGGGAATTGGACCTCACATGATGACCTTGGGGTTCACGCATCTTTTTGTCATGTCTTGCTGATACCAGTCTAGTGCGTAGGTAGCAGCGAATGTCTCTAGTGGACCGCAATAACCTTGGAACTCTAGCCCTGAATTTAGTTACTCTTGTACCTGCATTTTTGTATCTCCAACCTGGTCTCTTTCTCTACCTAGCCTTTCTTTTTTTAAATCTTTAATCTTCGAACTCAAGATACTTTGCACATTACATTGACATCACAACATGGCAAATACTTCCACGGGTAGTCTCGTTTATGTACTTCTTTATATCATGGATATATAGGATAAAGTTCTTCACATATTATCAGTCGCGACTGTACTGTATTATGTGCATCATCCTGAGCCAGTGTGATCCAGTCTCGTCAATTATTATATGCTTGAAGAGCTTTGACATTCCATCATAAATATGAGTGTCAGGTATTGCGACTAACATTATACATTACTAGAAATATTTCCATTCCACTACAAGGGCTCTGGGGTATCAATACTAATGTCAAGAAGCTGATGTTAAAAGAAGAGGTGTGTTCACACGAACTCAACTACATCGGAACCATAAGGGAAATTCTCCATATTACACGTGGGCAAGTCCAAAAGGAAAATATGCGAAGTCTAGAGCAACTAAGTCCATCTCCAGACATGAACCCGGGGCACCTCAAACGCAGGTCTAAAATGCCACACATAATAGGAACTTTGAAAAAAACAACACAATTACACGGCAGCACCAGTTGAGACACTCTCGGAGGCTTCAGCTGCTGCATGGGCGTCAATTTTCTTAAATTTGTTGAAGGGGCTGAGACAGAAAGCGATTCCCGCCGCAGCGATCGAAATCGCGTAAGCGACTTTAAGACCTGACATGTAAGCAGGCAATATAGCAGACATCTGGCCAGATGTAAAGACGTCTCGCAGCTCGCTCGCACCAGTCGAGACCACTAAGGCTGAGTTGATGTTCGGTGCGGTTGTGGTAAGTTTGATGATAATCTGGTTGACGAAGGCAGCTTGTGCTGCAGCCACGAAAACCGCACCTCCGACAGTTTGGAAGACTGAGATATGAGATTTGTTAGCACATTTATTAGAATAATCAAGAGGTACTAAGCAAGTTACTCACAGACTATGACGCCCGTCACGGTTGCAATATCACTGGGACCGACTGTACCATGGACCGCATTGATGGGAACCTGGTAGGCCAATCCCCATCCAAATCCGCCCACGATTTGGTATCCAATCCATTTTCCAGTGCTTGTACCGATGTCTAGCGAGTATAACAGTCCCGCGCCGATGGTTGCAAAGGCCCCGCCGATAACCATCAGAGGAGCAGTATGACCAGTTTTTGTGATGCTGCCACCAGAGACAATGATAGCCAACGACGTCGAGACAATCAAAGGCAGGTTTCGTACACCAGAAGTAGTAGGATTGACGTTTTGGATGCTCTGAAAGTAGTAGGGCAGGTAATAAATTATGACAAAGTACGAACCTGCGAAAAGAAACGCGTAGATTGAATTCACAAGGATGACACGGTTCGACATCAAGCGCGGCGGAAAGGCGGCCCGTTCTCCTTGGAGCCATTCCCATACCATGAAGCCAATAATCATGAGCGGGAAGCCGACAAGAAGACCGATCACAGTACTGGAGCTCCATGCCTTTGTCTGTCCACCAAACTGGAGTGGCAAGATGTATGTAGTGATGGTACAGATCAGAAGGATAGTCCCGATAGGGTCTAACTGCAGGAGCTTTTCCCTTAATGTAGCTTTGGTTGTCGAAGCGCTGTCGGGTGTGTGGAAGAAGAAAACAATGGAAGCGGCTGCGAGGCCTCCAATGGGCAAATTGATGTAAAAGCCTAGATGAGAAAAACAAATTCAGTGAAGTCCAGCGTCTAGTGAAGAGCAACTACTTTGGTTGATCAAGCAGCGAACTCACACCACCTCCAAGTTACTTTGTCAGCGAATACACCACCAATAAGGGGGCCAACGACCGATGCTATCCCGTAAGACATGCCAATAATACCGATGAAGAGTGGCCGCCTTTTTGGACTAGCAATGAAAGCGATGATAATGAAAACTCCACTCCCAATACCAGCTGCACCAATTCCAGCAATTGCACGACCGACAATCAGTGCCACTGAGTTCGGAGCCACACCACAAATCAAGCTCCCAAGCTCGAAAATGAAAACCGCAAGCAGAAACGAGGTTTTTAGCGGGAAATATTTGTATATCTTTCCCCAGGTTGACTGGAAGCCTCCAGTAGTCATCAAGAATGCCGAACCATACCAACTGGCATCATCAAGGCTGTGAAACTGATCGGTGATCTTTGGAATAGCCGTAGCTACAATCGTCTATTTATTGAACATAAACATTAGATTATGATGGCACTTTGAAGAGAGGCTCCTTTCCTCACTGAGGGATTGTGAGACATACCATGTCGAGGGCAACCAAGAAGATACTCATACCAAGAGCCACGACAATGGTGAGTAGCTTAAGACCATGAGGATACTGTGCTTCGTCGTCCAGGTCCTGTTCCTCAGCATCTCCCTTTTCCGGTAGGTTAGGAGTCTCTTGGTCATTTGGAGCTTTGCGATTCTCGCTCTCTAATTCGGCCGCAAGAGGAGCGTTGGTTATTGACGACTGCACGCTCGATTCTGCGTTCTGTCGCTCTTTTTCCACGTTGAATCTTGAACTCATTTCCGCTACTTTCAATGGAATGTTAGGGGCCTATGATTTCAGAGGAATAATGTCCTTGACACAACAGGATAATCCGAAATAAATAATGATAGTTTCACATGGAGGCGAGGCTTTCAAGAACTTGCTGAAAAGCATGGATTACAAATGTCTGCCGAATTTGAGCCTGTCCTCGGCGGAGCTTGTTCCAGACGTTTGTCCGGACGGAGGAACGAGTAGTAACAAGACTGACGCCTTCTACCTGTTCCGCCGTAACATCTTCTTTAAACGAGATCATCACAATATTAACAATGTCGATTTCGAAGCTAGCGAGTTTGATTTTTTTTTCTGGAAGTCGTAGCATAGCTAAATCATTACATCAACTACGTACTGAACGGTTATACGTAATCCAAATGTTGGAGATATATCCCGAGAACATCCTCCTTGACCCCGATTTGTCCGAACTGCCGATGCTATTTCGGAGCTACCAGTCATTGTTTGCACTATGCCCAAATGATCCTTGTCCATTTCATAATCCACGCTGAATGCAAAATGTAATATTGATGTATACACAGAAGGGCTTTTGTCCGCCGCATGTTGCATGTCGCGGCGGTCGAATGACATCCGCTGAGTCAGCTATCCCCCCCGCCGGCGGTCCGATCTTGGAATTGCCCTGTTCACCTTCCATCATCTTTTACGGCCTCCGCGGCCGAAACTCCGTGACTGAATGACTGACTGAAATACTGATTCTATGCATGGACATCGATATGGACTACGAGATCATTGCCGAATCAGAGACAAAGCGGAGGAAGATCCGCAAAGGGACTAAGAGTTGCTGGGAGTGCAAAAAGCGTAAGATGAAATGTGTTTATGCAGACCCCAGCTCTCCAGCCGATACCGAAGCCATATGCGTTGGCTGCCAGCGGCGAGGGTCCAAATGCGTGAGCCAGGAGTTTGAGTTTGTTGATGGAAGAGAGAACGCAGGATATTTCGAGAAGAAGGGACGACACCACACGAACGGCGAAGATAAAGATCGTGTTGCGAGGGTTGAGGCCTTGGTTGAGCAACTAATTAGGAAAGTGGACCGTCATGGGGGAGTAGGAGAACCTGCAACTAGCGCAGTTCCTACACCTCCAGATCAGGGAATCCCTACTGTTGCATCAATCGACCATGAATCTTCACGATTCTTGTCTTTATGCAAGCCTTCGGATGTACGTCTATACCTTTTTGAAGTTTAATCTATGAACTATTACTTATCTTATCAGGATCATGGTCCGGCTGCAGCTGAGGGGAGATATGAAAAGCTATCTCAAAAATTGCACGAGTCTTTGCCCTCACGACAAGTTATCGAGATTATATACAATACCCGCCGTAGAAATACCATGATTTTCCACGAGATGCTGAACGCTCCATATACTGTCCTTGAGCAGAGCGGCCTCAAGTCGCCAGACAGTCTACTCGAAATTCCTAGTTCGAGTTCGCATCCAGTGCTGATCGCAAGACATATGCTTTACATTGCTACTTTCCTGCAGCATCTCGACCCTAACCTCCTTGGGGCGATGAATGGTCTGCCGGAATCACTCCCCGCACTGATGGAAAGATTAGTGGGAACTGCTAATAGTTTGGTCTCGACAAACGATGAGTTTTTTGGCAGCATTGAAGGACTGGAGAGTGTTATGATTGAAAGCATGTACTACCATAATGGTGGAAATCTACGACGAAGCTGGATAGCGAACCGGAGGGCTATGGCTATCGCGCAAATGATGAACCTCCACCAAAGTCCAAGCCGAGCAAAATACAAGGTTCTTGACCACAACACGAAAGCTTATCCACAGTTCATGTGGTTTCGAATTGTCTCCCTCGACCGTAACTTGTGTCTCATGCTGGGCCTTACGCAAGGCTCCTTTGACCAAAGTATGGCCACTGGCGCAGCATTCAGAGATGACATCCCTATGGGCCGCCTCGAGCGGATGCACTGTACTCTCGCGTCTCGCATATTGGAGCGCAACGAGTCTGACCCGTGCGCTAATGATTTTGTCCTGACTCAAAACCTCGACTTGGAGCTACAGAAAGCGGGTAGAAGCATGCCTAGCAAATGGTGGCTTATGCCAAACCTAGACAGTGCCGCGGATGACCCACATGCTCTCTTTTTGGATATGGGACGGCTATTCAACCAGTTGTATCATTATAACTTGCTCAATCAGCTCCATCTGCCTTACATGCTTCGTCCATCACCTGAACGGAGATACGAATATTCCAAAATGACCTGCGTGAATGCCTCAAGGGAGATTCTCTTACGATTTATCATGTTTCGGGGCTATACCAGAAGTAAATTCTGCTGTCGGACAGTTGATTTCTTTGCACTCATGGCCGCCATTACACTACTTCTGGCGCATCTCGACAGCCACCGATTTTCACAGACCAGCAACCTCTTAGCGCACCAATATCTGAGTGATCGTGCCATGATAGAGCAGGCGCAGGTGAACATGGAACAAATCAGTCGGGTTAACGGAGATATTTTGAGTGCCCAAAGTGCGGACTTATTGCATAAGTTGCTGGCCATCGATTCCGAAACAGTAGATGGCGTCAGTACGGAGAGCGTCAGCGTTCAGACACCAGAAAGTGCAGCGTTGAAGTCAAGTGAAAATGCCAACGGCGTTGTTCGGGTGCAAATACCTTATTTTGGCATCGTCAGGATTGCCCGTCAGGGCGTTGTTTCTAAGGAAATGGCTAACGAACAACCTCCTTTAAGTAATGGCCAACCCTGCGTTCCGGTGATTGATATTCAAAATACCGAGAGCTCGGAAGCTACAGTGCGTGATCTTGGCTCTGGTCGCTTCGATGGAAATGCATTTCTTAGGTCAATGACGGAAGCGGATAACAACTCTATCGATAGTGTCAATGGTCAGCCTGCACAGCTCACATCGCGATATCAGGATACTGTTTCTGAGACCCTCATGCCGATCTATGAGGATCCTGGGCTAACTGCGGGGATGGACGACTGGGCATTCCAGGGTGTTGATACGGCTTTCTTTGACAGCATTATGAAAGGCCTCGATAACGTACATAGTTCAGAAACCTGGCATAATAGCCCTTAGTCTTGTAAATTCAATAGCGTTCTATTGATAATAAGTGGTTTGTGTCCCAATTAGTCATATATTTTTTGACGGTTTGTTCAACATTTCATCTGCAAAAGATTCAAAAAAGTTGATATTCGTCAATCATTGGCAATTTCTCGCGACCAAGATATATCGATGAAAAAATGTTGAGATAGACAAGGATGTCGTCAATTGTGTTTCTCATCAGCTCAACAACGACCCAAAATTCCAGAAGTGGAAGGAACGCCATAGTGAGATCCAAGATATATTGACGGAAAAGGCACAGGGGGTGTAAGTTACGATAGGGAGAGAGCTAATAAAGTCTTTGAGTAATATAGTAAAAGATTCAGATATATAGAGTGTCAGCTCCTGGTCCTTAAACGGACTCGGTACCGGAATCAGCTTGACGAATGCTTAACCTCTCTGCCCCGTGATCTAGACGAGACATATCGGCGAATTCTGTGCAGCATTGACGAAGAGCATATCGAAGACGTGCGGTGATTTCTGACCGTTCTTTGGGTTTCCAATCGACCACTCACTAGAAAGGAGCTGATCCATGCGCATGCTGTAGATCTGGAGGAATCACCGCATCTTGAGCATGATCGATTATATGAACAAGAAGATGAAAGGATATGAAAAATGATGAAAGAAGATGACCACGTCAAAGTCTGTCGCGGTCTCATAAAGTTCTCGGCGGTTGAGGACGACACAGGACTAGTGGTCCGAATTGCTCGCATAGCCCACTTCTCCGTGCAGGAGTATCTCGAATCAGAGCGTGTTGTAAGGTCGGAAGCAGCGAAATTAGCAATCCGAATAGAACAGGCCAACACAGAAATGGCTCAGATCCTCCTTGTGTACCTCTTAGATCCAATGCTCTCTGAAGGAATATTCGATATGGGGAGTTTCTGATACTAAGTAGGAAACATCTCGTGAATTCTTCTTCAGCCCCCTAGGTAAAGAATTACAAAAACAGCCTGACACTCTTGAGGCACGTAACTGGCGCATCGGGCAATGGACCAAACTGAGATACGAGTTTCAGTGCGACGGCAGAGAGCATTAAAGCTAAAATCCGGATCTTAGCGCGACGATGGGAGGGGTTGAACGGTCGTCAAGAACAGGCGATGTAAACAAGAGAAGATTTCTGCAAAAGCACGCGTCGAGAGCCACCACAACAACGAAAATCACGCTTTGGGGTCGGGTTCTTCCCTTCAAAGTTCATTTGTTGATGAATCGCCATTTGGTTGATGTTGAACACTATTCGGAGGGCCATTGATTCTCTCCTGAAAGACACTGCGTGCGGTTTCCAGGGATTGTCGAGCGTTTTGAGATGTGCTTAAACCTCCAGGTTGAATGGTTTGCAGTAGCTCCGCAGCCTCGGCCATTTTAGCATCTCGTTGCGCATTCGCCGTCCTCTGATTCCTGCTCTGAATCACATCGGGTGCATTTCGAGCGTAGCGCCGTATTGCTGCCACTGCAGTTCTATACCCTTGGTCGGCTGGACTGTGGAACTTGCACATCCCTTGATGGTTTGCACTAATGCCACATCTTTCGGTATTGTCAAGAATTGGTGCTGCACTTGTTTCATCCACAATATAATCTCTTTTGTACTTGAGGTCGGTCTTTTCTTGTTCCCAGAAGAAAAAGATCCGGAAACTAGACATCAGTGGGGTAAATTGATCGGTGATATTCTGCAGTATCTCAGATTCTTTTTCAAGAGCGTTGACCAATCCTGATTCCAAATTCAGGGCAGCCTTTGGGACTGTAAGGGACGCGAGTTTCTGAAGACTGCCAAGGAAGTTGGCTTTGTTTGACCCGTGATGGGGGGTACCGAAAAAGAGGATGGCAAATGTACAGTTGTAGATTGAATAGATATGTGATAGTCTGGAACGACTCTCTGCATATGCCAAAGCCTGCTTGTGGTCAGCAAGTTCAACGACTCTGACTGTCGCAATCGACGTATGCGTTTCTATTTCCTTACTCGTTTCACTATTATGCCACCCAAGGAATGGCATAAAAAAAATGATAGGTCTTTCCGCTGCATCCTCGAGCTAGTGCTATTAGCATTGTTGAATCGTATAGACGCAAAATTTACATACGTCTCTATCAGCCTCGAGCTGGGAAACCAGTGTCTGTGCGTGTTGCAAAACCCTGTCAGAGCTAGGCGTTTTGTCGTTCCAAGACGAGATGCTGGCATTATATCCCCACACCAAAACTCGAGCGCTTGGAATATGTCGCGGTAGGTACGCTGGATCATTGAGCCAGCATGTACCTTGCGGTTGGGACGTCCATGTCTCTGTCGCATGACCATTGAGACCATGAACAGCAACGATGCTGTTTGCTTATTAACAAAACCTTGACAATTTTCAATAATTGGAAGCTAGTCGAAACCTACTCGACATCAGCTGGATCATTGGGCGGGTGATATAGTACTTTAATTCCGTAAGTCTGCTGACTGGCTGGCATCTTTAATAAATGATGTAGATTTATTTCTGTTTGCCAAGATTGGGGGATTGTAACTTTTGAGTAATCCGCATCGTTGATACAGTGGATTTCCCAGCTTTATACCAGTTCTTCGTTTCTTTGTTTAGAATTACTCCATTTCGTGTGCAGCCAATCAATGATCAGACATTGAAGCAAAGTGGTTTTGGAGCCACAGCATGCATTGCTCTGCGCACGGTGACGACTCTTGCATTAGTGTATGCACTTGTGGAAAGCGAAACTTCTGGCGCATGCAAGGCATGGTGGTGAAAATTTAGCCTGATCCCATAGTGATTCGCTGCAGCGGTTGAGGCAAGATGAACAGCTCGTTTCCCCGTGAAGAGCCAATTCGACCGCATTTGACCTTTCTCCTTGCTGAAAGGGCAGTGGTATACTTGAGAGAGGAATGGGACTCCCAGAGTGGCCTCGCGGTCGTGTCGAGGTTGGGACCGGGAATCGCCGTGGGTAACCCCCCTTCTCCCGTCCCACTCAAGTCAAAGTCCGTCTCGCGGGATACCAAAATCTTTAGGCCAATCTTGCTCAAAGATTTAATAGAACATTTTCCATAATGGTTGGATATTAGGTGAATTAAAAAATGCGACGCAAATGTACGACAGTTAGTGGAAACAAATCAGCCCTTAACCAATTGCTTGAAGTTTCAAACCAACCACATCAGGACAGTAACAGAAAATTAGATATGCTTGCGCATATATTATACCTATTTTCTTTTACTCTATTTTACAAATAAATTCATTTATCTACGGACACTGTGCTACTCCTTTCGAATCTCCACATTGCATCCTTCAGCGCTTAACAAGACTAGTGTCAGTCGCTGCTTTTCATTCCCGACTGGCTCATTTGGCTCCCCTATAGGTAGCCAGATATGCCGGAATGTTTGCAGCATTCTCACAATTGTATAAGCGACCTCCATTTTGTTAATGTCCCCTTTGGGACTAGTGCCTTCCATCCCACCACTTAGGCTTCACCTCTCGTAGATCCTCTTCTTCTCC